>CM024641.1:29236495-29621495 GCA_014182715.1 Eucalyptus cloeziana | reverse complement strand
CGACAGCCACAAATTCTTTTTTAAGGAAACCGGAAGATTTCCCCAACCGGTTTCAACTTTCGACTGCTACGTTTCCTTTCTTGTTCTTCTTCTTCCTCTTCTTCTTCTTTCTTCTTCTGACTTCTATAGTCCCTTCTTGCAAGCTGAAATCTAGAAACAAAATCGGAGCAGGGCCCACCGCATGGATTTTCCTGAATATGAAGAAGGAAAAATAAATAAATTCGAAAGAAATCAAGGAGAAAAATAATTATCACCTACTATGAAAAAACCGTTCATTGTCATTACAAAAATCTATCAAATTTAAAATATTTAAAAACTACTTGGCCTTACAACTAATGATGAAATAGTTTCGGATAATTATTCATCATGTCTTCGTCACAGCCATTATTTTCATTAGTGAAACCACCTTCGATAGGAACTCCATTAATCTAAACTAGATTTTGAGGGGAAAAGAAACTATGGTCGTATGTCTAATATATATAGACGCAAAATAAACTCGACGACATTGAATACCTCCTACTTTCTTACATCAAAGAAGCGGAGCTCAACCAACCTTTTCTCCACAATTATGACTTTATCTATTACGAAATCCTACAATAAATCGGAAGGTCCACTTCCTACTCTAACGGCATGGTTATATAAGCATTTTCCAAAAAGAATAAGGAGGGTGTGATGGTTTTTTTCCAGGCTAATACCACGAAAAATCACAAACTTGTACATCTATAACAAATTTACCTCAACTAAACCATCAAAATCCTCAAATCAGTACATGTGACAAATTCACCCTCTGTTAATTTCTGTTAAGTTTTATTATCAAATTATTGAGTTGGATAACATATGACAGTTGATGGGAGTACCAATTTGGTGTTTTACCATCTGTTTATGACAAGTGTATCATTTTTTAGTTTTTTGTGGTATTAATCTAATTTAATGAAAATTAACGAAGGGTAAATTTATTATAAATGTATCAATTTAATGTTTTTTTATGGTCAATAAATTATTTGAGATAAATTTGTTATTAGTGTACTAATTTGGGATTTTTATGATATTAATCATTTTTTTCATTTTCTTCCCTTTTTCCATATACTCATTTTTATTTTATTTTTTTGTATAGTCTCTTCGTTGCATATTTTTCGGGTTCAGGTTCGGGTTCATGTGGGATGAGCTTGCATGGCCTTCGAATATGGCGTGTGTACGTTTACTCGAGAACCCAGTTGGAGAAGGAGCGAGATGGGAATGCATGCATGCATCGGTCCATGTGGGGGGAGAATACATGTAGAAGTTTCGCTAGCTAGATACGCAAGAGCCCACAGGAAGATTTGGTACTGTCATATCCTTATCCTTTATGTTTGGATTCGGAATGTCACAGCACCCTTACCTACTTTTTTTTTTCCTAATCTGATATTATTAAAAAAAAAAATGGTACCTTCATTACTTTTATGTTGCTACCTTCTTTTTTCCTTTTTTTTTAGATTTTTTTTTTGGTGGATTTGTTTTATAATCTATCGCATTAGTGGAGATGAGAGCGATGGAGTGTCGATTTGCCAAAAGGAAGGAAAACCACAGCATAGATGATAAGCCATAGGTGAAGGGCACACGTGATTTAAACTTGCCGAATGTGGTGACCAAACAAGCTATTGACAATAATGGAAGTGAAGAGAGTAGGAGCCGGGACACATGATCTAGATCCTTTTAGAGCACCTTCACATTATTCATTCTCAGCATATAGAACAGCGAAATCAATGCATTGCCGTTCACCAGATTTTCTTGCAGTCCTGCAACATGTACGAGAGAATGAACGATCTTGCTGAGGATGAGGAATTCTAGACTTAAACATAGTGACACATCTCTCATCCAAAGCATTTCTGCCAAAGAGAAGCAGGGCATCTGTGCTTTTCTCCGTCCTGAACAAAACAAGCGATCAATGCATTCCATGAGATTACATCCCTCTCTGGCGTTTCTGTCGAATGACAGCACGGCTCAGCGTTCGTCGAGAACGAAACTACAAGGGTTTCAATCAAATCCTCTGAGACTGCAACAAATACTTAATCTATGGCAAACAAGGTATATCCATCTTCGTGATATGTCTTTCGATCAGTGTTACATGTTTCTCGGGCCCGTTTCCGCATTTTGGATTTGGTATTCGATTGTAAAAGTATCAGCTCGTTTTTCTTTTTTTTTGGAATACGTTTCCAACATTGGTATCAAAGTGATGTTGTTCATGTTTCCCAATCATCATTGTCGTAGTTCAGAATTTGTTTTTTGGCCGGAATTTGAGAATCATTGCCGACGAACGTTCAAGGACAGAAATCCCGACACCCGTGTACCGTTCCCCCATTCCTTTTTGATTTTCCGTGAGTCAAAACTCATTTTTTAAAGTGCTAGGTCGTAGTTCTCATTGACACAAGAAAAACGACCAACGGCACGCTGCTAGGAGCCGCCACATGCGCCACCACACGTGGCCGGAATGTGTAGGCGTCATCGGCATGTGCCAAGGCAGTTTCCCAAGTGCATGCGCAACACACGTGTGATAACTATGCCTTGCATGTACCCCATGGGCGCAAGTTGACGTCAGCTAGCCAAGTCGATTGGTCCGACCCAACTCAATTTGACCAACCCGTTGACCCCACCCGATTTAACCGGCCGTTGACTGTTGACCATTAACCAAAATAAATAATGATGATGATGATGATGATGCAGTTTTCAATTATGTCACTATAGATTATAAGTAATCCCTTTTGTTCTGCATTTGTTGTAAAAACAATGCCTCTCCTTTGTATGCGTACACCCATTCGCACACAATCTAAAGAACAAAAGGTCAGACTTGCAAGGATGATAGTTGAGTTTAGGGGTGTCAAAAATTGAACCAAAAACCAAACTGAACCGAACCGAACCGAAAAATTCGATTTTTTCGGTTCGATTTTCATTCTGTTCGATTCTCATTAAAAACCAAAATTTTTGTTATCGGTTCGGTTTTTATCAGTTAATCGAACCGAACCGAACCAACAAACCAATAAGAGCTTATTTCTTGAAAACGAAAAATATATACAACAGAAAAAAAAAAAAACGAAAAAAAAAATGCAAAAATCGAAAACTAAAAGTTGAAAAATCAAAAACCGAAAAATCGAACCGAAACAAAATTTCGATTCAATTCGTATTTGGTTCGGGTCTCATTCAGTTCGGTTCGAAAGTTTTTCCTAACAGTTCGATTCGGTTTGGTTTTTTTGAAAAACCGAACCGAACGGAACCGTTGACACCCCTAGCTGAGTTGGCTAATCATCAATGGGAAAGTGGTGATATAATTGAACATTCTCGAGGTCAATAATAAGATGATGCAAAGAGTCATTTGGAACGATTATCCAATGCCATCTTTTGAGATAGTGCGATTCTCGATTAGCACTCTTCCATCTAAATGGTAAGGAATGTTGAAGCTTGTAATAGCCTTTTTGAAGGAATACTACAAGATTGAAGCCTCAAAGATTTCGACCCTAAGATTAAGTTCAACCTAGTTGGGAATGAAAGTGTGAAGGAGAAACCCTAAGGGATTTAAGTCTGTATTTTCGTAATTGCCAAATGTGCCTTTAGAATTTTCAGAGAAAATTACTAAGAAATTATATAAATCTTTCCCTATTCATAGGTTAACCTGGCGTTAGATAATTTGTGTTTATTTAGGATAATCTATGTATATCTTGTGTAGATAGTTCTTTTTTCATGTTGATGTTGTTGTAGCTTCTGATGTATTGGTTACATTATGTAAAAAATGTGTTATTCATTAATGGACATTCAATGTTGATTGCTTTTGTTATTATTAATACTCGTGAGTAGTTCAAAGAAGTTTTAGTAGCTTCAAATGACTTATTTTGCATAGAAGATTATTCTAATGACAATTTCAATTTAGGATTTTAGATGATAATTGGAAACAATAGTAACCTTTTGATTCTAAAACCTTATTTGAAATTATCATTAATATAATTAGTTTATGCGAAATAGATGCATAAATGATAAACATTAATAATTTGTGCTTGTGTGTCAGATATGTTCAGAACCAATGGTTGCGACAACTAAGAGCATAGTCACTAAGTTAAACAATGGAGAGAAGCTGAATGTGATAACTATGAAATATGACATATGAAAATCTAATATGTGCTGAAAGAGTAAGAGCCACTAAAAGCTCTTAACCTGATTATAGAAGAGCCTGAAGATGGGAATATTGCACAATACAAAAGAGATAAGGAAACATTTGCTGCATGGCAAAGAAAGAACTAACTTGCTCGCATCACATTACTAAGTAACATGGAGAATGATATCATGCGAGAGTTCAGGTGGTTTGAGAATGCCAAAGAAATGTGAGAAGTATTGACAACGAGATTTGGTCATACATCGATGACCAAATTGAGACAGCTCACTATAAGATTTGACTCCTACAAGAAGCTTCATGGTCAAACCAAGAAACAACATCTAAGAAAGACATCAAACATGATCAATGAGCTGAAAGATGTTGACCACATTCTTATTGACAAGTAGTGATCCGTTCCTTGCCTCAAAGTTTAGAGCATATGAAGGTGCACCTAACCCACAATGAGAATATCAAAACATTTGAGGATGTAGTGCGCCACCTTAAACTAGAAGAGAACCACCTCCTAGGGCCTAAGCCGGAAACTGATATATATTATGCTTGTTCTAGCTTACAAGGGGCTTTGAGCTCTAAGCACAAGCGTCTTGATTCATTCAAAAGGTGGAAAGGCAAAGGAGCGAGCTCTTCGAGAAAAAAGTCAAGAGTTAATTAATATAAGAGAAGAAAGTGTCATTGAGTGAAGACAATGTCAAGGGTAAAGTGTTACGACTGCGGCAAAAAACGTCACTATGCTCGCCACCATGGCGAGCCAAAGAAGGTAAACACCCATTGTATTCTTGAGAATTTTGCTTATGTATCAAGTTCTATATTTTTTATTGAATTTAATCCTTTATGGAATGTAAATTTGGGAGCAACAGATCATGTAACGAAGGATAAAAAACCTTTGTGGAATTCCGACAAGTACCAACTAGAATAAAGTGGATTTATGTAGAGAACAACTCTAGAGAAGGTTAAAGGCATTGACACATGCCAATTAATTATGCATGGTGGACGCACTTTATTCCTACATGATATATTATATGCTTTGGAGATTTGTCGAAATTTATTGTTTGTGTTAATATTGGTTAAACTTTATTTCAATTTAAACTTCCATAATAATTGTGTGGATTTGTATTTGGATACAAACTACTATAGTTGTGGTTATTTTCTGAATTGTTTTATTGTATTGGATATTGACTATTCTGATTCATATGATAATGATGTAAATGTGTGGCATGCTAGACTTGATCATATTTGCCAACAATAAATGAATATATTAGCCATTATTAGGCAATATTAAAAAAATTAATTTGTCCATGTGAGTATTGCCTAGTAGGAGAAATTACAAGGAAACCATTTAGAAAAGGTACAAGAATTTAATTTCCTTTGCATTTAATCCATGCTAACATCTATGGTCCAATGAATGTGAGAAGAATGTATGAGGCTATTTTATTTCATCACATTTATAGATGATTATACTCCATTCGAACATATTTATTTGATTTCTCATAAATCTGAAATATTGTGTTATTTCAAGAAGTTTATGAACTTAATAGAAAATAAACAAGATAAGAAAATAAAAGCATTAAGGTACGATCGAGGTCAAGAATATCTATTTAATAAGTTCATATTTTTTTTGTGATGAAAAATGAATAGAAAGACAACTATCTATCCCCTACACTCCTCAACAAAATGGCATTGCGAAAAAGAGAAACAAAAGTCTACTGAAAATGGTTAGGTTCATGATGGAGTATGCTAACTTACTTATCACTTTTTAGGGTAATGTTTTATTAATTGTTGTATATATACTCAACCGTGCATCTTCTAAATTAGTTACTTCCACTCCGTATAAATTATGAACAGTTAAAAAACTCGACTTATGTCTTCTTAAACCGTGGGGTTGTGCCATCTATACTCACGAACCCTCTCACAAGTATGGGAAATTGGGTCCTATAGATATATAGAGTATTTTCATAAGATACTCAGAACACTCAAAAGAGTATATGTTTATAGGTGAGCAAGAAAGTGAGAGTACAATTGAATTTGAATCACGGAATGTCACATTCTTAGAGAATGAATTTCTTAAGAATGGCAAAATAGGTGAGGACTACTCCCTATTTGAAACCTTGGATCAAGATGATGAACTTAATAGAGTTCGTCCAAGTGGGAGTAATGTAAGAAGTAAGGAATTAAATTTGACTTAATCTCAATTACAATCACCTAATAAGATGATATCGTCATTATCTAATCCGAATATGATTGTAATGGAGAATAATGTGCAAAGTGTACAACCTCCCGTACGACGAACAAATCACAAAAGTATTCCATATTGATGTTTTGACATAGAAGGGCAAACTTTCGTAGTCACTCAACAAGATGAAGATGAGCCAAGAAATGTAAATAAAGCTCTAAAATGCCCTAATAAAAAAAAAAAATTCGATGCGTGCAATGGAAGAGAAAATTGAGTTAATAAAGTCAAACAATGTTTAAGAACTAGTTGATCTTCCAAAAGGACGTAAAGTCATTAGGAATAAGTAAGTTCTCAAAATAAAACATAAAGTTGATGGTTCAATAGAGAGATATAAGGCTCGCCTTGTGACGAAGGGATATAATCAATAGGAAAGAATTAATTTTGAGGAAACTTTTTCTCCTATAGCGAGATTTACCTCAATTCACCTTATTCTGGCATTAGTAACTAGTATGAATCTTAGACTATATCAAATGGATTTCAAAACTATTTTTCTCAATGAAGAATTAGAAGAAGAAATTTATATGGAACAATCTGTTGGTTTCATTTTGAAAGGCCAAAAACAAAAGGTATGTTGACTTTTGGTCTTAAACAGTCATCAAGATAATAGTATATATATTTTCATAATGCCGTAACAGCATATGATTTTACAATGATTGATAAATATCATTGTGTATATATCAAAATATCCAAAAATCAATTTGTGATCATATCATTATATGTTGATGATTATGGAATTTGTTAATACTGTTAAGAATTTGTTGTTTTCTAACTTTGAGATGAAAAATATATGTGAAAATGCATATATTCTTGGAGTTAATATTTCAAGGGATCATTCAAAGAGATCATTGTCTCTTTTGCAAAAGACCTATATGAACAAGGTTCTTGAACGATTGCGTATGCAAGACTACAAATCCATAGAAATTCCAATTGCAAAAGGTGAATGATTAAACCATAAATTGTGTCCAAAAACTCCATAAGATAAAGAACAAATGCAATGTGTTTATTATGCTAATGTTGTGGAAGTTTAATAAATGTTATAATATGTACAAGATTTGACATATATTTTGCAGTTGGAATGGTAAGTAGGTACAAATCCAATCCAGGTCAAGCACATTGAAAAGCCGACAAAATAATATTAAGGTATCTTAAGGGAATTGTTGATTATTCGTTGAGTTATCAAGAAAATTATTTGCGACATGAAAGCTATTCAAATATTGATTAGGAATGAGATTTAGATGAAAGGAAATCTACCTCTGGATTTGGTTTATTATTGAATAATGGCACCATATCTTGGAGCAATAAGAAACAAACGTGTATAGCCTTGTTTACAACGAAAGCCGAGTTCGTGACATTATCAGCAGCTGTTCAAGAGGGTATTTGGCTTAAGAGATTTTTGGATCATTTAGGTATTATTAAGAATGCTACAAACTCATTGCTAGTTAATTGTAATAGCCAAACAACAATAGCATACACCAATGATCTGAAATATCATGATAAGACCAAACATATAGATACCAAGTATAACTTTGTCAATGATATGATTGTATGAAAGGATGTGAACTTACAATACATATCTATCATAGAATGATAGCAAATCCTATGATAAAGTCAATACCTAGAAATGTGTTCTATGACTATGTATAATCTCTAGGACTACGTAGAGACTAATGTATAGAATATTGTAATTTTCCTAAATGTTCACATTTAATGAAATTGTATTTCATTTTAATGCATATGAGTTTTTTCGTTTGACGTTTATGCGTCTTAATGCTTAGTGCATTATAAAGTTGAAAAAGTATGTCAGACATATAAGAGATTAGCTCACTCTCATAGGTAATTGCATTTATTTATTGTATGATAAATAAAGATGAGAAGGTTTTTAAACTTATTATCTATGTGATAATCGAAAGCTCAAACTTAAAACATAGATGTCGCCTTAACTAAGTGTTAAGATAAGGATATAATATTTACTATGTCCAAAAGTAAAATAACACATATTTTACTTTATTTTTCTTTGATGCAAGATGTGAGTTTTGATGGATTCTATGAAAGAATAAATACGTGAACTCAAATTAGACATTAAGTATGTCTAAACTATCATCTGTACCGTGTTGAAATTGAAAACATACACTCCATAAGAAATGAGTTAATACTATAATACGCATTTCATAATATATATGCATAACACGACTAATAAAAGTGACAAAAGTTTTTATCTTAACTTTTATGCTATGTGAGACTCTTGAGAAAAAGAGTCCCTCAATTAAGTACCCTCATGACTCTTACTTGTTCTCAAGATTTCTATTTAATGTTTGTCATCTTAGAATGTTGTCAATGATCATGAATTGATTCAATCTAATGGGACATTTCTATAAAAGCAAATAGAACTAAAATTGAGTGTTTCAAGGAAAGAAAAAGATTGATTTTAGGATATTACATTCTAGTTTTGTATTCACCGGTCCACCAATTATTATTGTTTTTGGGATAATCATAAATTGTGAATACAATATGTCATTATTAAAAAGGGATCGAGAAAATGTGATCAATTGATCTAAGATAATGTATACAATATCTACTCGAAAACATAATGCTCATTTTGAGCTGTTATATATTCCTAATAAATGTATGGCAGCGAGCTTTCGAAATATGTTAGTTGCACAGATTAGTTACTGATATGAACGTTGCAGAAAGGTAAGCAAAGAGTTTTTTCGGCCCACCATGTGCGAGTGAAAAGTGATGGTTTTTTATTTGATGGGCCAAGTCAAGCCCGTTCGCCCATGCTGGGCCAAACCCAATCTATAAAGGAAGAGCTCATGAGAGAGAAAGAGCGGTTATTTTTTCAGTAAAAATTAACTATTATATATAAGAAGAAAAAGGAAAAGGGGAACATTACAATTGAACTGCAGAAAACAAAACAATATTTTCTTTCTCCTTGATAAATAGTGAACTCTCTCGAAGAACGGAATTATAAGGGCTTCAATCAATTCCTCTAAGATTGTTGCTTGCAACAAGTACTTAATCTATGGCAAATAAGGTATGTGTGTATTCGTGATATGCCTTTCGATCGGTGTTATACGTTTCCCGGACCCGTTTCCACGTTTTGTTTTTGGTATTCAATCGTTCGAGTATCGGTTCGTTTTTTTTTTTTTTTTTTTTTTTTTTTTTCTGAAATCCATTTCCAACAATCTCTACCGTCATGTGCACTGCAATTTAAATCTTCAGCCTCTTTGCTTTTTTCTACCAGCTACTATAGAATGATCTTTCTACAGCCTTGAACAATTAATGAGGGATAGATGACAGGGAGACTGATTTTAGAGTCCAGCCGGCCCCATTAGCATAGAACAGTTTGACAATTTCTTGGACATGGCAATCAAGCTCTCTTCTTTAGAAAGAACAGCATTTCCTCTGGAACTCTCTTCGTTTGAGTTCCTCGAGGTCCTCGGGACTTCCGATAATTAATTGGCGCAGTATGCGAATAGTTCTTGTTGGTACAAGGAACACTGTTTGTCTCTGCTCGGAGATAGAACTCCACCAGTCTCTAAGACTTCCGGTAAAACAGGAAACAGACTCTGAGAGTTCCGCTGTTAAAGAGCTGGTGGTAAGCATACGTAAAACTCTAGGAGTCAGGTCCAGCCATTTGTGATGTGGATCATCATCAAGATGAAAGTTGTCTGAGACATTGAGGCAATAATAACTGGCCTTGGAGTTGGATCTGGATCAGATGCCACCGAATCAATATCTTCTGGGTAAAATTCTCAGGGCCATCTCCTCTCATCATGAAATTGCAAGCAGTTTTTCTTCTGAAGTTTTTTCTGACTTGCCTAATTCATTTATGTCGCTGGAGGTTGAGCCATCAAGATAGATTCAGCTTAGAGAGAGGAAGTCCGCGTCTTGACGGAGGTGGTGAGGGTGATGTGGACAGAGGTTGAGATGTAAGTGGCTTATGCCTTATACCATTCGGGACGAGACTAAATATTAGTATTTATCACCATCTTCTCCAAGAGGACCAGTGGACACATCACATCTTCACATCTTCTGAAAGCTTATGTACAGGAGAACACTTCTTTTGCTTCCTTATGAAGGAGTGCAGACAGTTGCCACATTAGCAATTTGGATTACAAAAACAATGTCCAGCTTCTGCATTCTTGAAATAAATGGTGTAGCGAGGCTTGTTGATCAAATGAGTGAAGGATCTTCTCTGTTGGGCGCATATCCTCTTATAGATTAGGAATTGGCTGCATCATCATGATTGTCGTAAAAGCAGAACGAGCTTCCACCTCCTCACGGGAGTGGCTGGACTTGATAGTATCTATGTCGTCTTTTCTTTTTTGTTAAATTGGCTCGATATATATATATATAGAAATGCTCCTTCAGCACCTGGGAGACTAAGATAAACGGGATGATCCTGTACGCTGTTAGCCATCTGATAAGGCAAAATGGCTGCGATCGAATTTGGAGTTGAGGAGGCACTCGTGATCTAAAATTGGACTTTCAAGGCCATGAGTATGATCATAGAGTGCCATGTTGACATGGAGACTGATTAAATTTCTTTGAGAAAGATCGCTTGAAGCTATTGTTAACCTGCATTTGTGATCACGGTCTACTTTTGGCTGTTGTAGTGAATTACATCATCTTCTTTTCTTTTATTCCTTTTCTGTTGAGTTCTCTCGTCTTAACAATTTCTTTTTCTGCTTTTACTTCTTACCTTTTTTTCTCGATTAAACATAAGATAGATACCCAGTGCGAGAAAATCCAAAAGAAGTATGCACAGCATGATCGAACTCAACAGATGACGCCAAAGAGGCCAGTAGGCTACCATGAAAGAGTTGCCAGATGTTACAATGTATAGCTTATCGTCTGAATTACTCACCCCAAATTCCAGGGTGGAATGTACATTCCTCTCCGTCGAATGAAAACCAGTCGGTAATCCAATTTACAAGTCCATAACTATTATTCAACAATCAAAAGTGAACACCCTCACCACTAAAATGATCAACAGCCTCTATCGATTTTGAACTTCATCCAAACCCGACATTATTGACATGTATACTGGTGCATTTCCATGACAAAATCTGAAAAACTTACAGCAAGGATTTTCCGCAAAAACTTGAAAATTGGAAGACTTGGGTTCAGTGAGGGCCAGCATAAGAAGGAGCAGGTAGAAAAGGAAAGGGCGCATAAGATGCATATGCAACCGGCGGTTGTGCTTGTGTCCTCAAACCCTTTTTTCTCTTGGAAGAACCATTTTCTTCTAATGGAGTTTCCAGAGAAGATGAGAGCTCGTTATATTTAAGTGAGTGGCTTTCTGAGAGATCTTGCTGATTATCCAAGAGACGGTGAAAAAGAAGGCCAGACATAAATACAGGAAGATACAAGAGGCTTGCATGGAACATTCTTCTTGCCTTCTGCATGGTACGGTCCCGATAGAATGAAAATGCTGTAGCACTTATAGCGAAAGTAAGGATTGTTGATTCTAGACAGAACCACCCGGTTGCCAAACCCCCTGCAGAAAGAAAATAAGTTGCCAGCACCTGAGCTGTAAGAATAGTAAATTTCCTTCCAGGTAGATGCACAAGAGTCTAAAGGAAACTGAGAAAGCTCTTAAGAAAGAAAACAACACCTCAAAGAGAATGAAGAAAAGATATATATAGATTTAAATGACACATCCTGTAAATCCACCTAACATTTATGCACCTAATTATAAGCAATTTAGTCCAGCCAATTCACATAGAATAGCACGCAAATTTTTCCAGATCACAATTCATAATCACTGTTAAATTAAGAGGTAGAAAGACATCTTTAGTCAAGTAAATAGTAATAAGAAAGTTTCATGAAACCCAAGCAGAGAAAAGAAAACAAGAGAACTATAGCATCTGAAAAGAACAAAGCTGAGAAGGTTTTCCATTTCTTTCTGGAAGGGAAAGGGGGTTAAGGAGCACATAAAACTCAGAAGTCTGTTTTATTTTTTACATAAATATAAGCTTGAGCTGGAGAAGTTGATAAAGTTAAAAAGAAAATATATTCCCATCCACCACCTATTTAGTGGAAACCTTATATATAAAACGAAAGGTCCAATAAAAGGTCAATACATTGCAGCAAAGGCCAACTTGAGAAAGGCATATATCTTAGTCAATCTGACAGAATTTAACTAAAATTGAAAATTTCATACAGAAGTATAAAAGTTTAAGGTATCAGGGACTTACAGTCATAGGCTAAATACCCCAAAGGTACCAGATAGAGGCAGTTCCTTAAAGCTACTAAAGAAGTTTTCTGGCCCAAAGCATCACCAAGAGATAGCATTTTAAACCTAACGTGCAAGAAGGAAGGAGATTGTAAGCCAGCAAAGACATTAAGCTTTTCATCAACAAGTATGTAGACCCAATACTCAGCTGTAAAGCAGAGAATTACAAGAAGACCTAAAATGAAGGTGTTTTGCAGTATCCCATTTATTTTATTTTATTCTATTTTATTTGGTCAAATGGTGTTCTGCAGTATCCATAAAGGCTAGAAATACAACTTTCAAAACAAAGTTCTCGCAACCTCAACAATCTTAAAGCACTGAAAAGATCATGCTGACAAGAAAGTTTATGTCGATTGTCGAATGACTGCAGATTTTCACACAAATATTTATCAGAAATATGGACATACCCTCCAGCAGCATAATCATTGCGACACAAGTGTGCCAGAGCCATGAAATGGGGTATTTGCCAGAAATAGAGAGCAGCCGGGAGAATCATCGAGTTAAGAGAAATTTCACCAGAAGCTGCAACCCAACTGAAATGCCAAATAATCAAAAGCTTTACTGCATAATCTGATATCTATGCAAGAATATACAAAATAGCTGCGAACAATACTTAGAGAATCAAAAGTTTCATCATTATAGAACAACTGAGGAGGCGCCACTAAGTGTTTACTTTAACCACCACTCAAAAACTGAAGAGGAACCATTGAGTATCCACCTTAAAGTAGTTTAATTTTGGACGAGAGTCCAATGAGAAGGTGATGGTTTAGGTGATTACAGAAATAATATCTGACCAAATGTTATTGGTTAAAAATACTAGTCATCTTATGTCTTCAATACCCACCAATAGCCAATCACCAATGGCAGCACATGATTTCTTTGTCACCGTCAAATCCATCTCATAATGTTGGGCTATCCTCCAAAGCAAAAATCACAAATGACTCCACAATCAGGAATCAGACTTACTCATGCTAAAGTTATATATTATGTGTCAAATATAATATAGCCCTCACACGATCCAGAAATTCCAACATTCCAGACTCCCAACTCATCTCAGGCTCAAGTCTGCCCCTTGTCCTCCTGCCCAAATATATACTGATAATTCATTCTTTCGGACATAAGATAAATCTAGGTGCAACATTATGCCCCTGTGTAGTTATTTGCATTGGGTTTAGGTTATCTTCTTCTCATTTGAAGAGACACCGAAGATAATTCAAACTGCAATTTTATGCCACTATGCACTTAACAGCACAGGGTTTAGGGCTTCTTCTCTGCTTTTGAAGGGACACCAAGAAGTCAAAACTTCTGAAACTACAAAGTTTGAAGCTTAGCGGTATTGGTCAAATCAGGCTTCAAAACCTTTCAATGGCTAATACAGTAATCACAGTTTCAGTTTGGCTACAGAACCAAGACAGTGAAATGGCCCATTAGTTAACACCATCTGAAGCACAACTTACATGCTTGTCTATCGAATTTTAATTGAAATGTCCAAATAACTGGAAGAAATAGTGCTGTTTGACCAACCCTCCTGGGGGCATTCTCTTCCTCCCTCTCACCATTCTTTAGTAAAGAGACTTCAACTTTTTACTTTCAAAAACCTTTTGTACTGTCACTCTTTATAGTTTCCTTTCCATACCACTCCACTTTACAAGTTTATACATTGCCACAAACAGTTTCATGGAGGTCAAAGTCAAATCAAGAGGGCTCATAATGATTTAAGCAAATATCACAGGGTGCGGAAGTCGCAGTATGGACCCATCTGTAGGGTTTTTGTGAAAGGGTTGCACTTATCATTTACTTTTCTCCAGCTCTGAATACAAATGAGGCAGAAGCTGACTAAGGCAGAGGATATGAACCTGCCCCAAAGAGTGTCAAATACATTGGTTAAATCATTCCTGAGTCCATTTTGTCCACTCCCAGTGTGTTTTTTCAGAATAAATACACTAAAATTAGTTTCTTTCATGGTTAAAGGAACACATCACTCCTGACTCCATTTTGTCCACTCCCAGTGTGTTTTTTCAGAATAAATACACTAACATTAGTTTCTTTCATGGTTAAAGGAACACATGGCCAGAAAGGTACGTGCATAGAAGCTTCAACATTGACGTCCTCGGTAAAAATAACCTCAGAGCTGACTTTATTTTTAGCTTCGTCGGTGAGTCCACTACCTGATGCAACTGCCCTGCTTGACCCAGATTGAACCAGGTAAACTTCAGCTTGATCCAGTTTTTTAAAGCTACAAGTTCACTCGTCCGGACCTGCCTTTGTTGGATGGACTGGTCCAATTGGGATTCTCAAAAACATTGATTACAACCAAAAGTCAAGAATCAGCTCTAAGTCCAACTGAGATCAAGATTCAAGCTCCAATCACATAAGGAGTTTCCTATGGCTATGACCACCATGGGCCACACAGCATGAAGATCCCTTTAGGTGAAAATCTTTCGATTTCATGCCTCAAGATTAAGAATAACTTTTAAACTTATTAAGGAAAACACTGTAAGCAAATCAACAAAATCGCATAGACAAGGCAAAGAGACTTCAGAGATAAAATTACCCAAGAAGGGGTGGAATGGCACCAACAATAGCTCCAACCCAAGTATTTACAGGGTGAATCTGCTTCAGTGGTGTGTATACAAAAGCATAAAGAATAAGATTGGAAGCAGCAAACCCAGCAGCCAATGCATTTGTCTGAAACAGCCTTGTCAACAGGACAGTCAAATTAGTCCTCCAAGCATAATGAAATGTCAAAGTGAAAGAGATGCACAATATTCTGACTGCTGAGTCTAAAGTAATGTTTTTAGTGCTATTAGGTAATTAATTTGGTCACCTTATATGCCAATAATGCAGTCCCAACTACACCAGCAGAAGATGCCCAAGCAACTGCATGAGGTACAGATATCCTCCCCGAAGGTAAAGGTCTTTGCTTTGTTCTCTTCATTTTAGCATCATTGTTTATCTCAAAGACCTGATTAACAAGGCATATAGAATTAGAAACTTTCTTCTGACAGATTACACTATTCTACACATCATATCAAAAGAAAGGAACCCCAATAGAGAACTAATTAGGCTGTCAATAGTACCAAACTATCTATCTCCTTCATTTTATACATTGTCACCCAAACTCTATCTTCCAACTCAGTGAACCAGAACATAGTGCACAGGTACTCTCTTCAGGGGCGAGTGAAGCTGCCAATCCCTCTCTCTCTCTCTCTCAATCAAAGAAACACTACTCTCCCAAGAGGGATTGTCAATTTTTGACTCCATCCCTCCCTCATCCTCTTGTTAAGTTCATGACAATTTAAAACCTAATATTGACTTAAAGTGGAAAGTAGTCAATAAACTGAAATTAATCAGGGACAGACAACTGAACTTCATCTTCTTTTTAAAAGACAACTACTTTCCTTCTTGATTGGCACTAAAGACCACTAGCTATTAAAAGAGGGGTTTTTGGAATAAAAATATCCATGAATGGCACTGTGCGAATCAAATAGCGGACAAATTAAATACAATATGAAATGATTCTAATTGGACATGTCAATAGAAATCAAAAGAGAAATTGTTGAATTTTGGTTACCAGTCAATTCGATTGAAATAACTAATTTAGTCGATTAGTTAAAAAATTCCAATTGAGTGTGATATTTACTATATACCTAGAACCTTATGTCCTAATGATATAGCTGATTTGGATTCTGAACCTAACTTGGATTTGATAATTAAATAGGTCGAACCACCATGTCAATGCTAAAGCAATCATTGTAGATGCATTCGCTCAATTAAATATGATAGGATACTCATATAACCATCCTAACTTTCTTCCTATCTCCCTTAAAAAAAAATTGTTCTAACCAATCAGCAGAGTGACAAGGAAGTAAATGATATATGACCAGATTGGTGTCGCACATAAAATCAATTCATTAGAGTCTACGCTTTTAAAGCCCAGTAGTTACAATTCGCATATCTTCGACTGCAATAGTCCAGGCCCCTCATATTTGTCTCTGAGGACTATTCTTCCATAGAACTCAAATAATGCAAATAGTGCTCATGATGCAGTTCTGCTTCTTTTTGTTCTTTCTTTTCTGAACAGTTTCATTGGTGACTGCGTGGCCTTTGTAAACTCAAGACTTTCAGTTAGCTGCAGGCGTCTCTCATGAGGCAATCTTTTGGGTTCTTCATATCAGTTAAAAAGGTCATTCAGCTAGAAAGAAACCCAGAAAAAGCAAATGCGAGATAACCCGCAAGTTGCCCTTTTCTGGGAGTTAATTCTGAGTCCTAGTACAAACCCACTACTCTTCTGTTCCTATCCAAAGGCATGTTTGCCAAAGCATAAACAAGTGCTTTTCCCTACTACTTACTTTCCTCCGAAAATTTGAAAACAAAAATAATAATCTCACAAAGTATGGAAAAATTGATAAATGATCCAACATGTCAATTTGAATATTTTGATAAGTTAAATGAAAGTCGAATTCTAATGATCCACATGTTTACATTCATGAATGGCTCAGTTACAAGAAACAGTGATGCGTGAAGAGACTAGCAATGAAGGGAAAGTCTTGTGGCGAGTAATTTCAGGTCAAATGATACATGTGACATACTTGGATCTTTGATAGGACTTTTTGGAGTATGATCAAATTATTTTTCTAAATAGGTTTTAGTGTTGTTGAACCTTTTCCATTACCCTGAGGTTTACTTACACATAAGAGACCGTAGGATGAAACAAGAACTCTCATTAAACTACAGACATTAAACCTATAATCTCATTATACATAACAATATGAAGCTTTAATGAAATGCCAAATGTCCACTTTCAGGGACACACTCTTGTCTAAGAAGAGATGCAAGATGAACACCCCATACTAAATCATCAGTTAA
The DNA here is from genome assembly GCA_014182715.1 of Eucalyptus cloeziana. Classification (NCBI taxonomy): domain Eukaryota; kingdom Viridiplantae; phylum Streptophyta; class Magnoliopsida; order Myrtales; family Myrtaceae; genus Eucalyptus; species Eucalyptus cloeziana. The sequence goes on along the minus strand of CM024641.1, from coordinate 29,604,020 downwards.
CCAGAAAAATTATCCACTCAACAGTTCACCAAAATCGCAGATAGCCAATTATGACAGCAATGAGAATTCTATTGAAATACCTACCTGATTCAAGGAGTTTGCAGCAGCTGCGACCATCATGGTGCCACCACACGTCCAACAAAGCCCTGGAATGTCAACCGCACTTCCACTCCCAAGAACAAACCCAGTTCCAGAGGTAGCAACAACTAACAAACTAGAGAGAGAGAGAGAGAGAGATTTTAGTTCTGTACACAACGATTCTATGCTCTAAACTAACTACCCCCATTTAGCATGTATAGGGAGGTATCAATCAAACGTAACTAGTGAAGAGGTTCTTTCAGTGTCGCCAGGAATTCCCTACCTGCTCTATCAGGGTGAATCAAATGCTTTGAGAACTGTCCGAGGGAATAAGCATCCGAGCACTACCTTATGAATTGGTTGGCAAACACAAAAGTTTGATATGATATAGATACAACTAAAGTGGAACTATTTCTTAAGGAACAGCGTACGCTCTGTGAAGTTTGGATGATTCCAAACATTTCTGGTGAAGGACTCTAAATATAGACTGACGAGATGAGCATATGTAGCTGTTACTAATGAAAAATCCACAAAGGCAAATTGTCAGGTCACCAGCTGAGCTAATACATGCAGGATCGTCTCTGTAACCACTTTCAACACAAGCATTGCAGTTTACATAAAGAGGTCCAAACGAATAAAATGAAGATTCTGAGATGATATGGCATTGAGTGCGGAAATAGATTGAAATGTCTATTGCCAAAGATTTCACCATAATTTGAGCGCCCTCCTAATTAAGAAAATTGATAGGCCCCCATGACAATGGTAAACCAAATTTAGTGCATTCTCAAGCATACATAAATCCTTATGTGATCCACAGAAGTAGCTTGTAACATATGATCCCGCATAACAGATCACAAATCTCGAAACGTCAAAGCAAAGCATAAAGACCACAGCTTTTGTCCACAAGAACTGTGCAGTGGTTTTCGTCATAGTTGAAGCTAGCAGCCAAAGGAAATGGAGAGAACCACCCAGAGCTGTCATCAAGTCAATGGCAACCCCGGCAAGTCGTTCAAGCTACCAAATTTCGAAAACCCAACAGTCGAACAGCGAGCCAAGAACATCTTCACTCAATCAATCAGAACAACGAATCTAGATCGGAATATCCCCGAATTTAAACCCAAAAAGGGCCAAAGGACGCTTTACCTGAGGCGAGCCTTCGACAGCTCCCAGTAGCACCGTCCGTAGTGACAAGCCACATCCACTGCCTCCCTCACTCTCAAGGAAGCGAGCGAAGAGACGTCGAAGGCGGCGGCGGCGGCGGCGGCGGGAGAAGAGGAGGAGGAGGCAAAAGCCCTGACCCCATCAGCCCCGCCGATGAACCCTACCCCCGAATTCGCAGGAACCGACGGATTCGGATGCGACGGAGGCGGCGCCGCCGCGGAGGGCGACGAAGGCGATCCGGAGAGGGACTGGAGCGGTCGTCGAGTGGCGACGCAGTAGAATGACGAGTGATGGGTTGACGGCGACGATGATGGCGATGATGAGAGAAGCCTCCTCGCGGAAGAGAAGCCCAGGGAGCTCCTCCACATGGTGGTGGCGGCGACGGCGAGGAGGAGGAGGTGGAGGAGCCGGAGATCAGCACGCGCTGCTCGAGTCCACTTTGGAAGCCGCGAGGTGACCGGGGGAAGACGTTCTTCTGCCGCCTCCCCCGAACAGGGGAAACGACGGCGTTTAAGATTCTCTACTAACTGCCGGCCCAAAAAAGTCGAAACGCACCGTGTCCGCTCGCAGGTGTGGCCTCTAGGCTCGTCTTTTTTTCCCCGATTGAGGAATTGCCGTTCCTCCTTGTCCGTGTTAGATCTTTCTTCGTGCCATATAGCCACGTCAGGAAAAAAAAAAAAACACAGGACATGATGCTGCGCTTAATTAGGAGATGACATTTAAACTCAATTTGAAATGTTCAGGAACTAAAATTCAATAAAAAAAATTCACGGACAACATTAAATAACAAGCAAAAGTTCTAAAACTATGACATAAAAATGTCTATTTCCATTTAATATTCATCCAATTATGATTTGTTCCCCAGATGAATAGTTCTCGTGTTAAGTGGTGTCTAAGGATGTGCATGACAAAATTTCTAAAACAAAAATTAATTTTTAGCCGAAATTGATTTTTCAATTTATATTAAAAGTTAAAAATTTTAACTTCTGATTTTTTTTTCAAATCTATTCCAGAAATAGAAAAATCAAATTACGTTACCAAACGAATTTCCGTTCCAAACCTGTTCCGAGGAATAGAGAAACGGAGAAATAAAGAAATATACGTGTGACTGGATGAGACCTGCATCGGATGAGAATTAATTGGGATGCTAAAAAGTTCTCGAACACCCCATTATTAGAAAATAAATAAGATGAATAAATAAATAAACCCTGTCTTGGTGATGGTGACCGGTGAGAGAAAAAAATGCTTGAAGAATTTAGCCAAAAAAGGACTTTAACCAGCATCCTTGATAATGCTAACGAAGGATAAATCTTGACATAAAGAATGAAAAAGAAAGAGAACTGAAGGCATTGCATATTAACATGATCAAAACATCAGCTTTCACTTCAGTGCCAATCTATGCCACCTAATGTGGTAGATCCCACCCCTTCCCATACTTCACTCTCCCCAACCTCCTCAGTCTCAAAGCCCTCCATGCCACTGTCCCAAAAGCCTCCACCATTTGCATCTGGTAGGAGAGAACATGAAGCAAAAATTTGCCTGAACAAGTTAGTCATGGCCAAACTTCCCCATTTCGCTGGAAAAAAATTTCAATTCCATGAAATAGAACTTCAGAGAGGTAGAACCATCTGGAGATGACATGGTTTTGATGCTTTCTTCATTGGTAGGAGAGTTTAGAGACTTACAGTGGTTATAGAGAGGCCTTCTTTTCTCGTTCAGGCTAATATTCTCTGCCTTCCTTCGCTGCTCGCGACTTGTAGCTTGTCCCAGAACTACGACTCACTTCAGAGGAGAGACAATTCCACCTTGCAAGTAATACACGGAGTAAGTTATGCTTATATTTCCACCAGTAAGAAGCATACACAGATAGGATCAGGGCATTCTAAGATGTCATCATGTGTACTAAGGTAAGGCTTGCTTGCAACGTTCATTGCATCATGCTTTCGAATATTTATCTGGGTCATTCACCAAGCAATGTCTTGTTTCCAGGAAGTACCGCATGGCCATGAAAGAGGGAAAAGAAGTGTGAAGTTTACCACATTAGGTTCAAAAATCCAATGGCCATTTCGTTGAAGTTGTATCTTATGATTTCAAAAGCTTAGTAGATTGGCATGATATTTATAGCTAGCATACTGGGCAAACACCGTTGTCGTAAATTCAGAATTCACTTGCCTGTTGAAGATCAGATCAACCAGGCCACTAACAATCGGCGATCATGGATGTGCAACCACTGAAAAACCAGAATGAAGCTCTGGTGTTGCTCTTCCAGGAATGTTCTAGTGACCCCCATGACTATGATGTGTCGTTTAAGCTAATTATGTAGCTTTCATGCTCCATTCAAGGTTTTGCATCATACTTTCCCTGTGTAGAGGAGCCCTATCTGTCGACAACTGAGGAAACACGGGGCTTAAACGCCCATCATTTTCAGCACATGTGCCCAGAAAGAGTTTTTGGTTTGACTGTAATCTCAGATAGGTGGTGAGTTACTTTTATCTAACCAGTCATAGAATTGCCTATTCACTATCTTTCAATGCCCTCTGAAATTATTTATCTTCAAATTCAATCAGCAGAGGTTATTTCACATGGCTGCTGATGAATAATAAAAACTAAAGTGACAGTGATTTTATACGTTATTAATCCTATAGATAAACGTGGAGGCCTTAATGCTAGACTAGACTCATGCTTGAAGAGCCAATTGTAGAGGTAAAGGACCAATCTTTTGCTATCATTTGTTGCATCAGATCACCCAAAAACATAGTGAGAACGATTGACAGTACTGAGGTTTATAGGGTGAGAACTGAGATTAAAGCACCAACCTCCAAAAGGGTTCCGTCTCTTTCTGGACTCCCTCCCTTCATCAACTTCTGCGGAGTCTCTGCCCTTACTGGAGCTGGTTGCAACTTTGTGATCTTCTCCACTTTCTTCACATGTAAGCTTGAACTGCTCAAAGACATTACGATCTTCTCCACTTTCTTTACATGTAAGCTTGAACTGCTCAAATAAAGCATTATCGACACTGCGCTTATTTTCTGCCAATGCTTTCTTTTTGCAGTCTTGCGAATTGCCCAACTTGCTCGTGTTTCTAGTGCCCAGGAGTGTCGAAAAAGGCTTTACCTTGCCCTGCCAAGGAAAGAGCTTCCCTCTCTCAATCAATTCATTATTCAGGCTACTGAAAATGATCAGCTGGAAAGGAGCATGCATTTGAACCAAATGGGTCTAGCCCAAAGTCAAAATGACCCTACTAAAATGAGTGGGAGAACAATTCATATCCAGACAAACACCGCATGTTATTCTTGTCTGGTAATTTATCATGAATAACATGAGCTATTTCAAAGAAGAAACTGTCCCGGACTAGGCATGCATGCATTTCCCCTGCAAATTAGACACAGAACTTGAAGGAAACAAAGAAAAGGAAAAAGAATCCTCCAGCACACCTAAAAAGAGAGCCTAGATTATCGCAAGGTGGTGTGATTGGTTTCTACAAGCAACTCAGTCAAAACGAACTTGGGTTCTTGTGACTCTTATCTGTCGGGGAAACAAAGGGAGTATCTGCAATGTCCACACAGAGATGGTAATGACAGTCCTAGACAATTGATTCATCACTCCCAATAGGGCTTCCCCAAAACCCGGCAGCCTAGTAGAATACGACAGGATTTCAAGATTTTCCTTCACTTTCTCGGCAGCCAAACACAAGGTCGCAGACAGACTGTACCTGAAGCGTGCCCGGCGGAGAGGAGGTTCTCTGCAGCTTCCGATCAAGAAACTCAGACAGAGAGACGCGCGTCCAGCCCGCTTTCTGGTCTCCGCTCGCATCGTCCTTGGCGTCCTTGCCTCTGATCCCACGACCCATCAAGAGAGAACCCAGAAAAGGGGACACCCAGAGACATTCATTAACACCAGCAGGCTAGCAATTTCGAAGGATCAAGAAAGAAAGGTAGGTACATGATGGGCTAATCTTACGGGTTCGAAGAACGAAAGAGGGCCGACGACTTGATCGAACGCTGCCCGAACACTTGCAATGCAGAATCTTTGGAGCTCATTTGCGCTTTGGACTAGAATTCTTCGGCAATTTCAATGTTTCTGCTTTTGAGCTCCGTTCTTGGCTTTCCGTTCGCGCTCAGGTTTTATGGCGCCATCAGTTCAAAATAAGGAATTGGAAGAGGGTTTTATGCTATTGGGCCTACCGATCGAAGAATGGTGGGCTCGACGATAATCAATTTGAGGTTGTGTAGAGTGGAACGAAAATGCACAACCAACCAAATTTTTTCAGATTTTTCTTTTTTTAGCATCCAAAATAATTGTTGTCGGACGGCAAAAGGAAATTCTTATGGGATTATTTCAGATGAAAAGATAATACATGTAATTAGAAAATTTTAGCTTTAGCACACGGAGGATTTTTAGAAACTCTCACTGCCAAAATATTCAACGAGCTATATTTGGTGATCATGATAAAAATAAGGACATGATCAAAATCAGGATAAGAAAATCATTGATGTTTGATTCCCGTCCACGATAGGTTAAAACCAAATTAATAAGGATGAAATATGGATTAAAAAATCCCACGTTAAGGGTGAGATAAAATTGAATAAGATTTTTCATGGAATAAAGCTATATGATTATATCCACCCCTTTTTTACCATATAGACAAAATCCGCCTTAATTGTTTTCATATTATATTTGCATAGTTGTCTTTAACCTAGTTATTTTCCTTCTATGATTTTAAATCAAATTTAAACATATTGCCATTTAGAAAATAAAAACTAGTCTCTTCTTTATCATTGTTTTTAGGAAAAAGCCTTAAGAAACCTCAAATTAGGACCACTATAACACATTTGTCCTAAAATTCTTTATCCCAAATATCCAAAAAATGTACTAGCGTAACACATTTACCATATGTCAATAATCCGTTAATGATCATCATCAAAAATTTGCCTTCATGGACAACAAAAGGCAAAATCTGTCGACAATGGCGCTTACACAACTATTAAAAACAAAAATGATGTTGTTTTCTTTGCTAAAAAACCGTCCAATCAAATCTTCATGAGGGTAAATGTGTCACATATATACAAATTTGAGATTTTTTATGTCACAATTAAAATTTTAAGATAAATATGTCATAGTAGGTATAGTTTAGTATTTTTATATGGCAATTTTTTTTAGAGTGAACGAGTTACAGTAAATATAATATGGGGTTTTGATTTTTTTTTTCCCTTGTTCTTATCACAAATTATTTACTCTTCTTCATCTTTCTACCCTAGGAGCTCACATTTTCGAGTGTATTTTTTTTAGACAAAAAAAAGTATTTTTTTATTTCTTTAATTTCATTGATCAAAAAATCAAGGTTTTATTTATTTATTTATTTACAATATTAAGAAAGTTGTGTTTTTTCATTACTATTGGCAAAGCATTTTAAACAACGTGCAAAACATTATAAGAATATCTAGAAGTACATTAAAAAATTCAATGGGAAAAGGTCATACATATTAAAGGCATCTTAACATTTTTCGCATAAAACTCCATAAATGATATCAATTTGAATCATCCAAAATGAAGAAAATTTCATTTTCACTTAAAAAAAAAAAACTTATTTTGTGCAAAACTTTGATTTAATATAATTTCATGTATCAAAGTTTCACATTGGTGAATAACTATATTTTTATTTTGGAAAATCTTTCAAGAGGTCCGATCATCTCATTATATGTATATATAAAAGACAATCGATAAAGAAATAATTTAATAGCATTATGCATGACAAAATAAAAGTCTATAAACATTAATTATGTTAAAAAATTATTTATGATAATTAAAATCTTCCTAGGTTTTACCTTACAGTTAATATATAAATTTGCTAGATAACACATAACAAAAGTAGATTTCTCGGAATTTTCTCTTTACAACAAAGCTAACTTGCACATAGTAAAATCTAACAATAATAAAGAAAAAATAGTGCATTTAATATAAATGAGATATCCACGAAAAAGAAAAACAAAATATGTTGTATTATTTATTACGAAAACTAAATTTTAACATAAAAATAAAGAAAAAACTAAAAAAGAGGGAAGTAAATAACTTTGGACAGTCACTTTAAATTGGAATTGAATTGGGGAAGTCAATTGAAAATGGGTGAATTTAATTACGCAAAGTGGAAATAGCCCGCCGTCCTCGTTCTCCGCACCTCTCGTGGTGTAATCTGCAGCATCACTCTCTTCGTCAGTCGATCGAGCTCTCAGCTGATACCAGCAGCTCTCCTTAGCCTCGCAAGCCATCTCCAAGATGAGGCCGCCTCAGAGATGTAAGCCTTCGCCATGTCCCTTCTTCCTGCGACTGTGTGGGAAATGGGAGGGTACAGAGGAGCTTAGCTTTGGCTGGCTGCATTTGGAAACTACGTGTCTGTCTATGATCTGTTTTTGCAATCGAGAATGATACTAAGTTTTGATTCTGGATTGCTGCTGTAGAAATTCGTGGCGTACTGATACTGCTTGCGTTCTGTGATTCTTGGTAGTGGAAGAAAAATGCGGGGTTGTTGTTTTCTGCTCCGGGGATGAGCTGGGGTTGTCTTTTTTCTTTTTTGAGACATTCTGTCGTGTGAGTCCGTTGCATTTGACAGTCTCTCAGCTGATGGTGAATGATTTTATGCTGCCGTGTCTGCTATGTTTTGGCTTTCAATGTGATATTCTTTCACTCTACCTGGGGACATTAACGTGGTATTCGGGCGCCTATTTTTTGTTTGACAGAATGGTGTCATTTGGTCATTCGCAGGTCGTGGTGGCGGTGGTGGATTTAGTGGGGGAAGGGGTGACGGGGGGAGGAAAAGGGAGAGGGTGGTGACAGAGATAGTGCCATGAGAGGGCATGGTGGTGGATGAGGTGGTGGCCGTGGTGGAAGAGGAGGCGGTGGTGGTAGAGACGGAATGAAAGGTGGAAGTAAAGTTGTGGTGGAGCCTCATAGAGATGAGGGGGTGTTCATTGCTAAGGGCAAAGAAGATGCTCTTGTACAAAGAATACGGTCCCTGGAGAGGCTGTCTACAACGAGAAGAGAATCTCTGTGCAGGTGAATGTGTTTTTTCATTCATGTTGCTAGTGATGGCTAGGCATTTTGCACTGATTTAATTGGTTTTCAAATATTTGAACTGATAAACTCCCAATTCATCTCAACATAGAAATTGAAAAATAAAAATGGTCGAACAACTTGCTTATCTAGGATCAACTGGTTTTTTAAGAATTTTACTAATGCTTCTGGGAATGCTAACTTTTTTTTCCCTGCTATCTATACTTATACTACCCCAATTTTATTTGTTAAGGGGGATCTGCGCTAGAGTTGATTCTTTGATATATGTGAGGTTCCCTTTGCCAGCGGTATTAAATAAAAAGTTTTCTACTAGTAAATTTTGTTGCTACAAATGCAATTTTCTACTGTTTAAATCTTCCTGTTTTAGGAGCATAATGTTTTTGACCTCCCTTACATTCTTTGACTGTCATTCTTATGTTAAATTTGAAAGGTTCTTTTCTTTATTGACCTGGAAATGTAACTAAGCTGTATTTCTTTGTATTTTTTCTGTTGTTAGAACGAAGATGGAAGTAAAGTGGAATATAGAGTGTGGAACCCCTTCTGATCAAAGCTGGCAGCTGCCATTCTTGGTGGGGTTGATGAGATATGGATTGTGAGCATCTCTCTTCCTTTTTCTCTGGTGTTTCATAGATGCGTAGCTTCTTCCACATCACTGATCATGTTTCATTATTTTCAAATTCAGAAACCTGGTGCTCGGGTTCTCTATCTGGGAGCTGCTTCTGGGACCACAGTATCTCATGTTTCTGACATTGTTGGTCCTGTAGGCCATTTTTTTTTGGAAGAATGATTATTTTACCAAATGACTTCATTAGACGACTGACTTTTTGTCTTCTGTTCCTTTCGGCAGACAGGAGTGGTGTATGCAGTCGAGTTTTCGCATCGCAGCGGAAGGGACTTAGTCAACATGGCAAAGAAGAGAACAAATGTTATTCCTATTATTGAAGATGCTAGACATCCAGCCAAGTACCGTATGTTGGTTGGAATGGTGGATGTAATATTTTCAGATGTTGCTCAGCCAGATCAGGTATTGACTCGTCTTTGCTTATGAAGAAACTGAATATACTCTTATGAAGATCTTCCTGGCCAAAGTTTAGGTCCAGGACTTCATCTTGCCTCTGGATCACCGAAAAGAAAATCCTCTATCATCCATCCTACCTTCATTTCTGCTTGACTCGCTGCATGGTTTTGTTATATGTTTGTAGCAACTTCTTTCTCTATTTGGATTTTTCTTCTTTTATGCAGATTTATTTCCTTTTGATCCTTTGGAAGCAGATTCCATGAATTGTCAACTTTTTATTTCTGATAACGCAAATCAATGCAGTTCTTTGCAGCCTTCATTTTTGTTTGCGATATTTTCATGATTAGTTTCATCTTTTCTTTCGTCATGTATTCGTGAGGCTTTGTTTTGTATGGACAGGATGACTTGTTATTTGGGGATTAACTTCTAGGTTTTGTGATTGAACTTCTCTTATATATATCATATACTCCTGTAACTACAGTTTTCTTCATTGCTATGTTAAGCGTAACGTTTTGCCCCATAACTGGATTGTGTTTTTGGTTTTCACCAAGAGGGAAACTTATGCACATGAATAATTAACTCAGATTCCCCTTCAAGACAGCATGGGTGATGCAAGCTCGAGTTTTCTGATGCATATCTACTTGGCTCACTCCATAATTTTTTTATTTTTGGTTTTCTCTAATTCTAATTTTGTTTACTTTGTGAGATTGGAGAATATAGTTAAATCTTTTTTTTATCCTTTTCTTTCCCTTAAAGATAAGTTTATCAAATGCCTTTCTGGCCAGTAAATTCCATGCCTATTCCCGTGCTCGATTATTACAATGCATTTGATGAAATACTCGGATTCCCCTTCAAGACAGTTTGGGCGATGCATTCTCGAGTTTCTGATGCAGGGTTTATAGCCTTTCAAATTGTTTCTGTTGTATGAAGCTTGAGGATTTAAGAAAATCAGGTTTGTCATTCAACTAGTGTACATGAAAATCAGGTTTTACCATCACTATGAGTGACTGCAATGTGCAGCTTCCCAAATTTTTGCATCTGGTTAGGTCCGTGTTCATGTAATTGTCCTTTTGATTAATTCCTGATTTAGGTTACCATTTCAAACTTTGTCGATAGGGCTAACCTTCTCTCCAGATTATAGCATGGTCGTGTACATTATGTTGCCTTTACGGCTTTGAGCTGGGAATCTTAATTAAATAATTACTCAAGCATATGCTAAATTATAAATTCACATGTCTTGTCAGATAGCTCGTGCTCTTATTATTAGGTTTGATCTAGTGCGTGCAATGACATGACTTATTATGAAATGGTGCGATCTGTCTCTCTGATCACCTGAAAGATCTTTCTGTTTGTACATATTATTCAAGTTGCTGTGATAATACTCATGGAAGTCTCTCTGCGTTTGACTGTTTATCAATTGAACGCCTACTATGAAAACACATGCATGACTTGTTGAAGCACTTATTACACTAGACTTAAGCTTTGGGTATTGAAGTGTTCGTTATACGTCATAGGGGGAGAAATGCAAGGTCTTTATTCTGTTATTTGGATAACCTTTAGAGTGCTTTACTAGAAGATGTCTCTCGTTAATCCGTGATGTTCAATGATACGTGGTTACATTTCAGGCAAGAATTTTGGCTCTAAATGCATCATATTTTCTCAAGGCTGGAGGTCACTTTGTCATCTCAATTAAGGTATCTCTCTCTCTCTCTCTCTCTCTCTCTCTGTCTCTCTGTGGACAGATGCGCACTTGGTTTTTCTTTGTTCTTTTTCTCGAGACGTAGCTTGTTGGATTAGAGGACTGCTGGTCACATTCACTTTTCTTTTTCACTTTATAAGTCCTTAGAAGAAGACAAGTAGCTGGCGCAAGTTTTAAAAGCATAGGGGATAAGCTGTGAGATCAGAAATGATCTCATCATATTTGAGGGAGAGTCAAGACCAATCCACTTGGGAAAAAGAAACACCGGAAATGTTACTTCAATGAGAAGAGACGGGAAATCAACACCTTTTGGTTGTGCTTGTTTTTTTGCAGGCAAACTGTATCGATTCTACTGTTCCAGCCAAGATAGTTTTTTCCCAGGAAGTGAAGAAGCTGCAGGCAGAGCAGTTCAAGCCTTTTGAGCAAGTTACTCTTGAGCCTTTTGAGCGAGACCATGCTTGTGTTGTCAGTGGCTATCGCATGCCAAAGAAACAGAAAGTTGCTCCTGCATCATAAAAAGTCCCAGGCCACCTTGTCTGTTCAATCTTGATGTATGTCTTTATTAGATTGTAAGTTGGAACTTCAATGTATTCAAGGTTCTGTTGGGCTCTTGTAATGGACCAATATTCTGAAATGAGTTCAGATTTTTTCACCTTAAGGCCGGTAATTCAGTTGATAATTTTCATGTCCAATTATCTGAAACGACAATGTACTGCATTGTTTGAATAATCAACTTCTAATCTTTTTGCTTTGACGACATCTAATTGAATGAACTCCACACTTGCATTTCAAATTAATGGATGTTTATCAAAATTTTCCAAAAGGGCTAATGATACTCATAATTTTCTATATATAAAGAACTTATCGACCAGTGTAAAACAAATTGAGAATGCAGAGGATGACCAGGTATGGTAATATTATTAGAGTTTCACAAGGTGTGTAGATGAGGCTAAACATGTCAAGACTTATTCTGTGCAAATCGTGTGATTGATAGATGATAGTAGGCTTGAAGATTCTTAATTTGAGGTTGTACAAAGTGGAACACAATACACAACCCACTAAATTTTCGCAGATTTTTATCTCTTGCATCCAAATAAATTGCTTATAGACAGCAAAAAGTAATTCTTATTGGAAAAATTCTAATGAAAAGACAATGCCAAGCACTGTAGAAGTTCTTTGCCAACTGTTTTTTTATGAAATATTCATATTTTTACGCATGTTCATGATCAAAAGATACGCAGAATCGAATTGGGCGAGCTCGAAATTCAACTAGATATTTCATAATATAACAGAATGATTACTAAAAATTGTAATGAGGGCCAAGTAGCTCCTTCCTATTCCTACTTGTATAAGCAATCACCAATTGTATCCTCAAGATGCTGTGAATGCATATGTGATTGAAAACATATGTCAACAATTTTCAGTTGGTAAGTGGGCCAAATAAACTGCTGCAAATTATTGCCACACCATCCGCCTAGAGAGTTAATGACACTCTCAATTGAGGCACTTCACAGCTCACGTAAGAGCTCACTCTGATTTCGTGTTCACAAGAATAATTGGAACTTATATCACATGTAACAAAGCAGTTGGTCTGCATGGATAAATTGTTCATAGTGACCGCAGTTACAAATACAATTTCGGGAGCCGGATAGGATTATGTGATTTGCTTCTCTAATTCCTGCTCCGCCCTTGGATGCATTGTACATGAAAAGGTTCACGGAAAAAGGAATGTATGGAGTCGTCGTCAAATTTAAAAAGCTACTCGCAGTTCTTGCAGCGATTGGACCGAAACTCGAGTTTTATTGAATAACAAACGAAGTTGAGTCCTCATTTTGAGCCGTGGCAGGGATCGGAGAACCGTTGCCGTTCCCTAGATCTACTATACTAACATAGCGTGCACCGCCCTTTTCTAGGGCTAAGCATGGAAGGAGGAAAAAAAACGTACTGAAATTGCAGAAACCGATGCCAAGCACTCCTGAGTTCATATAACCTGGAAGAGACAATTTAAACAAAAGAAGACTCGTTGACTTAAGTCAACAATCGATGACTAATCTTGAGTCAGCATGGGAAGGCTTCTGGTGCTCTTTTCTCTCCGGCACTTTCTGAGCAAATGCTTATATGGACCTAATTCACATATTAATCAAGTCAATCACAATTGTGGATAGAACATTTCTTTCCAATCCACTCAGGATGGGGTGGACACACTTGCGCAATAGGTGACTAATTATGCTTTCTATTGTCAATTTCATTTGAAAACGAAAGCAGTAGACAAAATAACATCTATTGATATCTTGAGAATTATCTTCAAATGATAAAAGAGTAATTGAAAAGAAAAATTGCTAAAACTATTTTCTCAAATGGAAACACGATCGATCAAGAATGAAAACATGGGGTTTGAAATCGCAAAATTCTGCCTCAAAAGGCACCTGCAAAGACTACAAACCCTATCTTTCCGAATTGACTATTTCTACTTTCAACATTTGGGTCAAGAAAGAACTTAGAAGACGTCTAATAAAAAGGTATTGACTTGGAATGGAATTGTTAGGGATAAGTACACTAGAAGTTTTAATGAGTCCTAAAAATTTCAAAAAAGCAAACAAGTTCTAAAACTTGTCATGAAAATTCAATTGTGTCATAAAACTTGTTACGAAATTGCAATTATTACGAAAGTACAAACGAGTTCTAAAACTTTCAAAAAATGTTATTAACGGAATGATTTGATTGGACCAATTTGACAAATTTTAATATTCGATTGTACTTTTGAAAGCTCAATTGCATCCTAGAACTTATCACAAAAGTGCATTTTTGTGATTGTGATAAGTTTTATAAATTAATTACATTTTTTGAAAGTTTTAGAAATCAATTTCGTTTCTTTTGCTTGTTTCTTAGAAAAAGGTTGGAATGCTCATACTAGGAGTGCCTATTCCCAGAATGCCATTCCATTCCTTGGCAAAATATTAACAAAATAAATTTACACAAATATTTCTAGTGTAATCTTGATTTTTCCTTACACATTATAATATTTTAGGACATTTTAGACATTTTGATACTATCTTTTCCATCCCAAAATCTTCCACGACACTTGAAAAGATATCAACAGATTTTCTCCTCTTTGTTCCTTTGCAATAAACAAACACAAGAATTGCATTTACTTATTCTGTTCATTCATTCTCTTGTTTCATTCTATTTCATTTCATCGTACCAATTGTAGTGCTATGCTACACAAGATATATACTTTATTCCTCTCATATGTGATGCAGAATCTGCTCACATTGGCATAAATGAATTTGAGATAGAAAAGGGAGTAGACTTGATTTTCTTAATTGTTATTGTGCATCCAATTTGGGACTGGTACTCCACTATTTTTGTTGGGAAAATATCAAAAAGCACCATTACTTTTGCCACTAATTTTTCTTTGTGGATGTCAATTTCCACGTCACACTAGTCAACAAGCTCGACGTGGGCGTTGGGCTGCCAAAAAGAGAGGGAGAGAGTTAGGGAAAAAGAAAGACGGAGCACAGGAAGCGAAAAATCATAGATCGGAGTGGGAGGTGTGGTCAAGGGTGGCGGTTGGAGTGATGACGAAGCTCAATAACCAATGGTGGTGTCCATAGGTTAGCAGGCGACGTCCGATGGTGGTGGGTGGTGGTTCGTGGAGAGGAGTGAGCTTTGTGGTTAGGGGGCTTATTGGGGGCTAACATTTCTGTGCTTCGTGTTTTCTGGAAGGGGCGTGGAAAAGTTTTTAAAGTGATATTTTTACCAATGATTAATACTATAAAAAAAAAAAAAAAAAAAAAAACCCTGAATTGATATAAATTTATCATAATAAATTTATCTAAATTAATTTTTTAACTACCAACTCTAATCCTACTCTAACACTCAACTTCAAACCCACTCGAAATGAAATCTTCCCCATTTATAACAAATTTATCATCCGTTAGTTTTCGTTAAATTGGACTAATACAACAAAGAACTACAAACTGGTACACTTATGATAAGTAGAGGATAAAACCCTAAACTGGTATATCTGTCAACTATTATGTGTCATTTAACTCAACAATTTTGACGATAAAATTTAACAAAACTAACGGATGATAAATTTGTTGGAATTTTTTATGATAAAAAAAATTAGTTTTGGGGTATATTTATGGTAGGTGTACTGTTTTGGGAATTTTCATGGTATTAACATTTTTAAAAATAGAAGATGAAAAGTGGCAAAAGAGGAAATTTAGTATTTTCTCTCCATTATTATAGGTTTTTCTCACTAGGGGTCCGCGCAAGTGGTTAAGGTAAGATTTCGCAACAGTAAGAGCCATCCATACTATAGAATTTTGTTATTAGCGTGCTGGGTTCTATCAACCTCATGTACCTTTGTCCACTTTCCGTGTCTTACTGTCTCTACTTTAGCAACAAAAATTTGAGATTTATATTTCCCCATATTGTTTTGACAAGAGTCGCCAATCCTACTATGGGAGAAATGGCCAGGAAGTGAACAGTACTCGATGACATAGGAGGAGGGATGCAAACCTATCTAGCAAGGAAAATCATTCTGGTTCTTTGAGAGGTGGCGACCGCTTTCAAGGATCAAATAGACCGGGCAAAGGGAAAACTCTGAGTCATTGAGACGAGAGCAAAAGGGCCCGAAAAATAGGTTTTTGTCGGAGATATGATTGATATTGTTCGGGATACAACTGAAGATACCGATTGTAATTACGGACTAATTGATTCAGTCAATCCATGATTGGTTTGGTAAAATGGGAAGATGTAATCTATATTCCTTTCCTATTTTTGTATTTCTTTCTAGCACTATGAATAGACCAATACACATGTATACAAAGCAGATCAATACAATACATCAAAATTCCTTCAATTCCTTTTTGTCAGTTTTGCTCCCCTTTACAACATGAAGAACAAATAAGGATCAGAACTAGATCGGGAAAATTGTCCAAAAAGTTATAAACCTATTACACTTTTTTCAATTTAGTCCTAAACATTTTAATTTTATCAATCCAGTTCTAAACAATTTCACTTCTTGACAATTGAGTTCATCCAACCAATTTTGGTCGAGAAATGCTGACATGGATGCTGTGGTGCCAACTAGGACCCCACTGTGCTAATATGAACAAATTTTAATAATATTTTAATATTTTAAATATTTAATATATATATATATTTTTTTTTTTTTCGGCTATTTTCTTTTCCTTTTGCCAATGGTCGACCATGGCCCATAAGTGACGGCTGGCCACTAGCCACAGCCAGCCGGCTACTCTCACTCGCCATAGGCGAGGCCCGATCGCGTAAGCGCGAGCCCTGGCGAGGGGAGCCCTCACCTAGGCGCAGCTTAACGAGGGTCGGCCTTGCCCAAGCACAGCCCGAGGAGGGTCGACCTCGCCCAAGCCAGATTTGGCAAGGTTGGCCCTCGCCTAAGCCAGGGCAGCCTCGCTAGGCATCAGCCGAGCAACAACGACGCCGGGCGAGGCTGACACTTGCTTAGGCGAGGGCGAGCCCTTACAAGGGCTCCCCTTGCCTGGTGTCGCTAGCCGACAAGGCCACCCTAGCCTGGGTGAGGACTCCCCTCACTGGGGCTCACCCTTGCCTGGCTGGGCCTCACTTGTGGCGGGCTAGGCCAGCCGACTAGTCGTGGCCGATCGCCAAGAAAAGAAGAAAGCTGAAAAGAAAAAAGAAAAAAATAATAAAAATTCAAAAAAATTGTTAAAATTATCCACATTAGCGCTAGCGGTCTTACATGTGGTACCATCAGCATCTACATCAGCATTTTCCAGCCAAAATTGACCGGGCAGACTCAATTGACAAGAAATGAAAATGTTTAAGATTGAATTAGCAAAATTAAAAGGTTTAGAACTGAATTGATAAAAGTGTAATGCGTTTAGGAATTTTTGGACAATTTTCCCGAACTAGACCACCCACAGTAGTTCTAAATGTAGGTCTCATGTGGGCTCCACAAAATCCAACAACTATAACTGCAAGGGATTCACAGACCTGGGTTCAAGCAAGAATTTCATCAATTGACCGCTAGTTCTATTAGGCAAAAAAAAGAAAACTTATTAAGATTTCGAAAATAATAATCATCATATGATGAAAGAGGAATTGAAAAGAATATTTGTTTCAACTGTTTTGTGTAATGAAAAAAAGACAGATCGAAAATGAAAACATGTGCCTCGAAAACGAAAAATTTCGTCTGAAAAGGCATCTTCAAATATCACAAACTCTATCTTTTCAATCCGACTATTTCTATTTTCTACGTAGGGAACTAAAAATAAAAATAAAAACTTATAGCACGCATGGTGGAAATGGAGAGGTTAATTGCTCTACATTTGCCCAATTAAGTTGTTAATTGGATTGGAGATTGTGAATAAGCTTTAGGGACTTGTTCCCAAAAAATGCTGCTAGCTCTATTGCTAACGAGGAACATCAATAAACCAATATCAAGATATATCTAGGAAGATTGTCTAAAAAGTCTTAAAATATTGTACTAGTGCCGGTGAGGGTCGACTGGCAACACTCAATGGCCCAACGGCCGACCATTGCTAAGGCACGTTAGCACTGGCCATGTCACATAAGGCCCAGCGTTCACGTTAGTAATGTTCAGCCAAAATTGGTTTGATAGATTCAATTGACAAAATTGAAAGGTTTATGGTTAAATTGGTAAAAGTAAAATATGTTTAAAACTTCTTAGACAATTTTCCCAGCTTAGAGATTGGAGAGACCGATGTGAAAGAAACATGCAGTTTCGAAAGAGTAATAGATTTTTCGAGAACTAGTAATATTAGTTTGTTTTGGAAGGAAAATAAATTAAATTTAGGAGATGAAATTGAAAGTGACCGAAGAATTCTTTTGATGAGACAGATGGTTTTCTACATGTCATAGTGTGGAGCGGAAGAGTTACATCTGACCAAATGAAGTTTAAGGGAGGTAAAAGGCAAAATATCCTTTAGAGCTTGTATACTGGTGGACCAAGAAGTTTATTAAACCAATCTCATCTTTTCTCCTACCTTCAGTAAAATATCTGACAGACAAAATCAAGACATTAACAGCTCTACTTTTGAAGTTGACATTTAAAATTTTTTACAGCGTTGTTGCGTTAAATTTCAATCATAAAATATTCTTAAGAATGCAGCTTTAGGTTTAGATGTGGTTTTCGTCAAGATAGTATATAAAGCCTCAACATATGGCACATAAGACCTGTACAAAGAAAATTATCCAAAAAGTTCCAAAGCAATTATATGGTGGTTAATTTAGTCCTAAACCTCTCAATTGTACCAATAATTTTTAAATGAAATTTTACTAATTTAGTCTTAAACCTTTTGACGATTTGTCAATTTAGTTTCAATCATTTTAACAAATTCCTAAAGTAGTTCTTCTGGCTAATTTTGGTTGAAAATCGCCAACGAGATGTCTAGTCAATATCAATCATTCTATGTGGTGCGGCCGATGCTGACATAGACAACTTTTTATTTTTAAAAAGTATTATGAATTTTATTACTTTCTTTTATAATTTAATTTATAATTTTCTTTTCTTTCTTTTCCTTTTTTTTTTTCTTTTCTTCTTCATTGCGCCAGCAAAGGCCACAAAGTCGCAAGGGCGTCACGGCCCTCCCTTGCGCTTTCTGTGGTTGGCAAAGGCTTAGGTGAGGGCCGCAACCCTCCTTCACGGTTATAAAGGGCCTTGCGACCCTCGCTAGGGGCTAGCGTGGGTCACTAGCCCTAAACCCAAGGGTTGGTGGAGGTTGCCCCTCGGCCAACGGCCGGTGGCCATGCCAGCACGTCAAAGGAAAAACGAAAAAAATGAAAGAAAAAATTTAAAAAATTTAAAAACTGGGAATTTTTTTAAAAAAAAATTGCCACGTTAGTGCTAATGCCAGCCATGCCACATAGAATAGTTAATGCTGACTAGACTGCCACATTGGCAATTTATGATCAAAATAGCCAAAAAGACTACTTTGGCAATTCGTTAAAAGGTTTAGGAATAACTTGGCAAAAACTTAAAAGATTTAGGCTTGACTTGGCATAATTGAAAGGTTTAGGACTGAATTGGCAAATTGTTAAAATATTTATTATTAAATTTGCACAATTTAAAGGTTTATGATTGAACTGACTATCGCACAAACAATTTAAAGGTTCAAATTTTTGGAGATGGAACTTTCTTGGTAACAAAAAATAGGTTTAGAATTTTTTGGACACTTTTCCCAACCTACAAAAGTTCTTCGAGTCCAACAATTGTTTGTTACCAAGAAAATTCCATCTCCAAAAATTTGGACCGAAGCAAACAACATATGGAACTAGAATAACATACAAGTCAACACATGCAAGAATTAGAGTTTTGAATAAGAAAAAGTTTTGCTTTCATAATATCACTATGGTCATCCTCTTAGACAGCTGACCATCAAATGATAAGAAAAGTTGGCAGAGTGGAACACTATTGATCCTCCACGCTTCACAAATATACACTAGAAAGACTTTGAGAAATCACTTTGCCGAATTCGAAATGAATATCTAACAAGCGGAACATATTAAAACACCCAATAAACCCTTGCCTCGTCACTTTGTAAAGCAATTTCACAAGTAAAATAGTCCTTACATCCGCAGCATTCACAAAAAGGGAGCACGTTAACAAAAGACAATTGCATAAGTTGAGTTGACAAATGCCTTGATAGACGAGGAGGAATCCTATGATGTCGGTCCCATAAAGCGTCCGCCCTCTCCATTAACATTGTTGGACATCTGAAGTTCATACATGAAGAGAATAAGACAGGTCGAGAAATACAACATGCGAGTATGCACCTTTGGTAAGACTTCGGCATCTCAATGTTTGCTTTCGAACTTGAGCTACATGGCGATTTATGGCTATTGCAGTAGAAGGCTGATGAACTTGACGAAAGAGCAGTGATTAAATGAGCTTCTGAAGTATTCTGACACATTCAACACCGAAAAGTTGAACATTGACAGGTAACACATCTTACCTTGAAGATGGTGAATCAGGTCAGACAAACCAATATTATCGAGGCATACATCCCTTTGGTTAATACAGAATAATCAGATCTCACGTTTTAGTAATTTATGCGATATCGTGGTAGTTCGATATTGTCATTTGAACTAAATATCAACAACAAGGGGGTACCCACCATTGGGCAACGCATCTGGTTGAGCTCTACTACCTCAGAGCAAAGGAAATGAGTTCGAATCTCCGCATTGTCAATACGTCTTAAATGGAGGGCCATAGTGGTGGGGTCATGTGCTAATTTCCCTCCAAGGTATTGACGCTTGGTCAGGGGTGCACCGTGCACTGTACGGGCCATGGGTTGTCGATTAGCGTAAGCGAAAGGCGGGCTCGGTAGATCCTGGGCATAAAAAAAAAACAACAACAACGAGGGGGTTATTGTCCTTATAGTTCTCCGCATCACAGGATAACGATAATGAAGCTGCAAAATATTTTCATGGACCCCTTCCAAGAACGTAGTCACTGCTGCATAAACCGTATAAATTCAATAAGGACGCCTACTTAAGGCGATGACTGAAAATTGCGATTCTCGGAAACCGACTAGAAACCAGAGATTGCAAAACATCAAATTCGTTGGACATGCTGCTGAAATACTTGACTTTCTGTCAATTTTGTTTTCTCTTTTCTGGAAAATTTGCTAGAGAGATTAATTTACTGCGTTGTTGGTCAACCAGATTAATTGCTTAAACATTTGTCAAGGATTAAGGCGGATTAAACCCCTGATCAAGGAGGCTTGGGAACGGCAGTTGATCCCAGAATATCAACTTGAATTACGTAGTATGTCATTAATTATGTGTTAGTAAGTTGTCACTTTACATTTGAATTATGAACATCTAATTGAATAAGCTATCCACTTGCATTTCACATTCATGAATGCTTATCAAAATTTGCCAAAAAGGGCTAATAATAATCATTATTTCTCATATATAAAAGAATACATATTGATCAATATAAATTTACTCTATATTCTAGAGGACGACAGAGTATAATTAAAATATTTGAATTTCACAAGGCGTTTAGATAAGGCCAAAAATGTCTATAGCTTAGTCTATGTGAACTGTCTGAATAATATACCAATTTGACGTTATATGGAATAGACCACAAGTACATGCCCCACTAAATTTTCTCAGATGGTTTTCTTCCATTCAAATAAATTGTTTTAAGATGGCAAAAGGAAATTTCAAATGAAAAGACAGTACCTACACTGAATTAAAAACTTTTAACTTTCGCCCGCTCCACGTACGATCTTTAGGAACTCCTGTTGATATTTTTTTTTTTTTTTTTTTTTTTCGGTCGGAGAACTCTTGTTAGTGAAGTACTCATATTTCCAACTGACCAACAAGAAAAAAGTACTCATATTTCTATGCGTGTTCATGATTTAAAATAGGCAAAGTCTTATGGGCGGCAAGAAATTATATGCAAAATTTCATAAATCATACAATAATAACTAAAAATCGTAAGGAGCTCCGGATAGTAAATAGCCAGCTCCTTCCTATCTCTCCTAATTCATGTCATTTAAAAAAAAAAAATTATCCTTTTTTTTAATTCACGAAAAATTGCACATTCTCTATAAAAAGAAGTTACAAACGGAAAAAATTGATATCATAATATAGTTGATACGTACAAACAAATTTTGTAATTCTTTTAATATATATGGTCGGAATTTAATAAGCAAGTCTTCATCAAAACATTCTTAAGGTGGATTCGCTCGACTAGTTTCAGATTCTATCAGGATTGTACCGATTTTTAGCCCATCCTATTCAAGCTAAATGACGACACGTACATTGCATAAGCAACCATCAATTGTATCCTCAAAATCCTGTGAATGAATGGGTGATTAGGACAATCCCATTTGTCAACAATTTTCAGTTGGTGTATGGGCCAAATAAATTGCTATAGCCACACCAATAGGTTAGAGGGTTATAACACTCTCTGTTGGCGCACTTCGCAGCTCGCTTAAGAGCTCGCTCTAATTCTGAGTTCACGAGAACAGTTAGCACTTATATTACATGTAACGAAGTAGTTGTCTGTATGGACAAATTGTTCACAGTGATCGCAGTAGCGAAATCAAACGAGAGTAGGATTATATGTGTTGCTTCTCGAATTCCTGCTCGCTTGGCCCCACAGATGTATCGCATATGAAATGGTTTGCGGAAGGAGGAGTGCACAGAGGCATCATCAAATTTAAAAGCTACTAGCAGTTCTTGCAACAATTCATCTGAAACCCGAGTTGTATTGAATTACAGAGAAGATTGAGTTCTCATTTTGAGCCGTGGCTGAAATTGGGGAACCATTGCCCCCCTCTTGATCTACTATACTAGCAGAGCATGCATCCTCCGGTGTCATGAAAGTAGAAAAAAATCCTACTGAAATTGCAGAAACCGACTCCAAGCAATCCTAAGTTCATATAACCTGGAACAGACATGTAGATTTATTTATTCAGCAAAGCTAGTAATGTTTCCGCTATAAACATATTCTAAATAGAGCTACATAAATATCCTAAGTCCTTCAAAAATTGGTGCAAGTGCGGATGTATAGGCTGAACATATATAAAGGAAGGAGTTTTGTAGTTAGCCCGTGAACTGCTTTGATTATGAGAATTTCCTCATGTTGCCCTCAAGAGTTCTAGCAATGATTCTATAGGATGAATTCTCTATTTCTGTCCTGTGCATTCATGTGATTCCGTTGACAATGCATGTCTCTTATTCACACAAAACCAGAAAATGGAGGATGTCGTGTGTGCCTTTTTTGAGTGTATTGAACATGCCTATCGGTGCATATATGGAAATGACCTAGTAATTCAAGGGAGAGTTAAAATAGAAAAAACATTGATCTTATGCATTACCTATCGTTGTAACCCAGCTGCATGAAGTTTATTCCTGATAAAATGTAGTTGAGCTGTGACTTCCGCGATGTTCATCCGCTTTCTGTGTGATTCGACTGAGCAGGCAACCCCAATTCCATAGATCATTTCCAGACATTCGCAAGCTGCATCATCTAGGCCACTGCCCATATGGCTCTGTATTTCTTGAAGTAGAAGAGGATCGGTAATCTTTATGAGTTGTTCAGGCAAGGCTTCCTTGACGAAATTATGAAGATTTAAATTTTCTCTAAACATTTCGTTTGTTGGACTCACTCCGGTGAACATCTCAAGCAAGAGAATGCCATAACTATAAACATCGCCTTCTCTTGAAACCACGCTTTCCATTCCATATTCTGCGCTTCATTCAAATCGCAGATAAAAGATAAATAATAGCAGAACAAGCAGTTAAGGGAAAAGGAAATTGCGCCCAAACATTTGCTACGTTATTAGCGGATGTAATTTGTGCGTTTTCCTTTAGGAGACAGAGGAGAGGTGACTCACCCGGAGCAACATAGCCGACAGTTCCTCTTACACCAGCAGAGCTCATTTTCGCTTTAATTTCATCGGTGGATTCAATCACGACCTTCGCCAAACCAAAGTCTCCAACATGTCCAACCATTTCAGCATCTAGCAGGACATTGCTTGGCTTCAGATCACAATGGATAATCGGGCTGTGCAAGTGGTTATGGAGATAATCTAATGCTGAAGCAACATCGATGGAAATATTTATCCTTTGGATGAGACTCAATTTCTGCACATTCCCGTCTACATTAGCTGATGATGGACTTGGACGTAGCCAATCTTCTAGGCTGCCATTGATCATGAACTCATAAACCAAGGCCTTAAACTCATTGCCCCTGTAATCAATGCCCGAGCATACTGTTAGGACTTTCAAAAGATTACGGTGTCGAACGTTCCTTAAAGCCTCGCACTCGGTTATGAAGCTCTTCACAGCACCATGGAGCATCAAATTAAGTACTTTCACAGCAATGACAGTTCCATTTTCATCAAGGACTCCCTTGTAAACAGATCCAAAACCGCCACTCCCGATCAAGTTGCTTGAAGAAAACCCATTGGTTGCTTTAAGGAGAATTCCATAAGATAGACTCAATAATGAATCATCTTTGGAACGTGAAGCTGGTTCTGTTCTTTTCTTCTTCTTCAACCAACCAAAGTACATAAGAGCAAGAACAAGAGTTATTCCAAGAATGCCAAAGAAAATCGAGATGGCGAGCTTCCACTTAGAGATTAATTTTCGGCCTGAGGTTCTAGAGTTGCATTTCAGGAGATGAAATTCTGGCATTCCTCCGCAAAGCTTGTCATTTCCAGAGACAAAAGTAGCAGTCACATTAGTAAAGATTCCTTTCGTCGGTAATATGCCTCCAAAGTTATTGTATGACAAATTGAGTATCTCCAAGTAGTGAAGTGCCTCGAAAAACTCTGGAATTTGACCAGATAAATTGTTGTGTGAAAGATCTAGCTCCTTGACATTCCTCAATGTACTAATAGATGAAGGAATGGAGCCTTGGAAAGAGTTCTCCTGCATTTTTAGCACTTCCAATCCAACACAACTACCGAGACTGGTCGGAATGTTGCCTTCTAACATGTTTCTAGAGACATCCAATTGAGCCAAAAGATTCAATTTCCCAACTTCCTTAGGTAGGACACCAGTGAGATGGTTATGAGACAAGTTTAGAAATATAGACAGTGATGAGAGACCAATGAACTCTGGAGGTATAGTTCCATTTAAGTTGTTACTAGAAAGATCAAGCTCCACCAAACTTCGGCACTCCGATAGATGTGAAGGAATGTAGCCATGAAAGTTATTGTGATCTAGATAGAGTCGTGCTAGGTTTACTAGGTTTCCTAATGAAGAAGGAATTGCTCCGGATAATTGGTTATCTGAAAATCCCAAATCAACTAGGTGATGAAGATTTCCCAAAACCGAGGGGAGCATACCTGAAAAGCTATTGTCGTTCAAAAATAGCCTTCCCAAGTTGACAAGATTTCTAATTGTTTTGGGAATCGTGCCAAATAGTAGATTGTCGCCCAGCCACAATTCATAGAGAGTAACAGAGAAATTACCAATGCACTCGGGCAACGTCCCGCCAAAGCTGTTACTTTGTAAGGTCAAATCCCATAGAATGGTGTTGTTAGTTAACGAGCAAAAGAAGGTCCAATCACTGTATCCTCCACTTCCCAGATAATTAGAATCAACGTACAATTTTTGCAGCATGTTTAAGTGGTCTAAAGGAGGCATTTTCCCCGAGAGTTTGTTCCCACTGACTTGTAACCACATTAAAGTGGTTGCATTAGACATTGATTGAGGAATCACTCCAGTGAATCGATTATAGGAAATGGCGAAAACCTTGATGTTTGGAAAAGCAAAGCCTATATTGGTAGGAAGATTCCCTTCTATTTGGTTCACAGCGATTTCAAAATACATCATAGAAGAAAGATTGAAGATAGATGGAGGAATTGTGCCTGACAACCTATTTAGGAATAATTGAAGTATTCTGAGATTGACTAATTTTCCTAGAGCCTGGGGTATCTTCCCACCTAACTTATTCTCAAAGAGACTGAGAACCTTTAACGATGACAAGTTTCCAATGGATGAAGGAATAGTACCTGTTACATAGTTAATAGATAAACCGAGATATTGAAGCTCCAGCAAAGAACCGAGCTCAATAGGAATTTCTCCGACCAGCTGGTTGCTTATTAGAAGGAGCCATGTAAGGTGAGTGCAACCGGACAAGTTTCTCGGGATTTCGCCTTCCAATGTGTTGAATTGTAATCCCAAGACACGTAGGCTGTGCAAATGGCTGACTTGTTGAGGGATTTCGAGATGGAAACTATTGTTGCCGAGTTTCAGGACTCTCAAGAAGCTCAAATTTCCAATGTGAGGAGAGATGGATCCCGAAAGCTTCAAGTCTTCTAGGCTGAGTCCCGTGACTCTGTGGTGTAGGCGACCACACGTGACACCATACCACCGACAGTGATCGGTCGTATGGTTCCATGAGTTTAGTGCCCCGAAAGGGTCCTCAGCTATTGCGGCCTTGAATGCAAGCAATGCAAGCTTGTCTGTCATGTTATTAGCTGAAGAGACTAGGCAAATGCACGGCAAAGCCACTACACATGTGAAAAAGAGACGACATGGCGATGAGAACATGAGGAAAGACAAGTTGAGAGGCTTCATAGTACTTGAGGTAAATTCTTAATTGGTACGTGAAGTATGTAAGAAAGTTGAAGAAAAGGAATTTTCAGGAGCAAAAACGGGTTTTGCTGTCATATGCATATACATGCATCGATGGAGAATATATTAGTTGAGGAGGTCTTTGTAAGTCAAATCTCAGCTGTGCACGCCAAGTTCATGAGCCATCCTGCTCCATATATCACGGCAAAGTTCTAGTATCAGGTAAAAAGGCAAGAAAAAGAACCCTCTTTTAACTTTTCAAAGACAAAAGGTTTCCTTCTTAACTTTGAAATATTATATTATACCATTTTATGTAATGATCTCACCTGATCTGATCCATTTGGACAAGGGGGAAGTTTGGATAAAGTTTGAGTATAGTCAATTGATTTATGCATAGGAATTTAGACATGAATATGTTAATTTGCAAATGGCGCAATATGTGAGTCCTAATAACCCGGTATGTTTGTGGACAAAAATGATCTCCATAGTCCAATTTGGGCGATAATTTACAAAGAAGATGATCCACTAATCTTTAACTAACATTTATGTCTTGAAGAAATCAAGAATAGGGCCATACAAACATATCCAAAATGTGCATATTTCTCTACACAAAACTTATAGACATTCCTATTGGTGGGCAAAGCCAAATATTTTTAAGGGTTTTTTTGTTTTTCCTATTAATTTTATTTTTAGTTAAAAGTTACATTTTATATTAGCAATAATGAGATGCTAGACGTCAAGAGGCTTAGAAATTGAGAGAAAAGAAAGAGAAGAAAAAGTAAGTTTTTCTTCAAGGAAGATCATCATTATATTCCTATTTTCTTTGAAATCTAGTGGATTCGTAGAGTGGCTCGGTGCAAAGATGTAACCTAGGTTTGGGTGAATTTTGATAACAAATTTTCTGGTGTGTTCTTTTAATTACATTATTTTATTATTATATTATGCTTGGGTGGATCGTTTGCTTACGTTATTTTTCTAGAATCGGCATACGATTCCTAACAATTCCCTTATTCTCCGAAGGTGGGATTCTTTGTAATAGATCAAGGTTCTTCTTCCCCTTAGTGTAGTTTTATAACGCAAAACAATCGGGTGATTGCCGTTCAGTAGGTTTTGTAATAAAAAACTGAAAAAAAAAATCACAGAAATTTGAGTTAAGTACCAAAAATGCTTAAGCAAGTCCTATTGGTATTCGATAAATGTAAACAAAACATAAAGAAAAACAAGCACATGAGTAAAGCCATTAATAAATAATGAAGTCATCCTCTAAAATCAACTCATATTCTACTATCCACAAAACCAGAATTTAATAGTCATCACATCAAAAATCCTACCGTTCTAACGAATACGTCAACTCCACCTAATCAAATTTGGAGCAATGGAAACTTTTGATTAAAACACTTATGCAAATTCAATAATTTGATTAGATAATTTAAAAGCTCAAGTATTTGATTAGAAATTTGGTTAGTTTAGGGATTGAAAATGAAATTTTTTCCAAATCTCATTTCCACCTACGTACACACCAAGAATTTGCCCTTTTGCTTTCCCTGTTTATAAAGAGACCCACTTTTCTGGGCCCAACAAGCAGTTGTTTCCAACCGAAAGGAAGACTCACCGACGGTCGAGTCAACTGACCTCAACGCTGCATGGAAAACTCACGGCCACTTTTTTAGCGAATATTTTTATCAACCTAATTCACGATAAAGCAACTCAATCACGGCCCTTGATAAAACATTTCTTTCTCATCCACTCTGGAGGGGAGGAGCACACCAGGCAATAGGTGACTATTATGTTTTCTATTTTTCAATTTCAATCGAAAAGAAAAGCATTAGGCGAGAAACTTTTGTTGAGATTTTCAAAATAGTCTTTAAATGAGAACATGGACTTTGAAAGTGAAAAGTTCCATCACAAAAGGTACCTTCAAAGGCTACGGACCCTATCTTTCCAGTCTGTCTATTTATGTTTTCTACACTAGGATGAAGAAAAGGCAGACCCCAAACCCTTTCTTTCCATGGCAATAAGGAATTGACTAGGAATTTTCCAAACACTGAAAAAGATATCATCAAATTCTCCCTTCATTCCTTCAAAATAAACAGACACACAAATTGTAGTACCTATTTTATTTCATTTCTTCTTTTAATCCATTTCATTTCATCATACTAAATGTAGTGCTATTCCATACATGATGTATACTTTCTTCCTCTCATATGTGAGACAAAATATGTCCACATTGGAATCAATAATTTTGCAGTAGAAAGGGAGTGAACTTGATGTATCTAATAATTATTCTGCATCCAATTAGCAACTGGTACTACACATTTTTTATTGAGAAATTATCAAAAACCACCTTACTTTTGCCGCTATTACCGATAAACACCCTTTTTTTCTAAATTGCCACCTTGCCTCCTAATTTTTCATTGTGGATGCCAATTGGCATGTCCCAGTAGTCAACAAGCTCAACGTTGGCGTTGGCTACAAGAAAGAGGGAGAGAATTGGAGAAAAAGAAAAAGATCGGAGTGGGAGGCGTGGTCAAAGGGGTGGTGGTTGGTGGAGAGGACTAGAACTTTGTGAGTTTGGGGCTCAATGAGGGTTAGGTGTTTTCTAGAAGGGATGTGAGATTTTATCATGATATGCAGAGAGATATTTTTAAAAATTAAGGATGAAAAGTGATCAAAAAGATTAGCCTCTCACACACCAGTTTCAAAAGAGTAATTGATTTTTACAGAATTAGGAACAATAATTTGTTTAGGAGCCTAAATCATGTTTAGGAGATGAAAATGAAAATAACCAAAGAATAATTTTGATGCGACAAAAATTGTTTCTCACTATTAATTCTTTTGATAGGACTTATTTTCTTAAGGTTCTTTTTGACTGAATAAAATAGGTCATGGAGGTTAAATTTGATGGAGTAATGTTAATGATTGGAGCTTCTTCTCATTTTAGTTCCAAAACCAAGAGGAACAATAATGGTGAGAGGAAAAACAAAAGCATGAAATATCTCAGCTTCATTTTATTGTTCCACCTATCTACCTGTGTGCTTCTACTCATATTAGGGTACAAAAATGGCAATTCTACTAGTTTCGCAAATCTTCAAACTAATTTCCTCTTCTTCATGTGAGTCTTATTTATAGAAGGTATTGGATTATCACAATAGTCTTGCTTAAATGCAAAGATCGGACAAATGTTCTATGACTAGTTCTTGAAACTCATTCCTCTAATAGCCATTTGTAGTATCAAGGCTTTGTCTCTATATGTTTCTCTAGTAGCTTCACTCAAAAAGCTCACGCTACTTTTGAGCTAATATGGCATTTCCAAACTCTTTGAATTCTATAGAAATCTCTATTTTCAGAATTTAAATCACAGAAGGGAGCCATGTCAAAGACTTCAGCTGGGACAAGCAGGACTAATCCAATAGAAGTATATTTTACACAGCATGTACCTATCTCGGCTTTTGCACAAAGATCAAGTATATTTCACACTACATAATGTGGGTTATCAGGCCATGATTCATAGATGCATGAGATGTGTGATTTGTAGATGCTTGTCCCACTATACCATGAGAGCTGCACCTCCGTGGAGCTTCGGAGTACCTTGGGTAGTCACAGCAAAAAATCTCGAATTCGAACTGGCCTTTTTATTGCATTTGTGAAACCCTGAAGTCACCAACTCATAAACAACAGGCTTTAAATTGAGTATGCAAATGAAAGAACATAATCTAGTAAGAATAGTAGAAATACACAATCTTTTATGTTATTTTAGCTATTGCAAGTTCTGATTAATGAATTCTGTCCATAATCTTTTTTTTCTGTTCATAACTGGTGACAATGTAATTGCACTATGGGCATATCACTTCATATGTTTTTACTTTTCAGTAATGAATCTCAAGAATGTGCAAAAGATTGCAATAAGTCTGCCTACATTAATAGAAGTAGCATTAGTTCAACTTTCTGATTTAAAAAATCAGTTTTAACACAACGCAATCTTAGGATTAGTCAACACTCGCATTGGGTGTCTTGTTAGTAGGTTATGTGATAATAAAATGCCGAAGAAATCACAGAAATTTAAATCAAATACCATAAATACCTATAACAAAAACATCCAAGAAATGAAGAAAAATCAAGACATGAGTAAAGCCAATAAGAAATTATGAAGTCATTGTTTAAAATCAACTCATATTCTACTATTCACAAAAACAAAATTCAATTGTTGTCATACAAACTAAAGGTGTTATATATATATATATATATATATGTAAGATATTCATAAAAGAATATTAAAAATACCTTTAAAATTTAGAGAATCCATATTCTGCATCAAAACTCTCCCCAGTTCCGACACTATAGCTCTAGCTAATCAGATTGGACAATCCCTGCAAATTCAATAAGTTGGCTAGATAAGTTAAAAGTTTAAGTACATGATGAAAATTTTTCTTTAATTCAGGGATTAAAACTGGAATTTTATTCAAATCTCATTTCCACCGGCGTACGCCGAGAACTTGACCCTTTTACTTTTTTTTTTTTTTTGGTGAGATTTAATTGTTTTCCTTTTCCCAGTCATAAAGCGAGTCACTTTACTGGGCCCTTTACAACCAAAAGAAGACTCATTGATTTTCAAGTCAACTATCAATGACCACGGACCCAAAAAAAAAAAAAAAAAAGTTATCAATGACTGACCTTGACTCAGCGTGGGAGGGCTTATGGTGCTCTTTTCTCTCGGCCACTTTCTGAGCAAATGTTTATATGGACCAGATTCACCTGTGAAGCGGGTCAATCATGGTCGTGAATAGGACTCTTCTTTCTCATCCACTCAGAACGGTTCGGATACACTTGCGCAACTGGTGACTAATTATGCTTTTCATTATCAATTTCATTTCAAAACAAAAGCATTAGACAAAAAAAATCTATAAATTTCTTGAGAATTGTCTTCAAATGATAATAGAGTGATAAAAAAGAATTGCTATAACTATTTTCTCTTATAAAAACACAATAGATCAGAGAACATGGGGTTTGAAAGTGAAAAGTTCCGCCCCTATCTTTCCAAATCAACTGTTTCTACTTTCTACATTTGGGTCAAGAAAAAACTTAAGATGACGCGTACTAAAAAGGAATTGACTTGGAAAGCAATTGTTATTTTGCGTGCGATTATGTTTCTTTTGTTTGTCTTTTAGAAAAAAAGGGTGGAATGCTCAGTCGAGTGTCTACTCCTAGAGAGAAATGATTGAGTGACAGTTTAATCTATTGTGAGAATAACAGTCTGTTCTGAATCATAAAAAATCAAATAACAAATAATTATAAATTTTTTCCTTCAAGAATCTATAGCTCACAACAAGCTGTTATTTTCATTATAACTTAAAAACTGTTATATTAGCAAAACTCACCCTAGAATGGCCATTTCGTTCCTCGGAAAAATGTAAACAAAATAATTTTACACATATATTTCAATTGTAGTCTTGATTTTTTCCTTACACATTATAATATTTTAAGACATTTTAGAAATTTTGATACCATCCGTCCATCCCAAAATCTTCTAGGCAATTGAAAAGATATCATCAAATTTTCTCCTCTTCATTCCTTTGCAAACAAACAAACACAAGAATTGCATTTACTTATTCCGTTTCACTCTACTTCATTTCGTCATACCAATTGTAGTGCTATGCTACACAAGATATAATTTCTTCCATTTATATGTGATGCGGAATCTACTCACATTGGAATAAATAATTTTGTGATAGAAAAGGAGTAGACTTGATTTTTCTAATTGTTATTGTGCATCCAATTAGCAACCGGTACTACACAAATTTTATTGGGAAAATATCAAAAACCACCATTACTTTTGCTGCTATAACCGATTAACATCATTTTTTTGAAGTTATCGCATCGCCTTCTAATTTTTCATTGTGGATGCTAATTTGCACATCACACTAGTCAAAAAGCTCGACGTGGTCATTGGGCTACAAAAAGAGAGGGAGAGAGTTACAGAGAAAGAAAGATGGAACATAGAAAGCGAAAAAATTAGTTACTAGAGTAGGAGGCATGGTCAAGGACAAAATTTCAGGTTCTGTTTTCAATTGAATAAGTTGGGCTTTTCATCGACGCGCCTATAGTTTTTTTTCCCTGAGTTGGTCACTCACGAGATAACTAGTCTATCAAGTGAAGCCGTTAATGAATTATAATGTAATAAACTTGAAAATTCGATCAAGAAACGACTGTTCGACCGTACTAATTTGCAAAGGTCATTACAGCACAGTTAAAAATCGATCAGAGACCGGAGATAGGTCAATTTGACAGAGGTATGTGATTTAGTATGGGTGATTCCACCTAATTGCAAAATTCTCATTGATCGGCACTAGACCGATTTTTCTGTCATTTTGATACTATATCCGTATTTGAAATCTAGAGATTTTCACGACAAACGAGAGTCGTCAATGTGTTAAAAATGTACAATGTGGCTTGAAAATAATCGACCATGGATCAATTGTACCAAAAATTCCTAAAAGCTATTCAGTAGACTAGGTCACGCTAAAATCGCGCCGGATTGAAATTAACCACGGATTTAAACCTAATTTTTGAGTTATGTCATGTCACAATTTATTTTAGGAACATTAACTCACCCTCCAAAGATTTTCTATAAACTGGGATTTTTTGCAGAAATTCAAAGTAGGGCTGTTTTGGATTGGAAAAATCAGAGGGCCGTTTTGATCGCGTCTTTAGGATTTAAGTTGGTTCAATTGATGAGGAAATTTGTGAATTTAAGTGTGAGCACCTTAGTTGATTTTATGAGGACCGATTTGAGCTCAATTGAAGGAGAATTGAACTCAAATTGAGGGAAAAAAACTCATATTCTACTATTAAAAAAAACAAAATTCAATTGTCATCATACAGACTAAAGGTGCTACATATACGTAAAATATTCATAAAATAATATTAAAATACCTCGAAAATTTAGAGGATTCCATATTCTACATCAAACCTCTTGCTAGTTCCGACTATAGCTCTAGCTAATCAGATTGGACAATCCCTACAAATTCAATAAGTTGGCTAGACAAGTTAAAACTTTCAGTACATGATGAAAAATTTACGTTATTTCAGGGACTAAAAATGGAATTTTATTCAAATCTCATTTCCACCGACATTCGCGAAGAATTTGACCCTTTTATGTTTTTTTTTTTTTTTTTTTTTTGAGATTTGATCGTTTTCCTTTTCCCAATGAAAAAGCGAGTCACTTTACTGGGCCCAACAACTGGTAATTTAAAACCAGAAGAAGACTGATTGATTGTCAAGTCAACCATCAATGACTACAGACCTGAAAAAGAAAAAGCTATCAATGACTGACCTTGACATCGCATGGGACGGCTTATAGTGCTCTTCTCTCTCGGCCACTTTCTAAGCAAATGCTTATATGGACCAGATTCACATATGAATCGAGTCAATTACGGTCGTGGAAAGAACATTTCTTTCTCATCCACTCAAAACAAGGCGGATATACCTGTGTAACAAATGACCAATCATATTTTCTATTGTCAATTTCATTTGAAAACAAAGGCACTAAACAAAAAACATCTATAAATATCTTGAGAATTGTCTTCAAACTATAAATGAATAATAAAAAGAATTGCTATAACTATTTTCTCTAAGGAAACGCAATAAATTGAGATTGAGAACATGGGTTTGAAAGTGAAAAGTTCTGCCTCAAAAGGCACCCGCAAAGACTACGGTATTTTCTAAATCAACTATTTCTACTTTCTATATTTGGGTCAAGAAAAACTAGAGGGTGTGTAATAAAAAGGAATTGACTTGGAAAGCAATTGTTATTCCGCATGCAATTCCATTTCTTTTGCTTGTCTCTTAGAAAAAAGGTGGAATGCTCGATCTAGGAGTGCCTATTCCTAAAAATAAATAATTGGATGACAATTTTTAATTTACTTGGAAGCAATAGCCTGTCTTAGATCATAAAAAACCAAATAACAAATAATTATTATGGAATTCACTCCTTCAAGAATTTATAACTAACATTAAGCTATTATTTACATTGTTGCTCAAAGAATATTATAGTAGCAAACCTATTCATAGAATGACCATTCCATTCCTTGGCAAAATGGAAATGAAATAATTTTACATAAATATTTCAAGTGTCATCTTGATTTTTCCTTAGATATCATAATATTTTAGGACATTTTAGACATTTTGATACCATCTTTTCGATTCCAAAATCTTTCAGGCACTTAAAAAGATATTATCAAATGTTCTCCTCTTCGTTCCTTCGCATTATTCCGTTTTATTCATTCTCTTGTTTCATTCTAGTTCATTTCGTTGTACCAATTGTAGTGCTATGCTACACAAGACATATACTTTCTTTCTCTCATATGTGATGCAGAATCTGCTCATATTGGCATAAATAAATTTGAGATAGAAGGGGAGTAGACTTGATTTTCCTAAATGTTATTGTGCATCCAATTAGCAACTAGTACTCCACATTTTTTTATTGGGAAAACATCAAAACCCTCCATTACTTTTGCCATTATTACCAATTAAACATCATATTTTGTTTTTTAAGGTTATCGCATCGACTCCTAAATTTTCATCGTGGCTGCCAATTCGCACGTCACACTAGTCAACAAGGTCGACATGGCGTTGGGCTACAAAAAAGAGGGAGAGAGTTAGAGAGAAAGAAAGAGCACGGAAAGCGAAAAATCAATTCCCGGAGTGGGAGGCGCAGTCAAGGACAGTAGTTACCAGACTTGATATTTCGATGGAGAATATATTTGTTTAAGAGGTCTTTGTAGGTCAAATCTCAGACGTGCATGCCAGGTTCATGAGCCATCCCACTCTATATATCACAGCAAAGTTATAGTATGGGGATGAAAAGCCAAGAAAAAGAACACTCTTTTAACTTTTTAAATAGAACCCTTTCTAAAAATGTTCCCTATTTAACTTTATAATGA
The DNA here is from genome assembly GCA_014182715.1 of Eucalyptus cloeziana. NCBI lineage: Eukaryota > Viridiplantae > Streptophyta > Magnoliopsida > Myrtales > Myrtaceae > Eucalyptus > Eucalyptus cloeziana. The sequence continues at coordinate 29,568,982 of CM024641.1, read as the reverse complement.
TCTCACCTAATCTGACATTGATGGAGCTAGGATAAAGCATTAGTGCAATCAATTGATCAAAGCATAGGAATTTGTAGACATGATTATGTTATTGTTTCAAAGTAGACTATCAATTTGCAAATTTAATTACTTATGGCACAATATGCTGGTCCTAATAATTCCAGTACGTTTGTGGACAAATATGATCTCCATAGACAAGTTTGGGCGATGAATTACGAAGAAGATGATCCATTAATATTTTATTGACATTTTTGTCTTGAAGAAATCAAGAATAGGGCCATACAAACAAATCCAAAGTGTGTACATTTCCCTTGCACAAAGTGTGAAGATTTTCCCTCCCATTGGCGGTGGCCGTCGCCATGCAGAGTCCCACATTTCAAAGGTAGGACTTTTATCACAGATCGGAGTTCTCCCTCCCTTTAGTGTAGCTCATACACAAGATAGTCGTGAGATTGGACCCCATTGTCTGTTTATTGGGTTATATGATAATAAATAAAACCAACAAAAAAACACATAAATTTAAATCAAATACAACAAATGCTTAAGCAAGTCTTGTAGATACTCGATAAATCAAAACAAAATCATCCAAGAAATGAAGAAAAATCAGGACATGAGTAAACCCATCAATCAATTATGTAGTCATCCTTTAAAATCAACTTGTACTCTGCTATTCACAAAAATAGAATTCAGTTGTTATCATATGGACTAAATGTGCTATATATACGTAAAATATTCATAAAAGAATATTAAAGTACCTTGAAAAATTAGAGGATCCATATTATACGTCAAAACTCTTGCCAATTTCGACCAATACTTTAGTTCCAACTGATCTGATTTGGAGCAGTAGAAACTTAATTAAACGGCTCATGCAAATTCAATAATTTGATTAGACAAGTTAAAAGTTTAAGTACTTGATTAGAAATTTGCGTTAATTTAGGGATTAAAAATGGAATTTTATCCAATTCTCATTCCACCCTCGTACGCCAACAATTCGACCCCTTTACTTTCCCCAATTATAGAGCGAATCACTTTACTGGGCCTAACAAGCAATAGTTTTTTACAAAAGAAGACTCGTTGACTTAAGTCAACAATCGATGACTAATCTTAACTCAGCATGGGAAGGCTTCTGGTGCTCTTTTCTCTCCGGCACTTACTGAGCAAATGCTTATATGGACCTAATTCACATATTAATCGGGTCAATCACAATTGTGGATAGAACATTTTTTTTTTCTAATCCACTCAGGACGGGGCGGACACACCTATGCAACAAGTGATTAATTATGCTTTATATTGTCAATTTCATTTGAAAAAAAAAACAATAGACAAAAAAAAATTATTGATATCTTGAGAATTGTCTTCAAATGATAAAAGAGTAATTGAAAAGAAAAAAAGCTAAAATTGTTTTCTCAAATGGAAACACAATAGATCGAGAATGAGAACATGGGGTTTGAAAGCAAAAATTCCGCCTCAAAAGGCACCTGCAAAGACTACAAACCCTATCCTTCCAAATCGGCTATTTCTTCTTTTTACATTTGGGTCAAGAAAGAACTTAGAGGACGTATAATAAAAAGGTATTGACTTGGAATGGAATTGTTAAGGAAAAGTGCACTAAAAGTATTAGAACTTGTTACGAAAGTACAGTTGAATCCTAAAATTTTCAAAAAATACAAGTAACTCCTAAAACTTATCATAAAAGTGCAATCGCGTCCTAAAATTGGTTGTAATTGTTATGAAAGTATAATTAAGTCTTAGGGTGTGTTTATTTCGCGGAATACATTTTCGGGGAAAACATTTTTCTTATTTTCCGACATTTGGTTCACTCAGGAAGATGAACGTTTTCAACAATGGAAAACGTTTTCCTAACAAAACTTAAATTCAGGAAAGTGATTTCCCTTTAAAATGACCGGAAAACGTTTTCCGAATATACGAAAGCTTAGATTTGATGCTTGATTTACAAAAATTATTCTTATAAAGATATATTTTAAAATTTTTTATAATTCTTTCTAAAATATTTTTTAAAAATCGAATTTTTAATTTTTTAATATAATTTTTATTTATTTTTTAAAATATAATTTTTAATTTTTAATAATTATTTTTTATTTTTCTCTTTTCTTTTTCTTCTTCTTCGGCTATCCGCCAGCCACGACGACGGCCGGCGACCGGCCATAGGCGAGATCGAGCTCGTCGGTGTTGAGCGGGGCTCGATCTCACCGATCCGCGAGGCCGAGGCCCCACCCGACGCCGGCAAGCTCAAGTCTCGCCGGTGTCGAGTGGGGCTCGATCTCGCCGATTTGGCGAGGCCGAGGCCCCGCCGACGGGCGAGCTCGAGTCTCGCTAGATCTGGCGAGGCTTGAGCCTCACTAGTTGTCGAACTGCCGGTGAACTCGAGCCTCGCCTCGGCCTATCACCGGCCGCCGGCTAAGGAATGAATAAAAAGAAAGAAAAAGAAAAAAAAATTGAAATATGAAAAATAATTATAATTTCGATTTTTTATAAAAAAATATTTTTATAAAGTTAAAAAAGGTCATGGACTCAACAAATTAATTTGGAAGTAAGAGGTACACTATTATCAATTATTAGGTCAAATGTCATTCAATCATTTTTCAAATGTGATCCAAACACCAGAAAATACTTTCAATCACATATCACAAAATAAATGAAAACTAACCATTTTCCTGGAAAATGATTTCCCGGAAAACATTTTCCAAAAACGTTACGTTTTCCATTAAACAAACATACCCTTAAAACTTTCAAAAAGTGTTATCAATGGAATGACTTGATTGGAGCAATTTGATAAATTTTAGGATTTGATTACACTTTTTAAAAATCAACTGCATATTCGTAACAAAATTTCCTAAACTTGTCATGAAAATGCATTTTCGTGATAATTTTTATGACTTAATTAAATTTTTTGAAAGTTTTAGGAATCAATTGCATTTTCATGATAAGTTTTAAAACTTCCAGTGAACTTATCCTCAATCATTGTTCCACATGCAATTTTGTTTCTTTTGCTTCTTTCTTACTAAAAGGTTGGAATGCTCATACTAGGAGTGCTTATTCCTAGAATGGCCATTCCATTCCTTGACAAAATATTAACAAAATCATTTTACACAAACTATTTCAAGTGTAATCTTGATTTTTTCTGTACACATTATATTTTTCAAGACATTTTAGACAATTTGATGCTATCCTTTCCAATCCAAAATCTTCCGGACACTAGAAAAGACATCGTCAATTTTCTCCTCTTCGTTCCTTCGCAACAGACAAACACAAGAATTGTAAAACACAAGAATTGTATTTACTTATTTCATTTCATTCATTATGTTGTTTCATTCTATTCCATTTTGTTATACCAAAAATAGTGTTATGTTTACACAAGATATATACTTTCTTTCTCTAATATGGGGTGCAGAATATGCTCACATTGGAATAAATAATTTTGAGATAGAAAGGGGGTAGATTTGATTTTCCTAGTTGCTATTGTGCATCCAAAAAGCGAATGGTACTCCACACTTTTTTATTGGGAAAATATCAAAAACCACCAATTCTTTTGCCACTATTACCAATTAACATCATTTATCGCATTGCCTCCCAATTTTTCATTGTGGATGCCAATTTGCACGTCCCTTTAGTCAACGAGCTCGAGGTGGGCGTTGGGCTACAAAAAAGAGAGGGAGAGAGTTAGAGAGAAAGAAAGACAAAGCACAGAAAGCGAAAAATCAGTTACCAGAGTGGCAGGCGTGGTCAAGGACAGTAGGGGGAGTGATGATGGAGCTCGATAACCATTGGCAGTGTTCAGAGGTTACGGTTAGGGGTGGGCATGGTTTTAAGGTAAAACCTAGAATCTGAAAATCGAACCGGTGGGAACCTGTAGGTTTTAGGTTTCAAGGTATGTATAATAGGTTTCAAATTCCAAAAAGTGAGGAAATTGTTTTAATGGATAAGTTCCAAGTTCTTAGTTCGAATAACCTGGAACCTGAAATTTAGAACCTCAAACAAGTTTTAATGTTTCTTTTTTTTTGTTCATGTCTTCGCGTGATCTTGCAATATTCCATACCATTTGATGATGAGTATATAATCTGAAAATACTAATTTGAGCTTCCATTTTATAACCAAGACTTTTATTTTATTAATGTTCATATTTTCTGTGTGTCTTTTATGGTCAATGAATTATAGCAACAAAGGTTACAAAAAAAAGAAAAAAATGAATTATAGCAACAAATTATGGTTATTAAGAGATTTAATTCATTGCAATCGTTTTATTAATAATATAGTTGAAATCTGGATAGGCCTTGGAATTGACCTTGGAACCTATGATAGGGTAGATTCTAGGTTCTAAGATATGTAGGGTAGGTTTTAGGTTCCAAAAAATAAGAAATCTGTTCCAATAAGTAGGCTTCAAGTTTTATGTGAAACATCTACGGAACCTAAAACTGCTCGCCCTTACTCGCAGCGCAACATCCAACGGTTGTGGGTGGTGGCTGATGGTTGGTGGAGAGCATTAAGCTTTGCTATTGGGGGCTAGCATTTTTGTCCTTGGTGTAAATGGAAGGAACGTACCATTTAATAGAGGATGAAAAGTGGTAAAAGAGAGAATAGTATTTCTCCCTTCATTATTTTAGGCTGCGCAAGTGGTTTAGTAAGGTTTCGCAACAGTAAAAGCCATTCAAACTCAAAAGCTTTTGTTTTTAGCGTGCTGGGTTCTGTATACGTCTTATACCTTTGTCGACAGTCAGTCTCATTGCCTCTGCTTTGGCAACTAAGATGTGAGATTTATCTTTCTCTAGATATTGCTTTGACAACAGTCTCCAATCCTTTTATTTAGGCTCTATGCAAATTGCACAATTTGTAATCCGATTTTAGATCCATTAACGGGCTTGAGTTCGATAACGGAAGAAATGGAAGGTTGAATGAGATCATGGAAGACTGAGCGTGTGTACCTGGATGAGATGAGTGGCTACGTGGTTTTACAAATTATGTTCGTAAAGGAAAATGGACAAGGATAGAAAAGGATGAAGGGCATGAAAATAGAGAAGATGAAAGCCTAATGGACTCACATACCCAGAGAGCAAAGGTGAAGAAGAAAAGAGAATCCAACAGTTTCAAAATAGTGCTAAAGTTTAAAGATTAAGAAATTGGTTGCCCACACCCACCAACGTGGAGCTATCTTCCGGCCGGCCCACCTTTTATGGAGAAATTATTCAGAATAAAGTCCAGAAAAGAAGCGAGACTCGCTTAGAGAGTAAAGAAACCGAGGTGAAAGAAACGAGCAGAATCCCACGCACTAGTTATAAAAGAGTAATTGATTTTAGATAACCACAGACAGAATTTTGTTTTGAAAGGAGAACAAATTAATTTAGGAGACAAAATCAAAAGTAAACGAAGAACTATTTTGACATGACAAAATTGGTTTTCTACTGTTAATTGCCATTATAAATTTTATATCCAGCTTTAATGTTGGTTCCTCTTGATTAAACAAAATCAGTAATCACGGTTAAATTTGGTAGAGTAGTGAAATGATTGGGGCTTCTTCTAATTTGTATTTCCAAAACCGAGAGGAACAATAATGGTGCGAGGTAAAAAAGTACGTACTTTTTCTAATTTATTTTATTGTTGCGCCCATCTCCCTGCTCTTCTACTCAAATTAGGTTTTTTTTTTTTTTTTTTTTTTTTGGTCGGAAAAAACATTTATATATATCAACGGAAGTTACATCCATCGGCTAAAGCGTCCGCAGTCAAAATAGCAAGAAATACAGCAAGGGGTTGATATAGCCAGTGTTGAGCCGAAGCAGTTAAGCGATGGGCCTTTGCAGCCCAGTCTGCGGCCCGGTTCGCTTCTCTCAGGCAGTGTTGCAAGGTTAGGTCAGCGAAGCGGGAGAGCAGGTGGAGCGCCTCCTCTACGATCGGCCGAAGCTCCCACATGGGTGATCTGCCATGGCGCACAGCTTCAACTAGGGGAAGGCAATCCGTTTCGATCACCAAGGTGTTGTGATGGAGTTGTCGTTGCAGCAGATGGTGCAAGGTACAGGTTAGTGCATTGAGTTCAGTTTCCATTGCCGAGTGCGACCGAAATTTGCTAGAATATCCGTCCATAAGCCTCCCACTATGATCTCTGCTGACACAGGCCATCATGCCCTCAGTGCTGCCCGGTTGAAAAGCTCCGTCTATGTTGTATTTCAGGGTACCAGAGTCTAGAGGACGCCATAGATGCGCAGGGTTGAGGTGCGGGATCCTGGATCTCAATCCGACAACAGCAGGGGAGAGGAGGGACTGAGTCTGAGTGATGGCCATGTCGACCACCCGTCGCGGATCTGGTGTCTGCTTGCGAAAGACTGCATCATTACGCATTCGCCAAATCTGCCATAGTGTATTGGCTGTGAGCTCAAGTCCGGGTAGGTTCTTTGGCGTCGCTGCTATGGCTAAGAGCCATTGATCAATTCGCTAGTTGCTCCAAGGGGGTAGTCTTCTATTAATCTGTTGGTGTGCCCATACAGCTCGAGTCCACTCACATTGAAGGAATAGATGCTCGATGGTCTCCTGGCTCTATTGTTGACACATCGGGCAGCAAGGGTTAGAGGTGATGTGTCAATTAAATAGATTAGCCCTTGTCGCAATGGCATTCTGACACACAGCCCAGGTAAATACTCTAATTTTTGGTGCAGTTTGCATCGACCGCCACCATAGGATTTTAGGATTCTAATATGATGAAGATGCTCTATTACTGTTGGCATTGCTTACTGTCTGACTGATGTTGTGGTAGCAACTCTTGACTATGTATTCGCCATTCTGCGTTGCCGTCCAAATGAGACGATCTTCAATAGGTAGATGTCTGATTGGTATTTTGATGATCTGTGCTATGAGCTCTTCTCCTAGTAGAGGGAGAAGAATAGGTTGTTTCCAAGTTTGGTGGGTCGGATCAATTAGATCCGCCACCAAGACTGAGTCATCTTTGTTGGGAGGTCCATAGAGAATGCCCATAGGTAACCAGCGATCACCCCTAATTCTGATTGCCTGACCATCGCCCACTGACCAGCATAGATGAGGATAGATTGCATCCCTTCCCTATAGGAGACTCTTCCATCCCCATGACGAGCGAGCCGCTATATGTATAGAGAGGAAACTTTGTGTAGGAAAATACAAACCCTTGAATAATTGACTCCACAATGCCAAAGGCTGTTGCAATAGTCGCCAAGCTTGTTTACCGAGCATAGCTTTGTTAAATGCTATTAAATCACGAAAGCCTAAGCCACCATAATCTTTGCTTGCTTTCAACAAATCCCATTTTTGCCAATGAATGCCCTTTCTGTTCTGATCATTCTTCCACCAGAATCTCGCAATGCTTTTCTCTATAGATTTGCAAATCGACAGAGGAATTTTAAAAATAGACATAGCGTAGTGGGGTAGTGCTTGCACGACAGATTTGAGAAGAACTTCCTTGCCACCTTTGGATATTAGCTTACCCTCCCAGCCCTCCAACTTGTTATGGACCAATGCTATTATCCATGAGAACATTTCCATTTTTGATCGACTTAAATCAGAAGGTAAGCCCAGATATTTGCCACATCTAGTTAACACCGGTATCCTTAGCTCACCCGACATATTTTCTTGCAATCTAGGGAGGCAGTAGTTACTAAAAATAATGCCTGACTTGTTACGATTCACCACCTGACCCGTTGCCAGACAATACTGGTTTATAATAGCGGCCAGGTTCTGACATTCCCTTGTAGTCCCCTCTAGGAAGAAGATAGCATCATCGGCGAAAAATAGGTGGGACAAGGTAGGGCACCAGCGATTGAACTTAATACCTTTAATGTGTCCGATCCTGACAGCTTGATTAATTAAGGTCGATAATACATTGGCCATCAAAATAAACAAGTATGGAGATAAGGGGTCACCTTGTCTTAGGCCTCGCGTAGGGGAAAATAAAGAAAGGCCTTGCCATTGAATTTGACACTAAATCAAGTAGTAGATACACACTGCATGATCCATCGGACCCATGTAGGATGGAAGCCCAATTTCAAGAGATAGTCTTGTAGGAAATCCTATTCAACTCTATCGTATGCCTTTTGCATGTCTATCTTGAGGATTGCATTGAATTTCCGCTTTCTCTTCCTGGTTTTGAACTGGTGAAGAACTTCCTGCACGATCAATATATTATCTTGGATCTATCGCCCACTGACAACGGCTGACTGTTCCTTTGAGATGAGAGAATCCAACCAATGTTTAAGGCGATTGGCAAGCAACTTGGAGATAATTTTATATGCGAAATTGCATAGGCTAATGGGGCGATATTGCTCTAGTTGTTCAGGATTAGGTGTTTTAGGAATCAATGTAAGAAAGGTTTGATTTATGCTAGGAGGCATATTGCTTGTTAGAAAGAAGTGCTGTACCTGAAGCAAGAGATCATCCTTAATGATATCCCAGTGAGTTTGATAAAACAAGCCACTAAGTCCATTAGGGCCAGGGGCCTTTGTTGTCCCTAATTGGAATGTGGCATGTCTGATCTTTTCCAAAGTAGCCATTGCGATCAACTGGTCGTTCATTTCAATGCTTACTATCTGCGGACACTGGGCAAGAATAGGATCGTAATCTTGCGTCCCCTGAGTCGTATATAACTTCGAGAAAAAGGTTGTCGTCATACCTTGTAGGGCACTAGGGTCACGAATCCATTGCTGATTCTTATCTTGTAACATCGTAATACGATTTCGATGTCTTCTTTGGACTGTAGATGCATGAAAGAACCGACTATTCTTGTCTCCCCATTTCAACCACTGCACTCTCGATCTCATTGCCCAGGACTGTTCTTCCTTCTGCCAAGTCCTTGTAATTTCGTCTCTAATTTTGCAGGCTTCCTCATTTTGATAATTTAAGTGCTATTGATTCGTTAGGTCTTGTAGTTGGTGTTGTAGTGTAATGACTCTGGTGCGTCCATTGGAGAATTTAGCACGACTCCATGTAGATAGAGCAGTGCTGACATGCTGCAATTTGGATAGAAAAACCGGATGCTGGGGATGTATAAAAGTCCACGCCGTAGAAATAATGTCGCGGCATTCAATATCGTCGTACTAGTAGGCTTCATAAATGAAAGATTTCTTATTCCTCTTGAAAGGTGCCGAAGTCTGAATGATCAACGGACCGTGGTCTGATCCCACTGCCGGTAGCACCAACACTTCTGCCCCTGGGAATAGGATACGCCAGTCCATCGAACATAAAGCACGATCCAATCGTTCCTTTACTACCTCGTCTCCATCTCTATTATTCAGCCAAGTAAATTTACAGCCTTTGCTATCTATCTCCATAAGCTCATAGTCAGTAAGAATAGATCGAAAAGACATCATACGAGCAGAATCCGCAGGTCTCTTACCAAGCTTTTCCCATGGATAAAGTATTTCGTTAAAGTCTCCAACACATAACCAAGGAAAGCCATTCATCTGATGAATCGTCCGAAGTTCTTCCCATAGAATCTGTCTTTGGGAATAAATGTAAGGGGCGTGAACACAGGTTAGGCGAATGGTCCTATCTTCCTGCACCAATTTACAAAACATATTTAACATGTATTGAGAAGATCGGATTACCTGAAATATCTACCTAGTCATTCCACATCACTGAAATACGTCCTACTATACCGATTGGGTTAATGATATAGGAATGCTGAAGCCGTAGGTTGTATTAGATCCGTTGGAGCTTTGATTCCTGATTCTTCGTTTCCATTAAGAAAACGATATCAGGCTTTTCTTTGGCCGTCATGGCCTTTAGAGACTGGACTGTCAAGGGATTACCCAAACCCTGACAATTCCAGCTAATAAGCTTCATTTGTGTGGTGGTGGCTGTTGAGGGCCAGCCACCAAGGCCCATGCACCGACTTCCTCAGCCGCAAACACAGGTGTATCCGTAAGATTTGCTTCATCCTTGTCAAAGATCATCAGACTTTTGGGCTCATAAGGGTTGTACCGCTTTATCTTCTTGGCCACCCCTTGCTTCGTGGTCAAGCGTACATTCTTGACCTTCTTTTGTTTTATGGCTTCCATTAGTTGAATTTCTACCCCTTTTAACTTTTCTGCTGCTAGTTTAATGGTTATTTGTTGTGGGATATTCAGCGGCCCTTATTGCTGGCAGTGTTGTTGTGCCTGGATTTGTTGATGTTGTGGAGTGATAGAGGCCATACCTGACATATTAGCTGCTGCACCAGGTGCCGGGTGAGGTAACGCTGATTTGTGCTGGAGCTTTAGTAATGCAGGTGGAGTTTTAGGTACCGTTTCTTCCGCTTGAGCTGCGTTGTCTTGTGGTGTATAAAAAGTAGTCCAATATGGGCTATGTTCTCAAACCTCAACCCTTAGCCACTGACCATATGCCATTTTCCCTTTACCTTCTAGTTTCGCCTCATCAAAAGGTATTTCCTTGCAGTAGGTTGCATAATGGCCTAATCTCCCACACGAATAGTAGAAATGTGAGAGCTTTTCATATCGAAAGTCTAGCCAAAGAAGCTTGCCATCTAGTCGGATAAGTTTGCCTGTCTTGAGAGGTTCTTGTAAGGGTAGTTCCACCCGAGCACGACCTGGTCTAAATGATGTTCCCTCCTTTGTATCAAGACGAATTTCCAGAACCCACCCCAAGACGAATTTCCAGAACCCACCCCAAATGTTGGACTGCCCTGTTTAGCATTGCCTCCGTGCTCCATTCTAGAAGGAGGCCAAACACTTGGACCCAGAATGCGCATGTGGAAAAGTCATAGTAGTAAAATGGGGTATTAGGGATCCATGGCTTTAGAATAACTAAGTGACCAGAGAATAACCAAGGTCCCCCGTCCAGCACATTTTGCTTATCAGCTTGAGATTGGAACTTGATCGCATATAGGCCCTCCTCTCGCTGTGAGATGTCAACTTGCTCGATTCGCCAAACACGCTTGAGCGTACTTTGTAATGCAGGGAAGTTGATGGATGGATTCGATAATATACAATCTATTAATGTGAGCGACATTCTTCTAACTTTGCAGGTGGGAGCTATTCATCCCATTCCTCTATAACCTGCTCGGTGGTTAGACGGCCAAGCCGATTACATAGGGCCGAGAGCCGCGAAGAGTCGGCATGGGAATCCAACGCCATAAACAAGTCCGAATCACAGAGATACGCAGAAATCAACACAACTAGTCGTCGACCAGCCTAACACTTGTCATCAAATGAGGTAAAACTTGCCATTTCTTGCAAATTGTCCTTTAGCTGGTTTTATACAACCCACCCTAATCCGAGGCTATTTGAACTAAACAGATTTCGAAGCAGAAGTACCTGGGACCAACTGAAATTGCACCATCAGGGACATGCAGCAAGAAGACCAATTGAAATCCATGGCCGGGAGAGTAGATGCCGAGTGGTTCATCAAGCAGAGAGGGCCAAACTCGCACAAACCCACAGCGACCAATGGATGACTTCAACGTCGGGAAGACTCGCACAAAAAACTGGAAGAAAGGGGGTTACAATTGACTGAATTCCTCATCGCCGACTGGAATGGGTCAATTATCTAGGGGTAGAGAGGATTCATCTCTGTAATTACTGCGATATAGCAGATTTGGAATGAAACAGTTTGGGAAATAGGATTTTGACGGAAAACTACCATAACGGTAGAAGGGAACTCTTCATTTCAAGAGAGTGCAGGTTTTGCGATCTGGTTTTGCAGGTCTACGGACTTCTTTCCCCTGCTTGATATGAGCCTTATGACTAGTTCTTGAAAACTCATTCACAAGCTGCAAACGCTATTACATGTACAAGCCCCTAATAGCCATTTGCAGTAACAAAAATTTGCCTCTATGTTTTTTCTAGTAGCTCTCACTCAAGAAGCTCTCATAAAACTTTTTGGCTATCATGGCATTTCCAGACTCTTTTGAATCCTATGGAGATCTCTATTTTCAGTACTTAAAGCACAGAAGTGAGCCATGTCAAAGACTTCGGCTGGAACAAGCAGAACTAATCCACTTGTATATTTTACACTGCATGTACCTATCTCGGCCTTTTCGCAAAGACTGAGTATATTTTACATTTTGTAATGTGAGTTTCAAGCTATGATTGGCAGATGCATGAGAAGTTTGATGTGTAGATGCTTGTCATACTGTGCCATGAAAGCTGCACCTCTGTGAAGCTCCAATATACCTTGGGTAAGTCACAGCAAAAAATCTCGAATCCGAACTGGCCTTTTTATTGCATTTGTGAAACCCTGCAGAAAAGGAAATCACTAACTCATAAACAGCAAACATTAAATCGAGTAAGCAACACACCAAAAAAAGAAAAAACCTATAATGAAAAGTAGAAATGCATTTTTTTATGTTATTTCAGCTATTGCAACTACTGATTAATGAATTCTGTCCATAACTGGGGACAATGTAGATGCACCGAGGGCATGTCACTTCGTGTATTTATATTTTTCAGTAATGATATTGAAGGATGTGCAAAAGATGGCAATCAGTCATTGGATATTAATTGCAGCAGAAGCTTTCTCGGGGCCTTCAATCCTGCTTATCTGAAATGAATAGCATCATTTTCAGATTCTGGTGGGAGCCGAAAATCTCTATGAGGGGTTTGCTCTTGTAGTTTGCTTTCCATAATCTATATGTCTATCGCGTAGGGCAGTATTCAATTGGGGATTTGATGTTTGAACATCTCATTCACGCTTTCTACTTTGTCACCAGCTTCTATTAAGTGAGGATGACATCACATTTTTTACCTCATTAAACTTGAAAAGCAAAGGGTATGAGTCTCTCTTTAAGGTGGTCGGCTTTGGTGCAGCATTGCCTGAGGTCTGAGAACCATCGGCCTTCAATTTTCTAAACCTGTTCCATAGAAGGATAATATTTAGCAAAATCGGAAATAATACATGCTCTAAGGCATATCAAATGTAGATAATTTTTTTCAGCAAGCAGCAGATCTATTTTATTGCTACATCAACAGAAAGATAAGATCTATGCAAATACACACCAATTTGAAACCACCAGGGATAAGGACACTAACAGTGTCATAACTTCAGTATGGCACTTATTTTGCTATCATAACTTTTCAAGCGATCATTTGAGTATTGTAACTTAGAAAAAAAGCAGATCGTTAAATTATATAAGCAATTATTTTGCCGGAAAGTCCCATGTGGCATTGATTTTTGGCAAGCCTTGTCGGATTATTTAATACATAACAAATGCCACGTAGGAATTTTAGGCAAGGAATATCGCAGATATAACTTAAGTGATTTGTTTCAAAAAGTTATGACACTTAAATGATCGCTTGGAAAGTTATGGTATCAAAGTGAGCATTGTAAGAGAATTATGGTACATTTAGTATCCTTTTCCAAAACCATTGAGATGTCAATCAAAACAAAAATGTATGCATCAATCACAAGCTACCATATCATGTCAACCATTTCAAGACCAAATTGTACTTTGAAAGGCTATTGGTAACATCAAGGGAGGTATATCACAATTTCTGTCAGTTTTAAATATACACAAAAAGAGTATGCCGTGTTTAAATTCTATAGACAACCTAGGTGGAGTGAAGTAAGCTCATAGGGGAAAATGAGAGCCACCCAATTACGGTATCATCATTCAAGAAGAACAGCGGGATTTCATGCTAGCTTTGAATTAACAAAGGAGCTACTGCTTTTAAGAATTCTTGCAACTTAAAACTTAGGCAAATATTAACTACACACTAAGTTCGGAAAATCAGATTTTTGAGGACTATCAGTGAATTTAGCTACCATCTTATGTTAGTATAGACAGACAAGGTTAATGGAACCATATGGCCATATATAAAGACAGGAAGAAAAATGTTTTACAAGAAAGAGACTAAGCATTTCCATACTTCCGAATTCAAGAGGTAGTTGATATTTTTCCCAGTCAGGACAATACTATAGCTGTAGCTGTGAGAGACTTTTAAAAGGATATTGTGGGTTACAGAAAGAAAAGGTGAGTTTTCTCTCCCCTATGTATTCTGCAATCCAAACTTTTAAACAATGACCGCTCTAGTTAAAGTTAGAAGGTTGTAAAGAAATACGCAATGATCAAAATAAAGCACCTGTCAAAGAAGCTGGAGCCAGCTGGAGGCTTTCTGGAACCATTAGCAGGCTTTAGCTTCCCATCCATGGCAGTAGCTCTGTTGTGAGCAAGGGTTGAAGAATTAGTGGAGGCACTCGCATTATATTTAGTAGAGCTAGACATATTAGCTCCACTTCCAATGTCCTTCATAGCACAAGTGGCCGTAGCATGAGAATTGTATCTTGCTCCAACATTCTTCTGTACTTCGCTATCTTGTGTTTTGCTGTTCCATCTTTCAATGGGGTAAGCAGATTTCTCAGTGCTCCCATGCAAAATCTTTTGTTTCTCGACCTGAGTTTCATTGACATTAAGGATGTGAGGAACAAAAGAGTATGTCGATCAAAAAGGGAAAGCTTCATAATAGCCTAAACCACCAATATTCAAACCATACAGGACACCTGCAGATCCGCCTGTATACATGCAGCACATGCATAGCGCGCATGCGGTTTGGCCTGTGTGCACAAGCACCCAGACACCAGCGTGACAAACGCAAAAGCACACAACATGCCTAACATGACAGAAACATAATCTTCTGCGATAATGGCCGTAATCTGTGGGTCAAATGAATTGGCATCAACATATCAATTGAACTTCCTTTTCAGTAAAAGGATGGATAGATCTTTATTTCCATTAGATGGTGTGGGCCAAGATACAACCAGATGCTCTAACAGAGAGTTCAAACTTTAGAGTCCCTCAACTTTGAACAACAGTTGTTCCCTACAATTTAAACTCAGCTCAGGATCAAGCCAATTTCATAAAAGTTTCTCTAATTGAAGCTAACAAGTTTTCCAGCTTCAGTTTACCACTGGGACATCATCATCTTAAGCAATTTGGTTGAGCTTCTGAGACACTTCTTACTACATGCAGCAGCTCATGCCTCTAGGGTACATAATCCAAAGCACCTTGTCAAGAATTAGAAAGACTTGCTGTCCTATCCTAACAATATTTCTACCAGAAATCATAGGAATTAAAAGTTTGAGTGTGTCTCAATTGACATGTCAATTCTCTGGCTGATTATGGTGATGATAAAGGTAGACAAACAAATTGGCATGAAGACATTAGGGTAGGTGCTTTATGCACCAAAAGTTAATTCAAATCTTAAAGTTTTATGCCAATACAACCTCAAACTGGATATTGTCATATCCTTCTCCCCTTTCAACATAGATAGATGGAAAGAAGATCAGCTTACAAAATGCTCAAAACCCAATCTGTTTAAAGCCAATTCTTGTTATTAAGAAAATGCCTATATTCGAGTGCTTCTGTTCTTCTAGGCTGGACTCAGTTGGGAAGAAGAAAATGTTGCCAGCTACGTGTTTGTTGATTGAGCATTATGTCAGTTAAAGCGAACCACTCAACTTGATTCAAGACCATCAGTTTGAGAGGAATCAGCACATAAAACACAAAGCACCAAGCTAAAGGTCTTTATCAGCCTACCTCATGGACTAACACCTGCTTCATTGCTGCTGGTAGTATGTGATGACTAGACCTGTAGTCCTGTTTAGCACAGACAAGAATACTTTGAGAACTATATATTAACAATTACGTAGCATGCGAATTAGGACATGCAATTGACAAACCTTACCTTGAAGTTAACATAATTATGAAAAGGGGGATCAAAACCAAGTGAAGAGGAATCTGAGATAGCTTCTCCTTTCAGATCACCCCGTGCACCAGAATTTGTGTTCTTATATGTGATAGAATAAGACACCATCATGCTAATCAACTGATTCAGATCATTCTTCTCCTTCTCTGACAATAAGTGCATTGCCACCTGAGAGAAGTCCAAAGTCCTATTAAAGACCATAGCAACAAAGCAACAAAGCAACAAGGAATCTGTACTTGCACTGAAGTTGTTCTTTGCATGTAGTGTCAGCTGTCAACTTGCTTAAGTACCAGCAGTTGTGAAAATTGTGAGGGGTGGTAATTCATGTGTCATGATATTACAGTCAGTTATTTGTCATTTCATGTCATCACTAAAATGTATCAACATTTTCGAGTTAAAAGGTGTCATGCCATGCTAAGAATGGGTTTCTCTCATTAAATTTGTTTTGTGTAAGGTTTGTGGTCACCTCTTGTATTTAGAATTGCCATCCTTTGGGATGCTTGGCCAAGGATTATTTCAGGTGAGAACTACAAAATGCCAGAAAACTAGCATTATGCGTGTTGGGAAATATGGAAAAGCCACTCTTTTCATTCTAAACATTTTCTTTCTTTTTTAAGTTTTGTTTCCCCTCAATCCCATATGGTCCAATTCCCATGTTAGGTTACATGGATTTACGAAAAGAACGAGGGATACCATATGCTCTGCTAGGACTAAAAGCTGGTATGGATAAGTTTTCGCGAAATTGTGCTCTTGCCCATATTAGAATTTTCAAACAATTATTGAATAATCATTTCAAACAATTGTGCTAGGACCAATATCACACTGCTCTCATAGGTACGCTTAAAATGAAGCCATAAACTCTCAGAGGACCTAAAAATGAAGCCGACCTTGTGAGACTATATCCAACTACCATGATAAAAAAATTTAATGAATTCTTACTAAGTTATTACATTTCTTGGTTTAACAATGCAGTAGACAAAAATAATCAATGTGATATCACCAATTCTCAAGCATAAAGTACGCCAACGTATGAATAATTCTTGCGTGGATCGTGGTTCTAATTCAGGTTTTGATGTTGGTCTCTGATGTAAAACACCTCTACTTGCCCTTTGCAAATGACACTATTGTTTTACTTGGAAATGCTGATCATTTACTGACTCTTACATGTGTTATTTTTTGCTTTGAAGATGTTTTTGGCCTTAGGATTGATAAGTGAAGTCATGCCAGTTGGGCCATTGTTGAACGTTTTGAATACTCATGGATGATTTAGTTCTAAAATTGAAAGCCTTGCTCTAAAATTTCTTGTTCTCCCATGGGGTGCTCCTTTTAAAAGTGTGAGTGGAATGGCAATCTCCAAACAATAGAAATTCGTCAGGGTAGTTGAAAGAGGGCCTATCTCACGAAAGGTGGTTGAGTTACTCTTATGTTTACAGAGCCTAGTTAGTTTGATACAATGCATAAAGCTGACCAAAATTAGTGAACTATTGCTTGAGTGATTGTCGTTCTAATGCTCAATTATACCTATACTTGTATGTGTTCAAATAAAAGTACGCTATGAGAGCTTCCATTTTACAAAGAGAAAGCACTTGTGTACCATAAATCAAAACATCTTTAGATTAAGCAATTCACTCGATTTGTATTCCACTGAAAAAGGGGAAAGCACTTTATAGTCTCAGAATCGAAACAAATTCAGATTTAGCAATTCGATGGTTCTGCACTTTCTTACATATTAATATGACCACTTACCTTTATGTATCAATTTAATTAGGTTATAGGACACTCCAATGCTCAAGTAGTCCCATACTCATATCTGAATTCCTAATACACACTGAACCAACTCAAAAACCTTCGTTCAAGTACATGTCATGGTGTGAAGTGGAAGATTTAAGTGACCTATTACATCTGAAAAATGTAGTTTAGGGAGGTAGATGGAAAAATATCCTTGAAAGCTTATATATTGGTAGACCAAGAAGTTTAATAAACCAATCTTCTCTCTTACCTTCAGAATAATATCTGTTGATGTCGTTACAATAAGATCTGAGAGACCAAATCAAGACATTAACAGCTCTACAATGGAAGTTGACATTTGAAGGTATTAACAGGTCTTGTTGCATTAAATTTTAGTCATAAACTATTATCAAAGAATGCAACTTCTGGTCTATATTTGGTTTTCATCAAGATATTATTCAAAGCTTCAATAAATGGCACATATGACCTACACAAGTTCTTCCTGGAGCCCAACAAGGTTTGTTACCAAGAACATTTATCTCCATCAAATTCAACTAAGCACATAACACATGGAACTAGAATAACATACAAGTCAACACATGCAAGAATTTAGAGTTTCAAGAAAGAAAAAAGGTTTGCTTACATATTATCACCATGGTTATCCTCATAGACAATTAACCATCAAATGATAAGAAAAGTTGGTAGACTAGAATACTACTGTTCCTCCATGTTTCCCAATATTATACTATAAAGACTCTAAGATATCACTTTGCCAAGTAGATTGGCAAATTCAAAATGAGTATTTAACAAGCAGACCATATTCAAACACCCAACAAAACCTTGGCACAGCACTTTGTGAATCAATTTTATAGATACATTTCTTTTTTTCATAAAAAAAGAGCATATCAACAAAAGACAATTGTATAGATTGAGCAGCAGCAAATTACCGGCCTCAAATTTGGTGGAGAAAGGATATGCAACAATGAAGAAACTGAATCTTCAATAACGGACTTAATTGATAAATGCCTTGATAGATGAGGAGGAATCCTATGACGCCAGTCCCTTAAAGTGTCTGCCCTCTCCATTAACATTGTTCGACATCTGAAGTTCATGCATGACGAGAATAAGACAGGTCAAGAAATAAAAAGTTCAAGTATCTTGCATCAACTTTAATGTCATGCACCTTTGGTAAGACTTTGGCCACTCAATATTTGCTTTCTGAACTTGAGCTACATGGCGATGTACGGCTATTGCAATAGAAGGCTGATAAACTTGATAAAAGAGCAGCAATTAAATTAGCTTCTCCAGTATTGGACACATTCAACATGGAAAAGTTAAAATTGACAGGTAAACATCCTACCTTGAAGATGCATCCGCTGCGAGCGAAGGATATATTGGTGAATTAGGTCAGACACACCAATGTTATCGAGGCACACGACCTTTCAATTGACACAATATAATCAGATCTTGGGTCATAGTAATTTATGCAATAATGTCATCATTCAATATGGTCATCTGAATTAATCATCAGTAACCAGAAAGTCATTGGCCTTACAGTTTTCCACATCACAGGATCATGATAATGAAGCTGCAAGATATTTTCATGAATCCCTTCCAAGACTAAATCATAATCACCGCTGCATTAACCATACAAATCCAATAAGGTCATCCACTGAAGGCAAGGACTGGAAATTGCAATTCTTGGAAATCCCCACCTACCAACTAGAAATCAGAGAGTGCAAAGCGTCGAATTCAGTGGACATACTGCTGGCAATACTAGACTTTCTGTCCCTTTTGTTTTTTTTCTTCTGGAAAACCTGCACGAGAAAGAGTCCACAGTTACCAGCCGTAAGTGAGAAACTAGACATAATCAAATAAATTTTACAGATATCAACTACTTTGTTGGACCTCTTTCCATATATCAAAGATACTTCTTGAGACGTCCTTTTGACCAACCACTTGAGAACTTATGTCCAACTGAAAGACAGCAAAAATATGAGTATTGGTGAAACTCGACAGAATAACCAACTGCTGCTGGCAACAATATGGAGAAAATAAGAATCTAACAATTCTTAGAATGCAATTTCCAGTAAAACTACTCAACCCTCAATAGATCATCCCGCAAGTATGTAGGGAATGGCTATTTAGTCTTCCTAGAGAAGGGAAGTTCACTTCCTCAGAACCCACATGTAAAGGGATTGCAGATACTTTCCCTCTATTAGCAGGAAGGATCCATCAATCTACAGCTACAAGGTCATGTTGGTTATCTAATGCTTACTTCTCTCAGTTATGACTTTTACATAGCATTTCATGCGTTTAGTGTTCAAAGCCTCCCGCAGCAGTTCATATCTACCAATTCTTCATATCAATAGAAAAATCAGATTTGTCTGGTTAAATCAATTAAAATAGCATGACTTCAACTGTTAGATCCAAGAAATCAATTTTACCAGAACTTTAAAAAATTAGAACCTCCGAACAAAGAAAAAAAAAAGCAATTGGAACCAACTTCGAATTAGCAGCCAATTTGCTCAATCTACCCACTGCTTTTATTGAGCTAATCAGTCAAACCAAATTTAGAGTTATGCTTCTCCTATATAACAGAAGCATAGTATGTGATCCAAGCTCTGGCAAATTAAACTGCAAAGAACATTAACCCAACAAAAAATGGTTCAGAACTCATCCTCTATCTAACATTGTAGATATAATGGACTAAGGCTAAATAATATAAGTTAAGAGCTAATCATTAGTATAGTAAGCAAGAAATTCCTGCAGATTAAGGTCTTACCACATTGAGAGTTTCCTTCTTCTTGTTGAGAAACTGAAGAGTATTTAAGCAAGATCGGATGTCACATTCTGAGATTAAAGACACAGAATCAAGCATTTGAAGGAAATAATTACAAAAAGGCTAAGCAAACAATCAGACCGTCGCAACAAATGCGTATGATGCATGGCTGGAGCATAAGATACGTTTCAACCATCAACTCACCAGTGTACTCTGCGAGGGTTGTAAGTGCAATTGAGCTTGTTTTCATTCCCTCCTTGTTACATATATACTTAAGTCTGTCATTAAGTAAAGAGCAAGAGTTAACATTTTTTTGATATATTATAGGGGGATTCTAGTACCAAAAGTTTGACATGCATAAGTTGAGGGGGCACAAAAACCATGGATCCAATTAAGATATGAATTAAGTGTTAGATAAGTGCTTGAATCACTAAACAGTAAAAATAAAAATAAAAAGCTTTACATTCAGTAAGCACTAGCATTAATTGCTAAATAATGAATCAGACTCAAAGATTTTCACGGTCGAAGTTTTCAATTGCTTAACTTTAAATCCTTAGATAATATACTTTGGGTAAAATTGCCACCAAGCATATGCTACCTTTATTTGCTAAATGATCTTCTTAGCAAATCTTACTTTCATGTTTGTTGCTTATTCAAAACCATTATGTACAGGTTGTTTGAACAACAGATACTGAGTTCAAAAGCACAGTTACCAGGAGTCCCAGATTGGGGGGAATATTCATGAATGAATCACATATACTTTCTTAGCCAGTTTTTCTAAGGTGTTAAACCTTGAATGTCTAATCCTCTGGTGATCACTACCAATTTTCTATCGTATGATACCACAAACATATCTCCTAGTAAAGAAAAATGTCTCAGACATGATGCATATTGTTTGGTGGATGACATGGCTGGAGACCCATCAGATGTGTTCCATAGCTCTAGAAAGTTTTTAAAGCTTCAAAATCAGTATTGCTGACGCATACAAAGCAATCATAAATATATTCGTGCAATATAATAATCAATTAGATTATTTTCTTTATGATGTTTAAACAGTAATGACCACTTCAATCTATGAGCAAGTGGTTGCAAGTACTTGACCCATATGGCTCACAAAGCGTCTTTGACATAATCTATGACCCCTTGCGTCCAAATTGCTGCCAACAGTAAAAAGAAGACATTTTCTTATTAAAGTTTCAAACAACCTGTTACATGTGGACATCACTGTCCAGGTTGCTGTATGATTGTTAAGGTAGTACAAAGGGAAAAAAAACAATAAAACTCATGCCCCTTCATTTGTGCAGAACTTACAACAAGTAGACATAAATAGATTTCAGCGTAGCCATTCATCACCTGCTCACTATTCGGCTAATGGACGGTTGGACAAATATATGAACCCTATGTCACAAAAAAGCAAATACTTAATCAAGTTCAAGTACTTCAAAACTGAGCAAGACAAAATAAATGATTTTGATTTTAGTAAAAGCAGGATATATGATCCGACATCCATAATGCAAAAGCCTGCAGAGATATACTTCCAAAGAGACACCTGTTGAAACCACAAAATAGGTTGCTTATAACTTACACAAGACACTGAAATTGTGTTGACAAGACAAGGAAGCATGCTTAAACCATGTTATCCTGATGCAGATTCTCATAAACAAAAATCTCCTTCGAAAGGATAATGTGGATATCAATCTACTGGCTGTTGATTCTGTGCTTAGCAAATTATCATATGCTAGGGCAGAATGCCCAGTTGCCTACCAGCCAGCAACTCACTTGCTAAGTCAATCAACATTACCTCATAGAAGAAATCACCCATCTTTTAGATCAGAATTAACCAATCTCATTCTCACAAGGATTAGCTAAGTTTTTCTATTGATGTAATTACATTTTAATAAGACGGGAAAAATTCTTCCTCTTATAAGCTGGTTTGAGCTTAGCTTAGGTATGAAAAGACGCGATTTGACTATATCACATAAGCTACAAAGGCCTTTAGTACATGGAGAAAACATATTTGGAGTTAGGTTTGTAGCCAAATACAAGATGGACAGGAAGAACAATTTGTTCATGTGAAACATAAACAACAAGAGAAAAAATGAGACTCAATGGTTAGGTATGTCTGAGAGCACCCCATCTTTATTAATAAAATATACACTACATGATTATCTACAAGATTTGCCTCCGCAGCCACTAACACCACAGACATAATATTCCTCAACAGTTCATGGCATCCAGTAGGACTTTGCATGAGATACCATTGTCAGTTGTCAAGTGAACTGCAGCTAAGTCTACAGGCAAATATCTGCTGCTGCTATGAAAGCAGTTTGAAGTATTACTGTCCTTGTTGAAGACAGTCAAGTCTAGGGGATAGTGCAATATGTGCATCTTTTATCTTCAAATTCAAGTGGGGGACAGTTCACCTATAGAACCGAGGCACGCTTTTAAAGGAAAAGATAACGTAAGCAGAAACCAAAAATTACAAGGGGAACAACAAATGAGCTAACTCAGCACTCTTGAATTGGTGTCCCTAAGTTTATGTTTTCTGCAAATGACATAGCTTTGATAGAATTGAGGGACTAACTCCAAAGCTCAAAGTATGGGACATACTGGAAGATGAAAGTTTCATCTATATAGCATGAAATATTCTATATCTGGGAGGAAGAGGGTAGCAACAAAGCTTGAGCACAAGCCGAGGATCAAGAAATAGCAACAAGCAAATTAGATATCTTCGCTTCATTTTGGCAAATGATAATGTATTGATGGAGATGTTACAATCAACATAGAAGCATGATGGATGTAACAGAAAAAAGTGTGTCCAAGTTCGGCATTCTGTATTGGTCAGCATTAAGGCTGTATATGCTCAATGCAACAGTGTTAAGAAGCTAAATGTCTTGATCCGTGAGCTGGACATAAACACATGGTCAACCACTTTAAGGACACCTAGGTGGAAGCTTTTTCAAACCTATTCACCAAAAGAATGCCGATGACAATTCCTTCTTCATGAACTTTAGCATCACAATATGTGAGATAAAATAGGTTGACATCATGACAAAAAGTTCCCTATCAAGTATATAGCACACCACATCATTGAACCTGCATTGCATCCACACATTCATTGATGCTCAAAGGAATATTTGGGTCCAGATAATGAGAGTGTTATTAATATTTTAGGCTACTAATGCAAGCTACACAGCTCAAACTTTGAGAAATGGAAACCAATGATGAATATTTCTGTTCTTTCATAAGTAAACACACTCGACTAATGTGGTCCCTAGAGGATGCAAACCATTACAATGTCCTCTAAAGTATGTGGATAACAATTTAACAAAAAGCAGAAAAGACTTACTTTGCAATCTGACGTAATTGTCTCAAGGCAGGAGCATAAAGGTCATTACATATGCATATTACCTGTAATATGTGGATCATTCACTATGAAATTGAATAAAAGAAATTTAGAAGAATATGTCTGAGCACTGAACTAACAGGCCTCAATAGTGATGGAGTCTTCTGCCTCTTTTTTGAGATCTTTCCAGATTGTTCTTCTTTTGTAGCATTTTGCTTTCCTTCCTCAAATTTCCTTCCAGCAGAGACCTTAATATATTATGCATGGAAATGAGGATATTATAATTTTGATCGAAATAAAATACTTGATCTGATGAAAACCTATTTCTGAACAAAATAAAGAAGAGTTACCATGAGAATCTAATTAAACATAGTAGCACTCTACTCTCTCTTTAATTTAGAATAAGAAGATAAATCATACATAAAAGAGGAATGATGAATCCTCAAGCTTTTAATCATAAGGACTTGATTTTGGGTATGCAATCCTTAGTTTTTAAGTTGCTTCTGATATTAGGATTGTGCAAATGCTCTTACCACAAGACCTCACACTTTTATATTTTTTATTCATTGGTAAAAGAATAATTTATAGGGTAACAACTGGGGGCAACTCGTATAGAGAAGAGTTCAAATCACTGAAGACATTTATAAAGCAGTTCTGGAAAACAAAAAGGAGTTCAATAACAAGACGAATCATCAACTATATTGAGCAAGCCATTTACATGCTAAGCAAGTTTCCGCTATACCAAAAGTGTGAAACATTAAGCCAATTTTCAATAAAAAACAGGGATGGGAGATTCCTTTCCATCAAAAGCTCTCTTGTTCCGCTCCTCCCCAATCAACCTAAAAATAGAAAGAGGAGTTGAGGTAATCCATCTTTTCTTATTGCACTGTAAGTTAATGCCCTACCAAGCCCAAAGTTTTTGCTTAATAGAACCTCCAATAACCCTAGATAACCCGATGCAAGCAGAGGAAGCTGTTGAAACCCTTCTCATCCAAGAACAATGAAGGACAAGAAGCCGAATGGTCTCTGCCTCCTTTTTGCAGATGAAACACCAATTAACCAATACTTTGCCTCTTTGTTGAAGGTTATCTTCCCAAGCAAGAAAAGGAAACTCTTGCTGGGATTTTCACTTTCCAAATTGCTTTTCCAAGAAAATCCAATCTACCATAAAAACCCTCCCTCTCTAGCAGCTTGTGAAGAAAAGATTCTGCCTCTTTCACCATTCTCCACCAAAGCATCCTCAGAAGCAGTAGAAATCTTTGAATTGCACAAAACATTAAAAAAAAAAAAAAAAAAAAAAAAAACACGCGCGCACACACATGCACACACACTTCAAACACCCAATCTTGGGCTTGCCTCAAAAAATCAATAATGAACATATCATCATTTCAATGATAACAATATGCTACCAAAGCCTCCTTGTTCCTGGTGATGTCAAGGACATCTAGGAACTTCGAAGTTGAGTCCCCACACACAAATGTCAAAACAAAACTGTCTTATTTCCATAAGAAGAAACTCACTTCAACCTTCTCTAATCTTCCTTCATACATTGGTCCATGAGAAGCTCCCTATCCTTAGTGATCCAACCTACCTTTTCAAGGCCCAATTTTACAACTACTACTTTTATCCGAAGATGTTCATTTGCAACACTGAACTGCCAATGCAATTTGCTGAGAAGAGACTTGTTGATTAACAAGAGTGGAATTAATGGCTAAACTGCCATTTCAAAAAGGTCATTTGACTGCCTTCCAATTCACCAAATCGAACTTGTGAGCCTCCTCAATATCACCACATGAAAATTCATTCTGAATGGCATCCAACCTTTTAGCCACCGAGCAAGGGATGGGAAAAAGAAAAACGAACTAAATAGGAAGATTAGGAATAGTACTTTGAAAAAGACAAAATCTCCCTGCTTTGGAGAGGGAATAACTTTTCCAAACAGACAATCATTAATCAAAAACAGGCTCCCACATACGCTTGTTCTTGGAACAAGAACCAAAAAGGGAGACCCAAAACCTATCAGTTATGAATTAGCAAAATTCCAAAACTCTTTCATAAAATCATGTCATCTCTCTCTAATGGAAAATCATGTATGAACATGCAAATGTTTTGATGATTAAGGCGTGGATATTGTCATTTCCCAAAAATGGCTTTGATTAAATGATGTTAAATTTCTTATATCCACGCCTTAATCATCAAAACATTTGCACGATACAGCTAAGGGAAGCATGGTTGGCATATCAAGGGAGTTAAAGGTGCAGGGCACCTAATTATGGAAATATGTCTGCAGAAATTGAAATAACTTCTTGAGTTTATCCACTTCAATGTTGCCTGTGCATGTAAGATGAGATATCGGATTGTTTAGTGTTGTGGTTAACTTGTGATAACCATTTGTACGACAATTAGCCGCATTCTGTGCCATGGCATCACAAAAAAAGCACTGTACTTTCTAAGACAAATAGTCATTCCATTCACTTGAATTCAAGGCCTGATTGGAACATTGATTAGCTCGCGTCAGTTAGTTTGAATTCTGTATTATCGTAATTCTTCCTTGCCTTCTTTGGTTGTTATCTAAAACCTTTTTACTTATAAGAGAAAAATGAGAGATGAAAAGAATTTCATAATTGGCGGAATTTGAATTGAATTTCTTTTCTACTCAGAAGACAAGTTAAATTAAAGAGAAATAGTAGAATTCTTAAAGTAAAATGACAAGTGTGGGTCAAGAAAAAAGCAAAGTCCTGAGACAAGCCAACTAGTTCTATTTAATGTCACAACCTTTCATTAAAGAGGCCTACTTTTAAAGAAAACCAAGGATGAATAATCTTATCATAGCTATGGTAGCATGCGAGTTTATTGATAATTACCTTAATTTGGACCCAAAAAATAGCATACTGTTTGACTATCAGCTACTCACTGCTGTATTGTTAATTCATGCATAAAATATATGATGTAATGTGTAAATTTTAAAATGGCATTGGTAAATATAATCATAATCAGCAATAAACTTTAATGTGATAATGATAAATTCCGAAATGACTTACCAACTTTAGTATAACCTCCACTGCCCCCTTCCCTTCCCCTTGAGCACCATCAATTTCATCAATAATCTGCACAATCAAGACCACATTCATCATCTCCAATAGTGCAAAAATCCCCAGCCAGACATTTTTGAAAAACACAGACCAAACACTTGGGCTTTGAGTCAACCATGACAGAGTCCATCTGAACTACATCAAGGATTTTGGCTTCAACTGTTGCTGATGACCGATCATCACTAGCATTGATCTACAAAGACAGTCTTTCAGTAATTATAGCTGGAACACAACTAGCAAGAGAAGAAACACGCTATGATGCCTAAATGAGAAAAGATGCTCATGAGAATGACCACAAATATGATTTGAGGGGAGGGGGTGGAAGTGGGAAATAATCCGTTACATCACAAGGACAAAGACAAGCTCAAGGCTAGAGTCTAAAAAATCACACAATCAGACTTGTGACCCTTTGTCATACAGAGAAGGGATATGATAAAGAATTTTATAACAAATGCACTCTTATTCTTTCTTTCTTATTATCAGACAGACAGCTAACCACCCTGAAAAACTGGTATAGAGTTCCTGTCTCAGTTCAGCAGATGACACACATTCTGTGATTGTTATAATATAGGGCAAATTTAGACAAAAAATGTAGGGCAATGTGCTCAGTAGGACTCAGATCCCAGCTAAGCACATTTTTTATAGGTCCTCAAAATTTGTTTCCCAATCTGTCATCATCAACATTTACAACTGTTGATGCCTTTTCAGTTTCTGATGTTTCCGATCAAAACAAAAAAAAGTTTTTAATGTTATCAGGAAAACCAGCACATAAATGAGAACACCTAAAGAAGGTCTAATAAGAACCCAAAGCAGAGTATCAAACCTATTATAACCATAAATCAGCCAAAACCAAGCATAAATGTGTATACTGCTTTGTCTTGCAAAGAAAAACTGTCACAAGATACTTTCTGATGCCCCTCATTTGCAATATAAAGTCACCTGAAACTCACAGTAATTAACAGACTAGTATATCTATAAATGAATGTTAAATCTTGCCAAAGAGAATCAGAAAATACCTCCACTACTCGATACCCACAATGTTTAGCAGCCACATGAGCAAGTGTAGTTTTTCCAAGTCCTGGAGGACCACAGAGTAGAAGGACCTGCACAATTGGTAACAAACACCAAAGTAACAGATAATCCATAAGATGCGCATGGAGATAGAAAAACATTTGCAGCCTTCTGAAAAATAGAGAGACAATGTTAAAAGTTAGAAGCAAACAATAATTTAACTGTTTATGTTAAAAATATCTCCAAAGAACAAGATCTGTATAGTTGGTTCTGTAGCAGGGCATGAACATCCTGCTTTTGAGCATCAATGAACAATAATTAGCCCCTTCCAACCCAACCCCCTGCCCCCCTTAAAACAAACAACAACAACAACAAGAAGCAGAAGATTCAATAATGCAAATGAAACACAAAGAATAAGAAGATTGCTGCAAGTAATGTAGTGATGTTACAATTACTCTAGATTCTCTTCCATTATAGCAGCACTTTCTCCAAGGGATTTGTCCACAGAATCCAGATAATAATTAGTTTTTGAGATTCACATCAATCCAACAGCATATTGCTTCACAGCCACCCCATCCTAGTTATTGATACAATGTGAACTGACAAACAACATTACCAAATAGTTCTTTACATGCATGCCCCCTCTATTAGGCAACATATGTGATCCAGAGTTGTAAGATGCTTGTCCATACATACTGAAGACTATACACCACCTTCAGTCAGCACTTCATCAACAACCCTTCCTTTAGTACATTAACAGATTCTCTCAAAAAGTACTGACCTTCTGCTCCGGCGGGCCAGTAAGCCTTGAGCTTTTGCTGCATGTATCCGAAGTTCCTTTCAGTTCGTCATTTTGTGGCCTGATTTATGAGGATCTTCAAAGCTCTCCTTAGTCCACCTTTGCCATCTACTACTCTTGACTGTATTTAGACCACTATATTTTCTCTGCTGACTATGAATAAAATGACGTCTAAGTGCCAACAGAACCTCATCTGTAGTGCTCCTAATTTCAGACCCAAAAACACAAGAATCCCACTGTTTTAGCCATAAAAGTACCTGAAAATGCAACAAAACACTTTTTAAGACGTCAAGGTTGGGAAACTTGAAAAATTCAATAAACAGAAGCATTGTTAAGGCTTGGCCAAGACAAAAAACAGGAGCTTTTGAAAAAAGATACAATAATTGCAAGAAACTCGGAATAAAGTCTTGCCTCACGATTTGTCTGTTCATCACTAAGAAGCTCACTAAAAGAATTTGGGGCATATTTATCCACCCAAAGTTTCTCCAGTGTTATTGGTGTTCCTGGAAGCACTTGATCTTTCATTTCCTCCGAACTCACACGTAGAGCCTTCAAAAACATGATCATTGTAATCAGAAAGCTTGCATTCAGAGGCATGTTTTACCAAACAAATACCTGCTATCCAAGACCAGCATTTGGTAATTAGTGTAACACCCTTTAATAGTGATAATCATATTAACTAGGGTCCATAATTTCTTAAGACAGGAAATGAAGCTCATACACCTTGCAAAGAAAAATGCCAGATGCAAATTTTTGTGAGATATACCAAATAAAATACTTCAGTATAAAAGATATCTTGATATTTGATGTGATGCAGTTAATACTGAGCTGATTACATTGAAATACTAAACTGAATTCACTTTAGAATAGCATGGCTACCCAAAACAACCCAGTAGGACCTTACCAATTGTATCAATCTACTCTGCATAATCCATTGAACAGGTATTTTGAGGAAATCAGACAGACAAGTAGACCGATTGAAGATGATTTTTTTGTCTGGGTTCACCTTTTAATGAAAATATTTTATCAGCCACACCAACTTGAACTGAAGTTTATCACCTCACCTTGCAGATCATCTAGCACCTAAAACTGAACTATTCCTGACAAAAAGTTACTTCATGCAATAAGAGATATCTCCCATTTTACTTTCTGAAAGAATCCATCACATGAACAAAACCTTTGGGATTTATGCATGCTGAGGTGTTCAGGTCAGTAGATAACATTACAGAAGATAAATCTACAACACCTACATAAAAAATCTCACATAAAACAGGATGATTCTGTGAGACCAATATTGTGCACGTAATTGACAACTAGGGCAATAAAGGGTCGAAAAAATAATAAAGGGTAAATTCCATATGGCATCATTGAACTTTAAAATATTTCACAAACAAGTCATTAAATTTGATTCCAACCACCAATATACTAAACTTTTGCTTGTTTATTGTTAGATGCACTCTGATAGGTTTGAGACCAATTTCCTAAAGTTCTGACAATGCTCCTAGAGGATCAGCAACCTTCCTCTGGAGGTGAGGAACGTTTGCCAGCCCTCTTCCCCTTCTTTCTTATGTTCTACTTTGTTCAATCTCTTTTAATGTTTTTAAACATTTTTAGAATTTTGTAGCAGGGGCTGGATTAGAGACCACATCAGCACCCTGTGGTCACAAAGTTGCACTCTGTCAATAATGCATCAGTTGCAAGGAATGAGAGCATACTACGTTGGTTAATTTGAAAAACTTAATGATCTAACTGCACCAATTTTTCAGTAACCATCAATGAAATTTACCAATCATGCAACAATTTTTTAAAAATTAATTTATCATAATAGCAGGCTGAGAATCAAAGGACAAAGAGTTCTAAATAGCATGTTTTCTTTATTATTCTCATTGTTTTATGTCTCAATGTTGAGCCGTTTTGGTCAAGAAGCAACTGGGGTCGGGTGCGTAGGCCACAAGGCCCTGGCTATTGGCCAGAGGCCTGGAATGGCCAACCATTTCTATGGACGGGCCGAGCCCTCGACCATTAGCCCTGAAAAGCTAGTCCATCCTGTAAACTTGACAGGCACCTTTCCCTGCTTGACTGAGCACCCAGTGGCGATGCAAACTCTCCCTATTTCGTGCTTTTAGGCCTTTTCCAAGTTAATTGCTGTATTACACCTATCAGCCATCAATGAGTGTTTTAGCATTCTTTGTGTGACTTTCTGGTGAGCGAAGCACTGAGATATTGGGCAAACTATAAAGCGAGGCTTTGTGTTATCAAGGACTGAACTTGACAGACATAGAGTCAAGCTTGTAATCTCCATTGTTCAAAGTGTAATTACCATTGTTACCTCCCCATGGACATAGATCACTCTAACCAAACCATTTTACTCCTGGTATTTTCTCTTCTCTTTCTGGTTAAGGATTGCAATTTTCCATATTTTTCAGAGGTCCTTCTCTGTGAGAGCATTTGCACTAGCAGCAAACCTGGATAGCATCTTTTAAATTCTTAATCTTGCCCAGACACTTAACTTGCATAAGTTTACTTGTGAAATGGATACCTTGGTGAATGCCTCCTTCTCACATCTTTGTAGCAGAAGACTGACAGGTTCAGTGATTAGGCCTGCAACATGATTTGGTGCTAACGATATCAAAAATAAACTCTGATAACTCACATAGAAAGAAAAAGATTGTGGAATTTATTACTATAGGCCCTCCATAAATAAGATTTCTTAGTACATAACATGCCTCAAGATGAACATAAAAGCAGCTTCCATCATGTAGACAAGATTGGAAGTTAGAGCACATATTATGAGTGTTACAAAAACAAATTCACAATGATGCTTAACAGCCTAGGGATTTTTCTCAATCCCAATTCTTAAGTCTAACAGCAATCTTGAGAGGCATGGAGAATAGAAATATTATAAGGTCTAAATTTGGTCGAATTAAATTTTCCAATTGTTGTTACAACATTGCAACCCTATTAGACAGACATAAACAGTCATCTTGCTACCTATCGGCTCCTATGCCTTCACACGAGACTATGACATCTCAGAGAATTCAACTCCAAGTAATCAGATCAACCATCCTCCAAGCCCATTCATGGCACAAGCCAGCATACTGCACTGGAGCTTCTGTCTATAATCAAAATAGCCATCCAACATGATTCACAGAACCACCAGCAAAAACTAATCAATACTCGAGTTGGTTTTGCTGCACCACTGTATAGACATTCTTCACTGACGATTGTCCCTATCTTATGTTTGGTTATACTGAGTATCCAACTCCATGATACACAATATTTGCTAGTCAGTCTTTTAGATTGACATGGCCCACGTGCGAGTACAGCCAAGGGTAAAGTGTAGGTTTATGAAGTCCAGGGGTGGACACATAGTTATGTTAAAGTGCATTGTAAGCATGTAGTTCCCCCAAAGCATACTAATTAGCATCATCAGTTTAATCTTACACAAAACCCAAGAATCAATATACAAGCAGAGGCTCTTACATTTCCAGTAATCTTGCATATTTCACCACCACTGATTTCATTTTTTCCAATTATTAAATTACCTTAATTGCAAAACCAGACAGATTTGATGAGCTACATCCCTCACGATCTCAACCACTGATTTCTTTACTTCAATCTATTACTCATTAAAATCACTTTACGTTGCTGGATTGTATCTACTATCTGACAGATTTTATACCTACTGTTTTTCTATTGCCAAGTTACTGGTGTAATCTCTTAAGATAAAGATCATTTTTCCTCCTACATTATGTTCCTCATCCACCCAAAAACCACAACAACACTAAAAATATTACAAACAAGTAAGGCAAGAGGACAAAAGGAGATTACCATCAGATCGAGCCCTCGTATCCAATTTCTTAGGCCGTGAATCGATGTCAAACCTACAAATCTTCGCATAAACCCTATCACCTCCAGGCGCCGTGACGGGGACACACTCACCATCGATCTGGGACGCGTATCGCGAAATGGCGACCTCCTCCGGCTCCAAAATCTCTTCCTCTTGCAGCTCCGCACGATTGGTCTCCGGTGGAGGAGAGTAACGCAGCCAATCCTCCTCTTCGTCGTCCTCGTCATCAGCAACTTTGCTCCGCTTCTTCTTCTTAATCGGACCAGTAGCTTCCTCTCGGGAAGGGCGTTTGTGGTTTTCGAGCAGCTCCTCGACGGATTGAGGAGATTTCGGAGGCGGCGACGCCCGATCGCCCCGAAAATTGCGCTCTTCTCCTTCGTCTTCCTCGTCGCCCTCGGGAGGGTAAGGGTAGGGATCGGGGGGTTGGAGGTCCAGCGGGTCGTCTTCGTGGAGGCGGGAGTGAGCTTCGAGCCACTCGAGCTCGTCCGGGAGAGGAATGTCCATGTCCGCGTCCACTGGTGGTTCCGCCGCGGCGATGTTCGGCGATGTTCGGCGATGTGCGGCGGTGCGGCTCGACGCGACGGCGAGAGAGAGACAGAGAGAGAGAGCGGCAGAGTGAGGAAGGCGCGGCGCGGCAGATGGGGGGTTTTTGGCGGGAACAGAAGAAGGTTTTCTGAGGGGACGCGCGCAGGGCTATAAGCGGAATTTTGTTAAATAGCCGAAACCCGTGAAATCTTGGAGTTATTGCCACGTGGACGTTCTTCTTTTTTTTTTTAAGGGCACGGCTATTTCCGAGGTGCATATTACTGCGGGCACACCTTTTACGCAAAAGAGACGAAATTGCCCTCACGTAAAACTGCCCCAGCGCCTACAAATCACGACCGCAGGGAGGCGCCATTTTTTGGGTGGTGGGGCCCACCATTTAGGGTTTCACTAGTTTTAAAAATTATGAATCACCTCGAACTGAATCAACCGGCTTTGAGGTTTCAAGCACCAATTGGGGTTTTCTTTTTCTTTTTCTTTTTACTGCTTCGCTTTATTATTCTTACACGGAGTTCACCGCCAAAGTCTAATGGAAATTTCACGAATCCATTCTAAGGCTTCTTGGCTCACTATTAAAAAAGATTCCTATCTTATAAAGATAAAGAAATCTGAGATCGATATTTCCTCGATAAAAATCAAATCTCATTTATTCTCAATATTTAAATCTTATCTTACGTTTGAGAATTCACCTACATTTATAGAGGAACTAATACATAGGAAATAGATTAAATATTAAAGACATGGAACCACCCAACTCATAAAGAGATAAGAACTAGGAAGCATAACAAAGTCATAAGAACTAGCAAATG
The DNA here is from genome assembly GCA_014182715.1 of Eucalyptus cloeziana. Taxonomy (NCBI): domain Eukaryota; kingdom Viridiplantae; phylum Streptophyta; class Magnoliopsida; order Myrtales; family Myrtaceae; genus Eucalyptus; species Eucalyptus cloeziana. Next base: position 29,535,354 of record CM024641.1, on the reverse strand, counting down.
CATCAAAACACGTAAAAACTTGAATTTTGACTCTTGAAATCTACAACATACTTAGGATTAATAGAACTAGAACTAAGTACATTAAACCAAAAGCAAAGTAATTTAACTTGGATTCTAAATTCCTTCACTGGCTCGAGTAGCCCAACAAACATCTCAAAAGATCAACAAACATAAAGGAAATTATCTAGAACAGCCTCCAATTGCTAGGTTAGTCATAGTAGCCTTTGAGTTGACAATGAACTTGTAAATCGACGTTAGTTGATCAACAATCAGAAAATCAACAAGTGTCCACTAAATTGACAACTCAAAATGTAGCCAACATCAATTTGATGCTTCTAAATGTAAGGATTAAACATGATTAACTAATGAGATTTGAATTGAGCTTGCTAGTTAATCGATAGAGCTTGATACTCCCATATCAAAAACGAGTTCAATTGTAGCTTCAACCTCAAAACTGGCCTTGCAAGTTCCAAGTTTAAAGTTTTTTGAGTAAAACTAGTCGCTTCATGGTCGAATTAGAATCACACCGATCAAGGTCAATTCCTCATTTTTGGAATTGAGAACGGAACAAATTCGCTCGTGAAATGATCTTGAACAAGCTAGATAAAGTCAGTTCAGCCAGATTCCCAGGTTTCGCTGGCTCTATTGCTTACCCCTATGGGACGCATGAGAGAGCGAACATGAGAACTCGCTTGAGAAAACCAAAAAGAAAAACCGAATGCTCACTGGAAGTTATAATTTAGGGTAATTTAAGGCGTGTATGACAAAATTTCCGGAACATTCTATTCCATGGACGAGTTTCTGAGTAAAGAAACGCATTTGATAATAATTCAAAATTTATATTTCTGAAATAAAAATTTATTTAATAATAGAATAAAAATTTATTTTTAGGAGTGGCAGTGACCGGCATCCGGTGGCCAGAGTCCGACATTTGGTAATTGGTGTTCGGTGTTTGGTGACTGGTGGCGAGTAGCCAAAGTCCAAAGTTCAGCGCCTAGCGTATGGCGCCAAGTCTGAGGAAGCGACGGGTGGCCAAAGTCCGGAGTCCGACACCGGAGTTCGATGTCTGACGTCAACATCCAAAGTCCGGCAATAGGAGGCCAATAGCAGGTGGCTAGTGGTTAGAGTCTAGCGGCGGTGGCGGACGGGCGATGGCGAGCAAGAGACAGTTGCCGGCGAACATCCAGTGGTTGGTAATTACCCTCCGGCATCCAATAATTGGCGATGAGCAACCAACAACCGGTGGGCGTTTGGCATTCGACGACCGGCGGCCGAAGTGTGGTGGCCGATGGCCGGTGGTCGGCGGCTGGTGGCGGGGGCAAGTGGCGGGCAGGCGGCAACCAACGGTAGGCATCTGGCATCCCATGGGCGGCAAGTAGGTGACGGGCAGGACGAGAGTGAACGATAAGAAAAATTTTGATTTCTCATTTTTGTTCTAAAAATAAAAAGTTAAAAAATTTAACTTCTGATTTCTGCTCCAAATCTATTTCGGAATAAAAATCGGTTAAAATAGAAAAATGAAATTGCGTTACCAAACGAATTTCTATTTTAAATCTGTTTCGAGGAATAGAAAAATAAAAAAAAAAAATTTTGTATTGCACGCCCTTAGTCTCGTCATTCAAAAAGGCCACGAATGTAGCCACGAGGGCCGCGCAATTGAGCCCATCCCTTTTCATCAATCCGATTTAATAGATACTTTTCTTTTCGGTTTGAAGAGTTCGACAAAAACAAAATACATGGAAATATACTCCGAAGGTCGGCGTTCGGAGAAGCATATTACCTAGGCCGCTGGCTCGTCGCTCGTCGCTCGTCGCCACCTCGATCTTTTTGCATGGACAAAAATGGCAGATTGTCGAAAGATGAAGCCGTTGCAGAAATGGCGGTTCACTTCACTGCTCCGTAAAATCTTTCCAAGCCTCGGCCTTGCCGGGGGCATGACCATGTCTGAAGCCCTCCTATCTCGTTCTGCTGGTAATGGGGACTCGAGATAATTTAGCTTCGAAAAGTCGTGATATCTAGGCTCGATGTGGAGGACGAAGTCTCTCGGACGAACGTGGCCTTTTGTCGGATGGAAGAACTCGAAGAAGAAGCACTCATTCTCGACGTTCCGTCGGACAACGACGAGCCGCCCGGACATCGTCGCTGCCAACATCTTGATCACGCAGCACGCGAGGGGTGGCCAGCTGGACGTCGCACGACGCCTGTTCGACGAAATGTCTGAGAGAACCGTCGTCTCTTGGAACACCATTATCGCTGGTTATTCCCAGTGGGGAAGGTACGGGGAAGCTCTTAGCCTTGTCTCGAGCATGCATCGCGGCGGTGTGAAGCTCAACGAGACCACTCTTTCTACAGTACTGAGCGTGTGCGCGAATTCTCGTGCATCGTATGATGGGAGGCAAATCCATTGCCTTGTTTCGAAATTGGGTTTTGAGGATTTCGAGTATGTAGGGAGTGCTTTGATGAATTTCTATGCTAATTGCCTTGAGATCGAAGAGGCGAAGCGGGTTTTCAAGGATTTTCGTGGTAGTAATGACTTGTTATGGAGCGTAATGCTTGCGGGCTATGTGCATTGTGATCTTATGGACGATGCTTTTGCTCTTTTCATGGAGATGCCTGAAAGAGGCATTGTTGCATGGACAACGTTGATTTCTGGATTTGCAAAGCGGGTCGATGGCTGTGAGAAGGCTCTTGAGTTGTTTCAGTGGCTGAGAAAGACTAATGAGGTGGCACCTAATGAGTTTACTTTCGATTGTGTTTTGAGGACCTGCGGTAGACTCAAGGCTCAGAGTGTAGGGAGAGTTGTACATGGTCTTGTGGTAAAATCAGGGTATGAGTGTGATCAATCTGTTGGCAGTGCAATTATTGAATTTTACTGTGAAAGTGAAGTGATCGATGAAGCAAGGAAGGTTTATGGAAAGATGTTGCAACCAAGTTTAAACGCTTCAAACTCTCTAATTGGGGGACTTATGCTGGCGGGTAGAATTGAAGATGCTGAGCTGATATTCTGTGGGTTAACTATTAATCCAATTTCATGTAACTTAATGATTAAAGGGTATGCTATGAATGATCGAGTTGCGGATTCAAAAAGCTTATTTGAGAAGATGCCTACGAAGACATTAATATCTATAAACACCATGATTTCAGTGTATTGCAGGACTGGTGAAATTAAGAAGGCATTGGAGCTTTTTGAAGAAGTAAAGGGGGAAAGAAACTCGGTCACATGGAACTCAATGATTTCTGGTTATATTCAGAATAGTATGCATGAAGAAGCGTTCAAATTATACGAGACCATGAGGAGATTAGCCATACATCGGACCAGATCAACTTTCTCAGCTTTGCTGCATGCTTGTTCATCTCTTGGATCTCTTCAACTAGGTCGACAACTTCAAGCACAGTTGCTTAAAGCATCATTTGAGTTGAATGTTTATGTAGGAACATCACTTATTGACATGTATTCCAGATGTGGATGCATTGATGATGCTCGAGTATCATTCGCCAGCATATCCTCACCCAATGTTGCTGCTTGGACTGCTCTTATCAATGGATATGCACATCATAGGCTTGGCTCTGAGGCAATCCTTCTCTTTGAGCAGATGTTGCAGCAAGGGGTGAACCCTAACACAGCTACTTTTGTTGGAATTTTAGCTGCTTGTGGCCATTCTGGTCTGGTTGACAAGGGGAATGAAATTTTTCCACATGATGAAAGATTATGGATTAAAACCCAACCTGGAGCATTATGCATGTGTTGTGGATCTTCTTGGTCGATCGGGTTATCTGAAGGAAGCAGAAGAATTTATAAAAGCGATGCCGATTGAAGCTGATGGGGTCATTTGGGGAGCCCTGCTTAGTTCATGTTGGTTCTCCGGAGATGTGGAAACAGGTGAGAGGGCAGCTGAGAAGATGTTTAGTGCAGATCCTAAAACAGTATCTGCTTATGTTATTCTTTCCAACATTTATGCATTGTCGGGAAGATGGAAGGAAAAGAGGAAGGTGAGGAAGCACTTAAGAGGTTTGGAAGTGAAAAAAGATCCTGGGCGAAGCTGGATTGAACTCAATAGCAAAGTTCATGTATTCTCTGTGGAAGATAGAATACACCCACAGTGTAATGTGATTTATTCTACATTGGAGCAGATAACAGCAAATGTCAACTCGTTTGTGAATCTTGGTTTTGCTTAATGACCAACTCATAAGAGTCACCAGTGGAGACTCTGTGATCTTGCACATTAGCTTTCTGAAATGTATATCCAGTGATGAAGAATGTCACCAGGTGATTGCTGAATCCCTGGCTATGCTTAAATTTTGATTGTCAGTTTCTCCCTTCTTAGGCAGCATGTCTTATTGCAGCATTTTACATAGAACACTCACTGCAGCAGGACAAGCTGGACAGAGTTATCCTTGAATATAGCAGCTATTCTGTTAAGCCAGTATAATCCGTTCAGGAAACACTTATTAGGAGCATTTCATAGGATAGTCAACTATTGCTTTTAGTTGGAAATTCTTTAGAATTGCCATTACAGATTGAACCAGTTGCATTTACAAAAAAGTATCAAAAAAAGAAAATGTGCTGCCAGAAGTATGTGACCATTTGCTATTGCCAATTCCCCACCACAAAAAAAATGAAAAAGAAAAAAGAATCCATCCATCTTCACCGGCTCTTGTGCTCTTCTTTTTGGCTGCTTCTTTCCGTTTTATTTCTTCATTTTTTGGAGCAGTTAAGGCCCTGTTTGTTTGTGTTCATTTTTTTTGTTCATGAACACAATTCCTGTTTTTTTGTTATGGGGAACAAAAAAAAGAACAAAAACGCGTTTGTTTAGGTTTTTTGTTCAAAATCTATTTTCTTTTCTTCTTATTTTTTCTTTGGCCGGTGGCCGGCCTCGGCCATGGCCGGCGACCAGCCGTCGAGGGCCTGCGACCTCGCCGGAGCGTCGCCAGCCCCCGGTCTCGCCGTGGCTGGGCGAGGCTCAGCCTCACCTTGGCTAGGCGAGCTTGGCCTCGCTGGGCCACCGCTAGGCGACGCCGACCTGGCGGTGGCCTTGCTAGGGGCCGGTGAGCCTCGCCGTGGCTGGGCAAGGCCGCCGGCCCTCGTCGGCCGGTTGCCGGCCATGGTTGAGGTTGGTGACCGGCCAAAAGGAAGAAAGAAAAAAAAGAAAAAAGAAAGAAAAAAAGGAAAACAAAAATAAAAATATTAAAAAATTAAAAGAAACAAAAAAATTACACAAGTTTACTAAACGTGTTTATGTTCTTTTTCTATTCCAAGAACAAGTTTACCAAACGCGTTCTTTTGGTCAAAATTTTTTCCGTGGAATAAAAATAGTTTTTTCTATTTCTATTCCCTGGAACTATTTTTGAACAAAAATGTTACCAGACGCATCCTAAGTCTTTTATAATATCAATTATTGCTCTTAGATGGTTTATGGACTTAATGGGAGTTGCTCACATGATGGCAGGAGGGTCACCAGCAGCTTGTAGGGGAAAAGATGCCCATTTTTGCAACCCATCCTAAAAAATATTTTGACCCTTCTTAGTTTCTGTTCCACAAAGGAAATTAGCTGAGTGCTGCAACAAAAGAGGTATATTTTCTTCACTTGTTCTCTGCATGCCTTTTTGGTGTCAATTGTTGCAAAATCACTTCAATCTGGTGAGATTTACCCTCTTATCAGTTATTTGGGGCAAAATCTATTTCTGCTCTTTTTCTTATACGCCTTTTCACTGTCTGTTCATCCAGTTGTTTGTAATTAGAAAAATTGGCCTAGAAAGATGGTTTTCTGTCCAAGAGCCAAAGCAACTTTATACTGTCTGCTGAGATGCTTTCATTCACTATCTGTTTCATCATAAAAAACCCTGCTTGAAGGAGTGACAAGCATTACCCTTGCCCCTGCACCTGATATGCCTCCGGATCCATGCAAGAAACTAAACACAGTTTGATATACAGTGAGAACCATCTGGTGTTCTGTTAAGGGTAGCTTGGGTTTTTGCAGTTTTTTTTTTTTTTTCCTTTTTCTGGGCAGAGGGTTTTTGCAGTTAAATATTAGAATATGTTGGCTTTTATCTGTTTTTAATCACGGCTTCATTTTTTCATAATTGGTTGCTTATCCATTGGATGAGGTCTTCTTGATTTAGGCTCTGCTGTACTATGCTGGGAATAAACTTTGAATATCATGAGCCTTTTTTTTTGGTCTTCTTATCCTTTTTGTTGTCTTGTTGTTTCTTCAGGTTAATAGTTAATGTGAGTTTAGCCTTTTCCTGGTTTTTATGTCTATTTTTGGGTCAAGGTTGTCTAGAAGTAAAAATATATTAATGATAAAAAACACTGGAGGACTCTTATGTTTCTGTTCCAATTGTCCTCTTGATGGACTGAGGCATCATACCTTATTGTACTGTAGTTTGCTGCACCCATTCTTTGTCATTATCATGGTTCAGTAGCCCTAAATGGAATTTTTGTGCATCGCTATAATTGTTTACGTTGATCTTCATTTTTATTTTGGGTCTTTACCATAGAACCCTTTTCACATTACTGTCCCCATGGATGTCCTTCAAATCTATGAATTGGTCTCTGGGACGTGTCCACATATTGTCTGCATTTGTGAGAAAAAAAAATTGTAAACTTTTAACATGTTTATAGAAACAAAAAAAGCATCATGTTTCTTCAAAGTGGAGAATCTTGGCTTTGCCACTGTAAGTAGTATGATCTAAACATGTAGTTTGGTTTCTTTTATTGTTTCCAGTTGGGTAGTTGGAGTATCTTGCTGGAGGGGCTTACATGAAACTTGACGAGACTTCATCTAATGAAGCTAGGCAGCATTGGCATCAGAGGGTCAGTATACTAAGAAATCACCTATGTCCTCCCCTGCATGCCAAAAAGTAAACAAAAAACTTGGGTGAGTTGCTATCTTCCTCCCATCCTTTGCATCGTCATTTTTTTGTAGTTATATGTTGCCGGGAGGCAAAGTCCAATTGCTGTGTGGAACATCCTGAAGATCAAAAGCTTGCAAAATGTAATTGCTGTGGTCTTACAAGTCAAAGATCCCATGGTATGATAGCATCGAATGAATTGGGGGTGCTGGTCTGTTTCGCTGATGCCAGTGCAAGAGGTATTGTTGGTAAGCTCATGTGGCAGTTTTCTCTTGCAAGTATTATGATAAAAGCTCTTTCTAGCTAATTGTCGATATTGTGTATAAGTTATCCAGCCAGTCAATAAACACCAATTGTTTATATCTTGATGTTGTCGAGAAATAATTTAGCTATGGAAGCTTTTCTCTGATGCAGATTCTTGATTTTGGAGAGAAGATTGAGCTGCTGGTACATAAATTGAGAATCTTTGCTCTGAGGTTGGCAAAGTGTAGATTATATATAAATTTTGGCAACCATAACTGCTAAAAGACAGTGGATTATACTGTTTTTGTGGGATTCAGGTCTCCTACACTTAGATAGCGACACTCTTGCCCTAATAATTGGGAATTGGTTTCATATGTTTGAATCAATTTGTTTGCACGGCATCAACTAGAGTCTTTCAAGTTGTCTGAGCATCTCGCGGCCTCCAATATCAAGGACAACATTTCGCATGGCAGACTGGCATTTTCCTTCTCTCGCTGGGATGCTTGCAGTTTCAATTGCCATTGTAGTTAAGTTTACAATAGTTAGCTTATGCTTGAAAATAGAACTGTTATTTTGGTTGCAGAGGCATAAAGCGCATTAACTTGTTTACATCGATCAAGGTTTTAATCACCTTAAATCCTTTGATCTATGTGCCCTACTCGAAAATCAATTGGAATGCAACGTACTACCTAGGCTAGTCCTTTGTTAGTAAAGGATCTTGTTTGGAAAAAGGATGAATACCAGGCTTTCATGGGTTGAGATGATTATGCTATGACTCCGCGGATGGCCCGGCCAAATGTCGGCATTGGACGAGAAATATCACTATTCCTAGCCAACTGTACTGTCTCTGTCTGTCTTTTATGGCATTTTTTTTCAAGGACATTCAATTATTGCATGGAACAGTTAATCACTTTCAACTATAATTTCGTCCTTTGTAACTTATTTATCCATTACACTAATGATGAAGCGTGCACCAATCTTGCCTAGGGCCAAACCTCGACGCAGAGATGAACAAATCGCCCTTCATCACCATGGCCCATGAAGTATGCATGGTGGGTCCTATTGAAAAACATAATTTCTCATGCGATTTTTGCATTTTGACCGGTTTTGTCCCCTTCACCAACCACAGACCAAGTCGATACGATATTGTTTTCTCACGACCCATTCTGGACCCAAAAAAAAAAAATAAATAAATCCGAAAAGCCACGTGCGAACCTTGATGATCCTTCATTCTTTCACGGAATTGACGAAGATGGAAAAGAAAGAACACCTAATGGAATAGTAAGAAGAGAGAAAGCAGATCTACCCTCAAAAACTTTCTTCATTCACTATTTCTTTCCACCATAGTATACGCATGCGTGAAGATATTTTACAAGATCTAAAACTTAACAAGCCAACTGATCTCTAAATGGAGAAATCTCTTCAAAAATGGGAAGTCTCTTCGATCTCAGCGGCACCCACTGGTTCATCAAGTGATCAAGTTCTTCGATGAAAGCATCTTCCACCTTCTGCGCCGACTCGGACGACTGTAATGAGGAAGCTTGTGATGGCTCTAATCCTTGCAATAGCTCCTCAGCCCGGCTTCTTGCCTTTGGGTCATCAGATCCTGGAAATTCACCTTGCAATACATCTAAAAGAATGGGTCGTGCCTCCATGGTCCTTTCTAGCTTGATCAGGCATAAAGACAAGTTGCATGCCTTGTTTGCATCTGGATCAATCATCTGAGCTTTACGGTAAACCACTTCAGCTGCCATAAAGTTGCCCTGTTGCATGTATGCCCATGCTAGGTTGCCCTGCGTCACCAAATAGTAAAACAGGTAAGGTCACTTTGGCAACATGGAACACAGAAATGATGAAGTTTTATTCATGGTGTCATCGAAACCCATAAATCAATTCATCCATGTCAAAACCTACGTGAAAACCTACGAGTTTCCTAGTACTACATGGAATCAGCTCAAGAGAAAGAACGTCAGCAGCAAAGGACATCGGATGGAAACACACGAATGGCTGCTAGACTATGAAGGCTTCAACGCAGAACCAGCTTGGATGGTATGAAGGCAACCTCATCCGAAGTCAATCGACGCCATGTGTCACATAGCAAAGATGACTCTGATTAACTGTGGGTGTTTGATCAAATTACCAGTATTCTGGAAGTCTCTTGCTTGACAGTGACCTGAAACTTCTTTCCATGTGAACGTGCAGTCTTTGTGGGCTTCCTGTTGAAAACCTCTCCGTGGCATATCATCCACAGTTTTTGCTGCAATAGTTCAATCTGTTCGTCCAGTCTACCGCACTTCTGCCAGATTCATAAAAACACACGCCAAATTTAACAGGTAGAACTGGTAGGTAAATGGCATTCCTGAAAAACTGGTTCTTTAGCTGTCTTTTTATTAACAATCAGAAGTAGAAGGACAATTTATTTGGTTTTTTCTCCTAGAGAAAAATGAAGTTTCTTCAGCTTCAATTTTTATTTTATTTTTTTAAAGTCTTTCAAATGGAAAGTACTCTAGTCGAGAGGTTTTGCACCTACATTCTCATAATTTTGCAGGCAGGTCAGACAAAAAAATTGCCATTTGGACATCACAAACAACCGAGACCATCAGCTAGAACGAATCAACTTATAGAATTCCATTTTGAAGGAAATACTCTCTGCTTACAATGCTATCTAGCTCTACGTTGTATAATACTTCTACAGACTCAATCTGTAAAAAATTGAATATGACAGTTCTCCTGTCAAAATCTTGCAAACCTCATCAGACAATAGATTCATGACCCAACCTTTCCTTAAGGTGCAAGCAAATGAGTGCTATAATACAGAACTCAATAATGTAAGAATCAATTACCTTGTACAAGTCGATGAGTACATTGTCCAGAGATTCTTGAGCTTGTCTGGAGCAAAGATGCCTAAAAGATCTAATTGCTTCGATCGCTTCTTCTGCTCTGTCTTGCTGTTTCATGATGACAGCCATATCTTTGAGTGCACTATCTACTCGATCCCCTGCATTTATTGCCTTCCAAAACAGACCTATTGCTGCGTCTGGATTTTTCTCAGCCAACTGCATTTCACACGGAAATCAATGAGTAACAGGGTACGTACTCTGGTGAATTAATCGACAGAAATAACGTCTTGGAATTGACTAGGGGTACAAGATGAGCCACACAAGGAATGATCAAGAAAGTTAATATTAGATCAACAAGCACACGTACTAAAAGACTAAATCCTGCCATGTCAGATTCAATCCTATCTGGATTATGCATAACTTTCTTGAAATTCGGCCGCGAATTCAAGCAACCTCATCCCACCCATCATCCACGTTTCTCAGTTTCAGCCCAAACCCAGATGACCATCCGCTTTGCTCAAGCGAATATGTAAGCAGCACCAGCAACGAGGAACAAAACGAAAGCCGCGAACGAAGACAAACATGTCATCACGCGCGGGCTCCCGTCCATGCATCATTCACCAACTTCAAGTACGCGAATCCCATTTCTCGGAGGCTGCCAGAGTCACAGACGCACGCCCTAACCCTGATCACTCCCAAGCGGAACCACCCAAACTTCAAAACGCCACAAACACGACAACAACGGCAACAACGGCGACAACGGCGACAGCAACGAACCTGGACATGCTTGGCTCGAACGTAAGGGCTGTCGCCGGGGGGCAGCTTGTGAAGGACGCCACATGGAGGAGAAGCTTCTTGCTTCTCACTCTTCCTCTGGCTCATCTCTCTCTCTCTCTCTCTCTTCCCTTCCCTTCCTCGCTTCCTTCGCTACGCTCGCGGTTCGGAAATGGCGGCACTGCGCGTGGAGCGACGGACGACAATGGGGGATCGGGGAGAGAGAAGGGAACGAGCTCCAGATGCCATGGCGAAGGAGGAGGGATGAATCGGGACGCCATTACGGCCACGTTCGTCGATGCCGGGTCGGCCAGTAGGACACATGGCGGCCTCGTATTCATCCCCGGGTTTCTTTCCTTTTTTCCCTTCCCATCAGAATTTGTTCTTGCCTTTGTTACTTTGGCTATTAGACGTTAATTCATTTGATAACGTTTCTGTTAAAAAATATTTATAAAAATAGAAATAAATTTTTTTTTTTAAAATAACGCGTTTGATAACAACACAAAAATTTTTATTTTTAAAATAAAAAAAAAAAAAAAAAAACGTTTGGTAAATTTATATAATTTTTTTGTTTCTTTTAATTTTTTAATATTTTTTTTTTTTTTTTTTTTCTTTTCTCTTTGGCCGGTTGACTGCCGTGGCCGGCGAACGATTGGGCGACGTTCGACAAGCCTTGCTAGGCCACCGGCGAGGCTCGACCTCACCCAGCCATCGGCCATGCTCGGCCTCGCCGGCCATTGCCAAGCGACACCATCTTGGAGGTGGCTCGGCGAGGTTGAGCCTCGCGCGGCCATGGCGAGGCTCAGGCCGATGAGCCTCGTCGTGGCTCGACTCTCCAGGGGCCGGCGACGCTCCGGTGTGGTCACCGACCCTCATCGACCGATTGCCAATACCGCCATGGCTAAGGCCTGGCCTGAGAAGAAGAAGAAGAAGAAGAAAAATAAAAGAAAAAATGAAAGAAAAAAAGTATTTTTGAAAGTATTCTTTTTTTTAAAATAAAAAATAATTTTTTTCACTTTTATTTATGTTGTTAAATTTTCCCGCGGTGAGGAGAGGAGAAAAGTTAAAAGAAATGTCTTTGAAAGTACTATTCTTTTTTTATTTCGGAAAAATAAGAATCTCCTAAAAGAATAAAAAATTGTTTTCCGATGTTCGGCTAAAACCCGAAAATGTTTCGGAATTTTCCGGTGTTCGGTAAGGGAAAATTTTTCCGCCAAACACCCCTTAATCCACGAGCAGGCAAAATGTAAAATTCCTCCGGCGAGGAGAAAAAAAAAGAAAAAAAGAAATAGAAAAAAATGAGAGGAGGGGGTTTCTATTTCAAGAAATGTCGTATGAAAGTACCATTTCTCTTAATATGGAAGCACAGTAGAGACATGCAATATTTTTTAAACTCCATAAAAAAAAATTATAAATTAATTTTACCGCAGAAACTAAGCTTTACATGTTAAAAAGGAAAATTATAAAATGATTTGAAAAACGTCGAGATTTGATTTTTAAATATGATTATGGAATCATTTCGTTTTCCAGCATTTAATCAGCTTGTAGGGTAGTAAATCAATATTTCGCTCGATGGCTATATGGTTTTGAAAACATTTTTAAGTACGGACATACTAATCCGGCCGATTGATGGTACTCATGTTTTTCTTCGGCCAACTCTTGAGTAAATGAATTGTATTTTGTAATTAATCAATTATTTTCCTTACGGCTTTTTCTTGACTCATACTCATAAATATAAATGATAAAGCATATATCTGTGGAACATTCACTCTTCAAATAACGTTGCATGATAGAACTGGACATTCCGCCACAGGCATGGAGTTAACACGGAAATAAATAGAAAAATATAAGAAGAAACACACAAGGATTTGCATGGATCGGTTCTAGTGTTTAGTACATACTTTGTGAAGAGAGCAGCGGCGATGAATCCACTATGAATAAGGAGATCACGAGTTTCAATCCGTGCCTCTCTCAATCATGAACCCTAATTAGCCCTAATTGTTCCTCATTCGACATTCCGCGCAATCTCTCGTGACCTGATAGCGTAACCAAAACAAAATAATTAACGGGACACATTTGGCAATTCGGTGTATGCTATTGCTATGAAGCTCTTTATGAGATCTTTGAAATCTTCGTGCTGATTAAGTTGAGACAGAGGCAGTAATTAAATGAGGAGAGTCTCATAAAAGTTACTCCTTGTTATTTGACATTTTAATGGTGGCTCCTTAACGACTGGGTTTGCTCCAACGTGACCACCCTTCCAACTTGGAAGGGGGAGGTGGGGGGTTTGAATCCCCACCTTCTCTGGGGTTGGGCTGGGAACGAATTAATTTCAGGAGTGGGTTTCGACTCCCACGCCCTGCAAGGAGGCAAGGTAAAAATCTGAGAGTGAAAGTTAGAGTAGAAATAAAATAAGACTGATCAAATAATGATGATGATGATGATGATGATGATGGTGGTGGCTCATTTATGTGTGTGTTTTAATGTGAACCTTAACGTTGCTTCTCTTTATGTGTGTTTCTACAGGCAATTATGCTATTCGTCCCTGTTCTACATGTAATGCTCTTAATGCTCTTAGATTGACTCGATATTTTAGAATTGTTCCAAGCGACATCGATGGATGAATGCTGCATGTTTTGTGAATGTGTAGGCTTCCCTACTCGAGTTAGAGAAATGATCAAAGAGTTTGTGTTTAAAAAAAAATAATAATATCGCGTAGATATATCTGTAAATCCAAATATTTCAATCTCATAATATAAAGAACAAATTTTACTAATTGTGAAAGATTTCATAGATCTATTACATCGTCAGTCATCTACTTCTAGTACGTTCGACATATAATTATAGATCAATTTAAGTAATCGATATCGGATTTAATCAAATTTTTAAAAGGAAAAAAATTGAGATTGAAATTACTGATGCATTTATTTTCTATGAATTAGTAAAGAAAGGTTTTAAATATATGGAGAGGATATCTAATAAATAAATAAATAAAATTATGATTCCATTTTATTGTGAAATATTACGCATATATCTTCTTCTTAGAAAGCATGGACTCTCATGGAATTTCTAGATCAAAGTTCAAGGTTAAAATGAGTCATTCAGCTTGCTTTCAATATAACAGAGATAAGTAAAGATTATTATTGTCAAAATTGAACACTTTATAAGTTGAACAACTCCTTATAAAAGAAATTCTTAAGACGTCATTACATGATATCCTCACTACAATTTAGAAATTGAGCATCGGCAAGAGACAGGAGAGGAACCCATTTCGCAGAGCATTCAGGATTCTCAGGGATTTGAGGAGACTGAGGGAAGAAGAAATGGCTGCGACGAGACGAAGGGTTGGGGCTGTGGTCGCTGAGGATGGTGGCGTGCCACTTCTCTCTCTCCCGCTCGTTCTCACCTCATCGCGGCGTCCCTTTCCCTCTGATCTAGGGCCGCACTGAAGTGAGGTTCGCAGATCTCGTCTGCTCTCCATTGGTGTTGTTTTTCTAGGGCCAACCCAGCACACGCTCTCCTTCCTCCCTCTTGATTCACAATTTTGGACAAGTTTGGGACTGAAGATCTCATTGCTCTCTCTTGCTCTGATACGCTTGACCCATCTCTCTTCTCTATAATATAAGAGTTTTTCTAATGTGGACTACGTTAATTGAGATTGATATATATCATTTTTCAGGATTAGCCTAATAAGGTAATAGTTTAATATTTGGCTAACTTGTATGGACCAAGTAAAATCTTTCTGTGATGAGAGGACTTGTAGTTGAAAACTTAATAAAATAGTATCAAATCTCACCTCTAACCCTTGCTATGGACTACCTTTTCTGTTCAAAGGAAAATAGACATTAAGTTTAGGGGAGTTGCCTAAAAGATGGGCTTACGACTTTCAATAGGTGCGGGCTCTCCCAAGTCCATACTTTGCACAATGTTGAGTTATTTGATGTTAAGTCAAATTGACACTATGATGATTCTTTTAAAGAGGCGTTGTCTCTAGTCTATTGGAGTTAGCTAAAAACCGAGTGAGGCATGACGTATACCTCACTTTTTACCCAATAAGAGAATCTAAAATAGAGGACTTGATTCCTTTAGTATTTTATAGCATCAGGGTATTTCTGTCACTTGAACATTCCAAGGACTCAGGGCAAGTAACACTGCTGCAGAAGCATGTACATTGACAGGCCGTGCTTCTTGAAAAGTAAAATCCAGGGAAATTACTAGCTATAATTGGATGGATTGATCTCAATGAAATTCCCAAGTAAGATTTAAGAGCATTAAGAAACTTCTGGACGAAGCACCAGTTGCATCAGATAATAATGATATATGTAGATGTAAGAGCACTAGAGTAATTTACTGCACCTCATAATTAGAATGGTTGACATTAAAACAGCTGCAAAGAGAATTGCAATGGAGATTGGAATAACTTTTAAACCCAGCAGAGTGAAATGAATACGTTAATAAATTAAGAAAAAAGCTTCACCAAGTAGCAAAAATATAACCAAGAGACGGAGAATCTTCCTTTTTGTTTATGAACATTCCAGTTTTCCCGCCAAGTACCTTGAGTTCTGATCAAGCATGCAAGACTCATCTTCTCAGCTTCTCAGCATAGTTCCAACGAGTGAGGACCTTTCCCAATCATCAGTCACCAAGCTTCTTCATTAAATTGTGTGGAACAGCCGGATATGAGCAAGCTACAGTCTCTCCAGCCAAACCCTTGGACAGCATCCTTATAGGCTATTGAATGATAAGGATGTTGACAAACAAGTTTGTCTGTGATCTCTCTCTCAGATGACTCCCTACCCCAAGGATTCCTCTTTTAAAGCTAAAACAAATCCGCACTTTCTGCATAACATTGATTTTCCTCCTCTGTCTCAAGTCATATGTTGCCTTATTTATACTGAAATCCCTGATTAAACCCCATTTCCGAGGCTCAAACACATCGCCTTTAAACTCACACGGTCTCAATTTGCATGAAAGATCATGACAGAACATTCAAAAAGATACCAATCTAATTTGCTGTACATATTTGCTATAGCACTCCACTTCATATTTGAGTCTAGACAAAACTGTAGACAAATAACTTTTGCCATTATCTATGAAAGTACAAACTACTAATCAGAGCATTTCATCATGATTCCCCCAAACTTGATTAGGAGCTGCCTCGAGTCACATCAGTACCTTAGTGTTGAGCACGACCAGAAGTTCCGTTACTACAGGGACACAACGCAATAATAATTACCGGGGGAACACAGCTAGGCATAGAGAATTTAGAGGAATGAAATTAGTAATTGCAGAAGGAAAAGCCATCATCAATTGATTTTTCCTCAAGTTTCAATTCAGTTTCAGTATAGAAAATTAAATATTCAACATGCAAGGATGAAACAATAGCCTAAATATGAAGAATTTACCTTTATCGAGTAGCATGTAGACAAAAGACAAAAAGAAGAGCACGATTTTCTTCGGTTTCACAAGCATCCTATCCTAGATTAACCTGAGCAAGTACCAAAACTTCCAAACTAGCGTGCAAGACCCATCTTCTCATTATAGAGAGCCAACAACTGCGGTGCTTCCCCAAAATTACTAGTCACAAACTTCTCCAGGAACTTCTTCTCCGAAACAGTCAACAATGCAGTCAGGCTACAAGGTTTACTTAAACCTTTAGACAGCAGAACTTGAAAGACCGATCCCCGAGGAACAATTCTCTTCCCTAAGCTATACATTAAGGCTAACGGACGTTGAGAAATAACCAATGAATTGAGCCCCAGCACATTGACAAAGAAGTCCATTGCAGCAGTAATCTTGCTCTCCGACAATGCCATACACAATGGATACTTCCTAAAAGCTAAAACAACTACCTCCTCGGACCAACCCCACTTGCCATACACACCGATTTTCCTCCTCCACATCGACTCGCTCATGCCCATAATCACGTGCAGAGCCACGACAAAGCTCAGTTTGGAAGGGTCAAAACCCATTGCTTTCACCCTATTCATGGTCTCATCAAATTGCAAGGACCGACGCCAAAAAATTTGCCCGTGGTACAGGACTAAATGCCTGAGGTTCTCTTCCGGCACTCCGGCACTCCTCAAAGTCATGATTTCAGGAACCAATTCAGCTTGAGGATCCTCGTATAACAGTCGCGGAGCACGTCCGATGGCTGCGATGGCCTTTTCATCTGATTGCAACAAATTACTGATGTAATGAAAAGTGGGTACCAAATGCTGCTCCAGGCTCCTGCGCAAAATCTTCGGGACGGCAACCACGAGTTTGGCTAATTCGAGGTCGGAAAACCCTCTCGAGCCAAAAAAATTGATTTTCGGCAAGAGGGTCTTATCTAGGTCCAACGAAAGCAACGCGGGGAATCTCCTGACAATGTGCGAGATTTGAGCTGGAGTGAAACCTCGGTTCTTGAATACGCCGATGACTGCGTCCGGTCTCGAAGGGGTCTCGAACTTGACGAGCTTGGAAGCGGAGAGAGCCGATTCCGGAGACAACCCACAGGAGTTGACGAGGTAGGAGACCGTGAACGATGGCGACTTCGAGGAGGTCGAGGAAAATCTGAGCAGCAGACGGAGGGAATCGGCTTGCGGCGGAAGTTGAAGAACCCTAACGTGAAGCAGGGCTTTCCGAGAGAAATGGAACATGGGTCTTCTGAATCTGATGAACATGAAGAACTCCGGTTCCTTGCTTCTGGTACGAGGTTTCAATTCATGGTGTTTTGCTTTCTTTCCCTTGTTGCTGTCTTCTTCAAATTCAAGATGGTCTTTGAAGGGGGGTGAGCAAGGGCTCCTAAAACCGCACCGGCCAATTCTGAATGGCTGTCGCCAGAATAATAGGTCCGATTCATAATGTCCAATTTCCAATTTTGAGAATAGAGGATAATTAGTCAGCCTTTCAACTCACTATAACTTTTTTTTTTTTGGGTTTATCTTATGCTAATCTTATATTAACTCTCATTCTCAGACTTTTGCCATGCTTCATCCTTGCAGGGCATGGAGTCGAAATTCACCCCTGAAACTAAATCGTCCCCACCCCAACCCTCAAGAAAATGAGGATTTGAACCCCCTCTCCCCTTTCCATGTTGGAAGAGTAGTCACTGAGGCAAACCCCGATGGTTCTACATAATTCTCTTTTATGTTTTTTTAGTTGCTTTTTTCCCAATGACGAGATTTTTTACGTAGGCCCTACCTAAAAAATCTCACATGAGCAAAACGAATTCTCACTTTTTTTAGTTACTTGAGTCAGCATGTGTTAACTACTAAATCTAGACACAACTTATTTCTAATAGACAAGCTTGGGCAACAAATTAAGCAGGTAAACCACGTCCCATTGCTCCTTAAACGATACTAGAATTGGAAACTGCCCCACCCAAATAATTTCTTGTTTCCTTGTTTAATCTTATGTTTGGTAGTTAGGATAAATTTCGAGATGTAATAAATTATCCTATTCCATGTTTACTTTTAACTCAAGATAGGATAAAGTCGAATATAAGAGAGAAACAATCTAGATAAAAATATCTCAGGTGGGAGTTGGGATAGAAATGAATAGAATTTTCTTATATTCATGGCATAAAAGCTATTTTCACCAATATTTTTTAAAAATTAAAAATAAAAGAAAATAAGAATTAAATATAATAATATTTGCATTATAATATAAAAATTTCAAAATAACAAAAAAATAATGGAGAAATTTCGTTTTTTTATTTATATATGTGAATTTTTATTCTATAATATATATTTTGCATATATATACACACATATATATTATCTATATTTATTACATATTATACATAAATTAGTATAGTTTATTATTTAATAAATTTTTTATTAAAGAATGATGGAAGGGAATAAAAAGAGAAAAATATATAAAAATAAGTAAATAAAAATGAAGTAAGAACCCGATTTTAAATACAAAAATTCAAACTTGAAAAGAATATTTTTAATTCACTTTGTCTCATTTTTCTCAGTATCTCTAGTTCATATCGAAGCTACACGAGTCATTTGTAGTTTTTTGTTCACATCAAAAACTTCACAAAATCAATAAGATAGTCAAAGCTCGTTTTCCTTCATAACTCTCTAGTTCATATCAAAAGTCTACAAAAGCTGCAAAAAAGTCAAAACTCCTCGATTTCATCACTTTGTGATTCATGTTGACGTTTCACGAAAGTGGCACGAGATTCAAAGTACTTTATTTTTTGGAATTGCTAAGGTGAATAATCATATTTTCTCTCTTTTACTATATTTGGCGCTTATCAAAATTGCTATAATGATTTACATTTCTTGTCATTGTCGAACCTATGGCTCTAAAATGCTGCAACAAGCTCTTTTTTCTTTTAAGACGTAGACTGTGCATGCATTTGTGATTTCTTTATTAGTGAATCATGAGAAATTCTTCCTATCTTGTTTGTGCATTTTCATGTTTATTTACATCGATATGTCTTTTGTACCAAACAATAGAAATAATAGAATATGAAAATATCTAGCTTTTTCACTAAATAGTGAATTGAATATAGTAAAATTTCATGATTTTATATCTAGTCATATTCTAACTAGAATCCAAATCACTGAATGCAGCCTAAATGAATTAGATTGCCAAGTCTCTTTTGTCACTATTCACTCAAACAAAGACAGCCTTGAAGAGTGGGTAAACCAACAAGGCTCATTTTGGTGACGTTGGCTTCCCTCATATTGGTTTGCTTTGTGCGTGAAGCTGCCACATGGTGTGTTAAGGCACTCTAAGTGAACATTGTACTCAATAACAATTTGCTTGGGGGGTGACTCTCAGAGTCCACCACAAATCCAAGAACGATGATCTCGACTTCCATTGACTTGGTCTTGATGCATCCTAGTCCTTCAAATTTTGATCCAACATGTTCATAAAAAATACTCTTCTTTTGCGGCTTTGATTGGGCAGGTCAATTTCACTACTTTGATGTCATACAAACAAGATATAGATAACATAGCCTACATCATTGCATATGGAGTGTCGTGCCAGACGGTCTGTGTTTATTCAACATTGATGATGGCAAATATGACAATTGCGAACCTTGGACCTCGCCATCATCAAGACTCCCTTCATCAGGATCCTTGACATAGAGGCTTGTATGTTGGGAAATCATTATAATTTTTCAGATCGATTCATGGAATAATCTCTCTTTTTTGTGGTCATTTGCATCATAGCATGCATTCAATCCATCCGGTTCATGCCAATTAAGTTTGATTTTTTCGGTCAGTTCAGTTCCATAATCCATTTTCAATGCTCTATTTAGATCTAATTCAAATAGAAGTGACATTCTTATACCAATAGTCAAGATAATTGATTAACATGACAAACATAAATTGTCGTGACCCTCTCGAGAGCAATTGAAATTCCCTGATGGGTTTTATGAATTGCCAAGCTGGACCGAAAGGTCCAAGACCCTACCGATTGCGACATTGATTCTACTCGATTTATTATGCTTATTGTTTTACTCAATTTATTATGCTTATTTGTTTTTCTTTAAGAGATGTCACTGACCTATTATGGGTGGATTAGAGGCTAAGTAAAACGTGAGAATTCGTTTTGCTTCTACGAATTAGAAATTCGAGGCATGCGGACTTGATTCTGCCGGATATTTTCTAACGATCAAAATTCGGCACCTTTTCTCTTGTTACAAAAAGAATGTTTCATGAAATCTTTCATTTTTCTACTTTTTCTTAGGACATGTAATCTAGATTGTCATGCAAGGCACTCAAACGAACATACTTGAACAAATCGATAACAAAATTGAAGTACACCAACGGATTGCACAAACCCATCCATAGAACAATAGCCCTAGAATAAGAAAGTAAATAGACAAGTAATTCAATTTCAAGTTTTTTATTTATTTGCGTATAAAAGGGAAAATTGTCCAAAAAGTCATAAACTTATTATACGTTTGTCAATTTAGTCTTAATTCTATTAACTATATTAATTGAGTTTTAGACATTTTCACATTTCGCTAGTTGAATTTATTTGGCAAAATTTAGCAGAAATCATAGATATGGACGCTAGCCATCTTACGTGACATGATCAACTGATGCTGTTGATATGGATAATCTTAATAATAATTTTTTGAAAATTTTTTTCCTTTCTTTTCTTTTATTTGTTTTTTTTTTTTTTTTTTGTTTTTTAACAACCTGGTTAGTGAAGTTGCCAACCTCGCCTAGATCTAGCAAGGGCCGACACCGTCTCTTCTTGGTGGCAAAGGGCACAAAGTTTTTGCCTAATGGGGCGAGGGCTTCACCTATGATCAGCAACCTCACCAGTCAAAATTGTAGAAAAAAAAACTAATCGAAGAAGAGAAAAAAAAAAGGCAAAGAAAATAAGAAAAGAAAAAATATTGAAATATAATTATATATTGTTATCATCAGTGCCGGCTGTGCCATGTAGAACGGCTAGCGTCGACATCATTGATTTTTGGTTAAAATTGGCCGGATTGACTCAATATGCATAATTAAAAGATATGAAACTGAATTGACAAAAGTACAATAGATTTATGAATTTTTAGACAATTTTTTCCGCATAGAATCTATCCGATTATAAAATACTGGGTTCCCCAATCAATCTGGTAAACACACTTAGATCAAAAAGGAAAAAAAAATGGCAAAGACTTTATTATACTACTTTGTACTCATGGATCTACTTAATTGGAGACAAAAATATATGAGCACAGCTATTTTCACTCTGTTTGACTAATTCACTCTATTTTCACTAAAGAGACAAAATTGCCCTCAATCATTCAATTCCAATATGAATATGGCAGCCCCAAATTTATTTACTTTCTTTTTTCGTTTATTACCTTTTATGTAAGATTTAGTTGTCAGGCCAATTTTGTCAACCTAGTAAACAATGAGGGGTGGAAATAGTCCCCCAAATAATTTCTGATTCAGCTCATTCACTTTATAAGCATCATCTTCGTCCTTTAAATAGAGCTGATTGCCAAGACTCTTTTGTCACTATTCTCTCAAACGAAGGCCGGGCTTGAAAGATGGGAAAACCAACAAGGCTCATTTTGGTGTCCTTGGCTTCCCTTGTTTTGTTTTGCTTTGTGTGTGAAGCTGCCGAACCTGATGGTTTCTTCAGGAAAGATAAAGTTCAAGTTAACATCACTAACAATTTGCCCGGAGGGGTGCTTCTCACAATCCACTGCAGATCCAAGGATGACGATCTCGGCTTCCAAACACTTGCTCCTGGTGTGTCTTGGTCCTTTAAATTTCGACCCAACGCGTTCGTAAGCGTCACTCTCTTTTATTGCAGCTTTCAGTGGCCGGGTAACTTTCATCACTTTGATGTTTATAGACAACGCAGAGCTTTAGAAGCAGAACGATGCCGACACTTCTGTTTTTGGAGCGTCCTACCGGATGGTCCGTGTTTATTCAACACTAATGATGGCAAATATGACATCTGCCTTGGTTGGAAGCCGGAGTCATCAAGACTTCCTTTACCAGGATCCATGGCATAGAAGATTTCTTGTTGAGGAATTATTACATGAGAATAATAATTAATTGAATAATTTTCTCTGTTATGTGGTTGTTCATAGTTTTTTTTTTTGGTCAGAATGTGGTTGTTCACAGTTAATCATCACAGATATTCAATCAGTTCATGCCAATTAAACCGAATCTATATTTTTTTTTTGTCGGTCCTATTCTATTCCTACTCTAACTCTTACTCTTAGACTCTGTCTCCTTGCAGGGCGTGGGAGTCGAAACCTACTCCTGAAACTAAATCGTCCTCACCCCAATCCCCCGAAAAGGTGGGGATTCGAACCTCCCACCTCCCCATTTCATGTTGGAAGGGTGGCCACTGGGGCAAACCCAGTGGTTAATCGAAGCTATTTTCGTAGAAATAGATGCTTCATAAATAGGCTACAAAGGTATCCTCAAATAAATAAAAATAATAATAATGCACAACAAATTATTCAATATGCTTCCAAACGTTGAAACAAAACCCAACAAAATTACTCCACCATAAAAAAAGAAATACTAGCTATTGTTTTAGCAATATCCAAATTTCAAGGAGATCTCTTAAATAACTACCAGAGTTTGCTCCAGTGGTCACTCTTCCAACTTGGAAGGGGGAGGTGGGGGGTTTGAATCCCCATCTTCTCAGGGGGTTGGGGTGGGGATACTTGTAGTTTCAAGAATGGGTTTCGACTCTTACACCTTGTAATGAGGCACGGGAGTGGGTTTCGACTCTTACACCTTGCAATGAGGCAGGGCAAAAAGTCTGAGAGTGAGCGTTAGAATAGAAATAGAGTAGGATTGACAAAAAAAAAGGAGATCTCTTAAATTAAAAATTTCTATCACACATTCGTTGCAAATCAGCAAAAGAAGGATTACAAAAGGATGTACTAAATATTGCTTCAAAATTTTGCCTCAAAAGAGTGTACTCTCTTTGTACTTTGGTCATAAGGTGGTAATTTAGTAATTTAAGTTCACAAGTGGGCAAAGTGTTAACCCTTCCGCAGTGAGGTGACAAAAGAAAAATTATGAGTTTTTATTTCAAGAAATATCATATGGAAGTACAATGGACACACAAAATTTGTTGAACTCCATAAAATAAATTTTGCTTTAATTACTGCCGAAACTAAACTTTACATGTGAAAAAGAAAATTAGGAATTGATAAAAAAAAAGCCATTAAAATTGATTTTTTTATATATGATTATGGATTATTTCATATCTCTCATAACATTTTAAGTACAGACATATTCAATCTGGCTGATTGATGGTATTGATATTTTTCTTAGCCACCTCTCAAGTAAATAGAATTGTATTTTGTAATTAATCACTTATTTTTCTTACAGCTTTTTCTTGATTCATACTCATAAATATAAATGATAAAGCATGTTTATGGAACATTCACATCCTTCAAATAATGTTGCACGCTAGAATCAAGCAATCCACCATAGGTATGACTTAACACCAAAAAAAAAAAAAAAAAAAAAAAAAAAAGAAAAATATAGGAATATTTATGTGAATTAGTCTGAATGTTGGTACATACTCAACGAAGAGAGTGGTGGTGATGAATCCACTATAGGTAAGGAGATCACAAGTTTCAATTTGTGTCTCTCTCAATCACGAACCCTATTTACACTCAATCAATTCTCATTCAATGTTCCACACATCCTTTCACAAGTGTTTTTCATCAAAACTTGAGAGAACCCTAAAAACACTCTTAAGAGGCTTTTATGTACAATCTAATTAGGTCAAACACATACTCAAATCTTGTGTTTCCAAGGGTTATTACATCGTCGGGGGTGCCCGACCAAAAAGCCGGGGTATTCAACCAATAACATTTTTCACTAAAACGCAGTTTTCCACGAACTCTCCATAGACGTTCGAGTCATTCTTTGAACCCCTGACCTTATGCATGCACTTGTTTTTATTCTTTTGCTTGACTTCAGGCTTCAATTCCGGCTCATCTCTTGGCCAAAACTTGAGACATACTGAACAATCTTCACCTTAGCTCAAGTTTGCCGCAAAGGCATGGTCTTGTTTCGCCCTTTGTATTGTCGCTTAATATTGCTAGTCTCCCAAAGCCTTCCACGAGATGCTCGACCACACATAAATGTAATTGCGATGCATGAAGTTAGTATTTTGAGTGTAATTTGAATATTATTGTTCATGGATTCACATATAATCGCTATTTTGCTTTTATCAAGAATATGATCCATCTAAAATTTTATTTGTTAAATTATACAAACAGTTCAATCAAATAACCATCGTGGCTAAAGCAGGTAAGAACAGTTTAAATAAAAAAGAGTCTTCACCAAAAAAATAAATAATAATAACCATCGTGGCTAAAAAGATAAAAGGAAAAAAGTTAGGCATGGGCATGACTAGTTTCCATGGTGCGTTAGGAGATGTGTGCAAGGTCAGAATACGAATGCACGGCCAGTTATGTGAAAGTTGTGTCCTCTATACAAGATCAGTATATATGTACAGCAAATTATATTGAATCATTTAATAGAAATATATTAGCAAAATGCATTATTACAAAATAAATATTACTTCCAATTGGAGTTTAATTGTCATTTTAACATTGATTTTCCTCATTGTTCTCACTATTATCTTGTTCTATGTCATGATTATTTCAAGATCTACTTTGATTTGAATTCTATCTGCTCGGGTTTTCAAAACTTAATCGAATGCAAAAAATATATTTTTTAATTTCCTATCAAAATTTAAAATATTTTTTAGATTTAATGAAGAAAATTATATGTGAATTTACGTGCCAACATTTGAGCATTGTGCAAAAATTTCAGGAGTTTCGATTTCTAAAGCAAAAAGGGAAGTCAAAGGTATGTGTTACAATATTTGATCGAGTAGAAAGTAAAAGTTATTCCAAACCTAAGTCTACATTTCAAACAAGACATGGTAGTCAACATGAGCTAATATATCGGATTGTCGATTTTGTAATAGTTATTAATTACCACACAAAAACCACTTTAGGCTTTTCCACATCCAAAAAGGTGGAAATAAAAATAAAAAGGGAGAGAGACCGAGAAAAAAGGAGAACATCCGACCTGCCGGATTCGAACCAGCGACCTAAGGATTAGCTGTGATATCCACTACAGTCCTCCGCTCTACCAACTGAGCTAAGGTCGGATTGATGAACGTTTGGCTGCGAAAATGTTTATATAGTTTTCTTTCACAGGTGAAAAGTGATCCCACTAGCTACACCTTATTTAATTTCAGGTGTGTGAGAGTACCTCTTTACTCATCCTCCTAAGAACAAACCTCATGGCCGAAGCCAGCTGAGCCACTGGTGGATGAGGGTGGTGAGCCGTCGACTGCTGTTGGGATACGAAGTTTTGGCTCCAGTCCTGCACTGGCGAAGTCATCACGTTCTTCCTCAACGGGAAGCCTCACTTGGGGCTGAGTTGTTGCCAAGCCATCCGGACCATTGAGCACGAGTGCTTGCCCCACTTGTTTCCCTCTCTCGGCTACGCAACAGAGGGGGGCCAACAGCCACGAGGGCTTCTGCGACACCGAGAAGAAGGCGGTGCAGTCTGCGATTGTGGCCGAGCTGAATATGGATAGTCTTGTCCAAATGCTGCGGGTTAAATTTGATTAAGCGACACATTAAGGGTCCATTCATTTCGTAAAAAATATCACATTTCCAGAAAATATTTTGTAGACTATATTTTTCGGCATTTGACTGAAACATGAAAAAGGAGTGGAAAATATTTTCTACTGTTCGTTATCTAATTTGAATTTTCAAAAAAATTATCAATTTTTTTTTTATTGACCAAAAATATTTAATTTTAATTTTTATATATTTATTTTAAAGAATTAATTTTTAAAAATTGTATTATTATTATTTTCAATTTTTTTTTCCTTTCTTTTTCTTTTTTCCTTTTTCTTTTCCTTCCTCCGTCTTCCTCTTCCGTCCTTTGTCACCGCATGTCTTGAAAATGGTTAGCTGCCTGGCGACCGACCAAGACGCGTATTTCTGGATCCAATGACCTCGAGCTCATCGAGGCTAACGAGCCTAATTTGGCCTTGGGTGAGGCTTTAGCTTGCTGGTCTCTGGCCTCGCCAAAGATTAGTGATCATGAGGGCAAGCCAAGCGAAGCCCAAGGCTGGCGGTCGAACATGGCGAGCCTGGAGGTCGCCCGAGCTCCATCGAGATGACGAGCGAGCCTCGGGCTCACTAGATCCAGGCAAGCTTGAGCTCCACCGATTTAGGTGAGCCTAAGCTTCGCGGAACTAAGCAAGCTCAAGCCTTGCCCTCGTTAGCCTATGGCAAGGCTTGAGTTGGCCTGTAGTCAGTTGTCGGCTGCTATAGCCGTGGCCAGCAACCGGCCGAGGGTCACTAGATCTAGGCGAGTTCAAGCTCTGCCTATTTAGGCGAGCCTGAGCTCCACCAATTTAGGCGAGCTCCTATGGCGAGGCTTGAGTTGGCCTGTGGTTGGTTGCTAGCTGTTGTTGCCGTGGCTAGTGACCTACCAAGTCAAAGGAAGAAGAAGAAGAGAAGGAAAGAAAGAACATAAAAACAAAAAAAAATTAAATTAAAAACTCGATTTTTTGAAAAAAGAAAAAAGGGGAGAGAAAATATAAGAATAAAATGAAAATGTATTTGGTAGAAGAAGGTGAGGTGGAAAAAGTTATGGAAAATGTTTTTCACTTTTGAAAATTGGAAAACATTTTCCCAACTTTTAAATGTATTTTTTCCAATAGTGGAAAACATATTCCTTGATCAATTCATTTTCCATGAAACAAACACTAGAAAATTTGGAAAATATTTTCCTAAAAGTTATTTCGTGAAACAAACGGAGCCTAAATGATTAATGGGTTTGATTTAGAAAATAATTTGTGTTTGGTTGTGGGGTTTGTTCAAAACGAATTGAAGAGTACGTTTGTTTAACAAAGAACTTAAAATTTGGAAAATATTTTTCAAAAAATGATTGGTTTTATCATTTATAAAAATTAGTCAATGGAAAATATTTTCATTATTGGCAACAATTTATACCTAAATAATTTCATGAGCAATGAAAATATTTTTCATTTTTCATTTTTGTAAGTAATACAAATAGTATTTTTTGAAAAATATTTTCTAAATCTTGAATTTTTTTTTTTTATATCAAACGTAGCCGAAGTATTTTCTAAAGACTGTTTCACTTGGATTATAATAGCTTCTTTTTCTTTTCTTTTTTTTCCCTTTTCTCTACAAAAGCCAAACAACACAGAATATTTGTCATCTTTCCATTCTCACTGAATCAATTGACCTGGACGATTAGCTCTCTCTAGTCTTCGAGACCCTCCCTCCATTCTTAGAGCTCCCGCTGGTCGTTGCTTCTTGATCTCGTCTCCGATTTTTAGTAAGAAAAAGAACGGCTGAATTGAAGTCTCGATTCAACCCACACAACCTAAGAAAATCCCTAGTCCTCTCTCTCATATTGAAGAGCTCTCCTCTACTCTTTGGTGGTAGGTATCACAAAACCCTAAGCTTTGTTTTCACGATTCTTTCAGCCCCTCGTGAACCACTCAACATGAGCACACTTCTTTGCACTAGTGGTTCCTTCTCACCAAAGGAAGTGGAAATTCCGTTAAACCCTAACAACCCATAAACCTTAATCGATTCTTAAACCCAAATCCTTGACTTGGTGCCTCAACCTTTCTGCTGACTCTATCCTGTCTAGAGCAACTAGTGAGAGTCTGGTAAATGGATTTTATGGTTGGTGACTCATTTAACATAGTCCCAAGCCAAAGTCAATATGGGAAATAAAAAGTGTTCTCCAAATTGCATGTAGTGGGTCTTTAAGCTTTGACTCAAGGACACCTCTATCTTCGAGTAAGTCATCTTGCATGCTCTGTCTTGTTTTGACACTTGATTATGGAGGGAGAGGGGGAATCAGAAATGCGAATAGCAGTACTCAGCAAATGCTTAGGCAGACTTTGGTCAGTTACAAAAATTACTGCAATGGATGAGGTGGTTCCTACAAAGAAAATTAGAGAAGGTGAGCTTACGCTCGGTGGCAAGCTTTTTCAAAACCCAAAGATGAACTTTCTCGCATTCCAAAACACTATGAGGAGAGCATGGAGACTTGGGAATGTAATCTTTTCCCCTTTGGAATATGGAATTTATGCCATTACATTTAAGACTGAGGCAGAACTACTACGGGTGTATGAGACTGGTCCTTGGTCCTTCTCAAGCCATCTATTGCTACTCAAAAAATGGGAGCCAAATATGCCTCCACATCATTATGAGTTTAATATGTGTGCCTTTTGGGTGCAAATCAATGGACTTCCTTTTGAATGGCTTACAGAAGAAGTGGTTGTTAGGGTTATTCAAAGTCTTGGTCTGGTTATGGATGTGAAGGTTGAAGCGAAGGGTGGAGCTACTCACAAAATTGGGAAAGCAAGAGTCCTCTTAGTTGTGACAACCCCATTAAAATCTGGATTTATTGCTAGTAATGGAGGGAAAAAGCTTTGGTTGGATTATAAATATGAGAGGCTCCCTAACTTCTGCTATTCTTGTGGTAAAATGACGCATTATGCCAATTATTGTGAAGAAGTGGAATTCAAAGATGAGAACTTTGAAACTAAGGAAAAGTCTCACTATGGCCAGTGGCTAAAAGTTGAAGCACAAGGTCACGGTCCTTTTATGAAGCTGTTTTATGAGAAGTTAAAGGAAGAGGACAAAGAGGAGAATTTTATCCCCGAGACTCGAATACATTCCCTCCAGATTGTGCCCTTTATGAGAGATATCCAACATCATGTATCTCAGTCCACTCATGTTCAAGTAGAAAAGGGAAAAGGCATAGATTATGGGGACGTAGGCATGCGGCTACAAGCCAAGCAAGGTGAGGACTTCATTCCTTCCAATTTGCATGAT
Source organism: Eucalyptus cloeziana (assembly GCA_014182715.1). Lineage (NCBI taxonomy): Eukaryota > Viridiplantae > Streptophyta > Magnoliopsida > Myrtales > Myrtaceae > Eucalyptus > Eucalyptus cloeziana. Next base: position 29,506,287 of record CM024641.1, on the reverse strand, counting down.
CTAGGTAAGAGCAGTGACTCTCCCTCCCTTGATTTGCAAATGCTTCTAGAAGTTGCTCAAAACAATAAGCTTAAAGAGGCCAAGAAATATGCTAGTAAGAAGAAACACAAGTATAGCCCCTATGAAACATAAATGGCAAACTTACAGTTACTAGATGAGACTCAATTGTTGGATACACCTGTTCACGTGATGTCTGGAAAAATGGAATGAGCTTTGGTGACTAGCCGTAATAAGCTACCGAGTTCCAAATGAAGTTGATATGCTGGAATTGTCAAGGGTTGGGCAATCTCTTAACAATTCAAGCAATTAGAGTCCTTGTGGCTCAAGATAAGCCCAATATTGTGTTTTTAATGGAGACCAAAAATCAAGAATTGGTAGTGCTTCGTTTAAGGAGGCAGTTACAACTCAAGAATAGTTTTTTAGTGAATTCGAGGGCTATTACAGGGGATTTGGCTATTTTTTGGGATGAGAAAGTGTCTATAACAATGGAGTTGAACTCTGAAATCTTTATAAATTTGTTGTGTGTATTAGAGGAAACAAAACAGAGAATGCGACTAACCTTTATACATGCACCAAAGGAGTTCTAGAGAAGACTAGTTTTTTGGGAAGATATGCACAAAATTAGCCTCTTGAATGATCTACCGCGGGCTTGCATAGGAGACTTCAATGAAATCCTTTATCATTGGGAAAAATAGGGAAGCACATGGTGGAACACTATTGGCTCAATGCTTTCCGGGACTTTCTAAATGCGTGTTTCTTGATGGACCTGGAAAGTAAGGGATGTGCTTTCACTTAGGCAAATAATAGGGATTGAGATAATCATGTCAAGGAGAGATTAGATAGAGTATTGTGCACTATGGACTAGTGAATTTTCTTTCCAACTGCTAAGGCATACGCTTTACCAGCCATAGGGTCAGACCACAGTCCTATTTCGTTCTCTTTTTCCCGAGCCAATAAGAAGGAAAAAAGAGTTCAAATTTGAAGCTTTTTGGCTTGAAGATGAGGAATGCGAAGAAGTCATCAAAAAAGTTTGGCACTCAGCAGAATTAAGCATGAAGACTTGCTGAAAAGGATGAAAGTAGTTTCCTTAGCTCTTACTAAATGGAGCAAAACAAAGTTTTCAAATGGAAAGAAGAAAATAGACCTTTTAAAAAGAGATCTCCAACAGCCAACAATTACATTGTAATAGAGAGGGGATGCAGATTATGAAGAATGAAATCGAGAGGTTGTGGCGACAGGAGGAGATGTATTGGGGCATGAGATCGAGAGTAAACTAGTTGAAATTGGGAGAAAAAAATACTAAAATTTTCCACGCCACAACAATTCAAAGGAGACAAATGAACAAAATTTTCGTGCTACAAAATGAAGAAGGGGAATGGATTCATGATTTAACTCAACTAAAGCAGCAATCATTGAATTTTTTTGGCAATCTTTTCGAATCAGTTGGTCCTCTAAATTTTCAGCCAATACTAGAGGAATACCTGTGTGTAGTAGGGGAGGACATGAATGAGATGTTGACAAAGCTAGTGACACTAGAAGAAGTAATTGAAGTAGTTCACCAGTTGGGATCTAAAAAAGGTCCAGGGCCAAATGGCTTAAATGGTCAGTTTTTTTAGCATAATTGAGAGGATTTACAACAAGCAATAGGGAGGTACAAAACTTTTTCTGCTCAGGGTATCTCAACCTAGAGTTGAACAAAACTCATATTTTCCTCATCCCAAAGATCTCAAACCCAAAAAAACTGGAAAAATTTCGTCCCATCAGCTTGTGTAACTTTGTGTATAAGATTATATCAAAAGTCTTGGCTAATCGATTGAAAATATGCTTGCTAGATTTGATTTCTATAGAGCAAAGTGCCTAAAGGAGTGGAAGACAAATTCAAGATAACACTTTTAATTGTCCAAGAGGTGCTACATTAGCTGAGAAAAAGAAAGAGAAAGAGAAAGTTCCAGGCAGTGCTTAAACTTGATATGCAAAAAGGCTTATGACTAAGTTGAATGGGATTTTTTGGAAGCGTGTATATTGAAAATGGGCTTTTCCTGTCAATTGGTGAAGTGGATTATGCAATGTGTCACAATGGTATCTTTTAATGTCAAGATAAATGGAGAGCCTCTACCATATTTTCAACCATCAAGAGGAATCCGACAGGGTGACCCCTTTCCCCCTACTTGTTCATCCAGGTTGGAAATGTGTTATCTTATTTGATGAAAATGGCAACGGCAATGGAAGTATAAAAAGGATTAAGTTGAATAGTTCTTGCCCCACATTATCTCTCCTCTTGTTTGTAGATGACTCAATCTTTTCCCTTGATGGAACGACTAGGGAATGCCAAAATGCTGCAGTTGTTTTGAATTAGTATTGCTTTGCTTTGGAGCAATAAGTTAATTTAAACAAGTCAAGGATATATTTCAGCAAGGATTGTCCACAGAGTTTGAGGTAGAATATGACCTATGAGCTTAAAGTTCCAGAACTAGAGAAGACTAGGAAGTACTAAGGGATTCCTTCAGACTGGGGGGCGTCAAAGAAACAAATGTTTGCTTGGATACTAGCCAAAGTAAATATGAAACTAGAAGGTTGAAAGGAAAATCTGATGTCAAAAGTTGGAAAAGAAATACTCATTAAAGCAGTGATGCAAGCATTACCACAATATACTATGTTATTTTTAAAATCTCCATCTCCATTTGCAAGGCAATTGAAAAGAAAATTGCATCCTTTTGGTGGAAAAATGGTGAAAAACAAGCTAGGCTTCATTGGAGGAATCGGGATGTGCCAAAACGAAGGAAGGATAGTGGAGGACTTGGTTTTAGGGATCTAATGACTTTTAATGGGGCTATGTTAGGAAAACAAGCATGTCGAATTACTCAAAATCCATCCTCACTGTGGTCTCAAGTATTTAAAGGGCTTTACTTCCTGAGTTGTGACTTCTGGCATGCTAGGAAAGGGAATCAACCATCTTGGGGGTGGCAAAGTGTACTATTGGGGAGAGCATCTATCCATCCTTTCATAATGTGGATTGTGGGTAATGGTGAAAAGATAAAAATTAGAGAAGATAAATGGTTACATAGGGGAGTCATTGGTAGGGGTGAGCATAGTTCTCGAGTAGAACCGGGAACCGGAGAACTGCATCAGAGGGTCCGGTTCGGTTCCCGGTTCTAAAGAAACCGGTTCCGATTCCCAGTTTCCTTTTTCTGGGAACCGGAACTGGTGAAAGTTTTAAAAAAAAAAACCCTAGCACTTCCCTCCAAGTGATTTCCCCCCTTTTGTCGATTCTTCCCCCTTCCTCTCTCTCTCTCTCTCTCTCGCTCTCTCTTCTCTCGTTTTTCCTCCTTACATCACTTCCTACCCCCACCCCCCAACTTTTTCTTTTCTTCTCTCTCTCTCTCTCTCTCTCTCTCTCTCTCTCTTTTCCCCCCCTCTCTCGGCCGAAACCCCCCTTCTCTTCTTCTTCTTCTTCTTCTTCTTCCTTCCTTCCTCTTGCTGGCTACTGCTTCACCCACCACCACACTGTTGCCCCACGCCCTACTTACCATCGCCTCTTGGCCACCGAACCATCACCACCCATCGCTTGTCCGACAAGCCGTCTCGCCATTGAGCCTGACGAGCTATCATGCTCTGCGCCACCCCTTGCCGCCGTGAGCCACCGCCGCCGTCCCTAAGCCACCGTCACCACCTCTTGCTGCCGCTCGCTCAACCGTCTGGGCCGTTGTTGCTTCGAACCGCCACCACCTCCGCTAGAATCGAGCTCTTCCCCCCTTGGTTGTGGGTTGAGCGGCGACTGCCGCCATCGCCGCGCCGTCCATGCCATACATTAGTCAAGTATCCTACAAGTCTGGAAAAGTGAGAGTGTCCTTCGTTATAGACGTCTCGTTATCTGGGCTTGACAAACTCTACCGACGACATCTTTTCACTTGTTTTTTTTTTCGTTTTCTGGACCACTCTATTAAGTGATTGCACATTAGATGCATTTGTTATGTTGCATCAGTAGGTGTACCATACTTATAGATTTCTTGTGTGCTGGCAGTATATTTTGTTTTCTGACTCTGTAAGTAATTACATTTGCAGATAATACCGGGGTCATTGTGAATCCAAAAGGAGAATTGAAAGGTATAGTTCTCTTCACAACGTGCAAAGGTTTTCAGAATTTACATGCTTTGATTCAATGAACTAAAGTGGAGAGTTATTGAGCGGTATTGACATATCCATAGAAAGGAAAGCAGTGATACTTTCATAGGACTAGGCTTCCTGATACAAATAGTGTGTTTTAGAGGCAAGACGAATTTGATTGATGAAAGCTTTTGGCCCGACTTTTAAATCAAAGTCGTAGTTGTGGACGGTGTTTCTCCATGATCCTTGTATCTCATCCTCTTCTAATAATTTTCAGGTTCTGCCATTAATGGTCCGATTAGGAAAGAGTGTGCAGACTTGTGGCCGAGAATTGCCAGTGCAGCCAACGCCATCGTCTAAGAGTTGCACTTATCTTTTTTGTTCATGTTATTTGTTTTCATACTGTGGTTTGACGTTGCTAGTGAAAGTAAACCTCAGATTGTCTCTTTTGGAAGTGTTGTCATGGTTTTAGAAGATTTAAGTATATCCATTTTAGACCTTGGGTTCTTTTCTCGGAGTCTTTCGGCCTGCAGCCCTGTTTATTTCCCTTATGGCTAAAGATTGATTGGTTTCCGGTCGAGTACAAAAGGTTGATGAGGTATTCTGATGCAATTGATGTAGATGGTGACCATGGTCTTGATCTCAATCTTGGGATATCAGCTTCTTCCAGGGGAATGGTGGAAACCTTAGAGTCCTCAAGCGACATGCTTTTCAAATCTGAAAATGAAAAGAAAAGAAAAACCTGTTGGAACCTGGAACCTATAATAGGGTAGGTTCCAAGTTCCAAAAAATGAGGAACCTGTACCTAAGGGTAGGTTCCAGGTTCCAGACAGAACCAAACCGGAACCGGGAACCACTCACCCCTAGTCATTGTGGTCCAACCAACATTGGAGAGCCTAGGAGGGTAGCTGAGTTGATTGTCTAGGAGGAGTCAAAGTGGAATGAATAGGTAGTGAAGCAGCTATTTGATGAACATACTGTCAATGGAATTCTTGCTATCCCATTGAGGTCACACGACACTGAAGACAAACTAGTTTGGTTAAATGCCAAATCCGGATCCTACATAGTAAATAATGGCTATAACTAGAACATAAACCTTTCAAAGAAACGAAACCCAAATCAGGTCTCCTCCTCATATCAAACCCCCAAAGCCTTGTGGACTAAAATTTGGAAGACTAACACACTACCAAAAATTCAATTCTTCCTATGGGCAATATGTCAAAATGCTTTACCAACAAAGGAAAATATATACAGTAGGAGTATTATACCATACTTGAAGTGTGATTTATGTCAACAACATCCCGAGACAGTTGAGCATATCTTTCTTCTTTGCCCGTGGACGAAACAAGTATGGTCTGATCCTTCACTACAAATCAAAATTCCCACTCAAGGTCTTCCAAGAATTGAAGAATGGCTCTTGAACTTTAGCGTCACATTTGTACCATTCGAGCAACTTGCAACTATCCTTTGGCTTATTTGGAAATCAAGGAACAATTTTGTGTTTTGAAGACTAAAACCAAATCCACAACAGCTGGTGAACTCAGCTTTCGTAGTGCATAATGAAGCAAGAGGAAGCAAATCTGGAAAAAGGGAAAGCTGTTAAAGGTCAAAACTTACCTTAGATTTGGCGAAACCCGAAACATGAAGCATTGAAGATCAATATCAATGCTTCATTTACTAAAGGTTCAACAACTGGAGCGATTGCTGGTGTGTTGCAAGATAGTCTCAAAAGAGTTATAAATGAATTTGCCAAAATAGTGAGGGTCAACTCCGCAGCTCAAGCTGAAGTCAGTGCTCTTGTAGAAACGCTAGTTTTCTTCTCTAATCATGCTATGGATTGTCTTCAACTAGAGTTAGATTGTTTAGACATGGTAAGAGCTCTCACAAGTGCTTATCATGTCAAGTGGGATATACGTGTGCTTATCTTGAAAGCTCAAGATCTTTTGAAAAACTTTTCCAATTTGAAGCTGGCCTATTGTAATAGAGAATCCAACAAAGTGGTAGACTAGGTAGCTAAGGCTCAAAGGAAAAATTCCCTACCTCATAATTGGACCCTCTATCCCCCTCCCGATTTTTGGAGTCTACTTTGTTTCGATGTTGTGTCATTGTACTCACAAGCTAAGACATAAGGATGGAATGTATATTGTTATTCTAACCAAAAAATCAATTGACCTGAACAATTCTGCACGTCAATTATTATATTCATAAAAATAAATCATTATATTCATCAAGGTTTGTGTTTTGCAACTATAAAATTGGCTTAAGTAGCTAGGATATGACATATGTGTGAAGTAAGTGCACACATAAATTTGATTCCCTATGTACCATTGCGGGCAAACTAGAAAAATCATCCAAAAAATTCTAAACCAAATTATATTTTAGCCAATTCAGTTTTAAACTTTTCAATTTGGTCAATTGAGTTATAAACATTTTCACATTTTATCAATTGAATTATAAACATTTTCATATTTTGTCAATTAAGTCTATTCAATAAATTTTAGCCAAAAATAGCTGACATGGACGTTAGCTATTCTCATGGTCGGCTCTTACAAGGATAATTTAAAAAAAAAAAATTGTATTTTTTTTTTCTTCCAAGCCTAGTGAGGGTTGCTGGCTAGCAAGGATAACTATTAACAGGCAAAACCTCACTTTGGATGAAAAATAGCAGAAAAACTATGGTTTGACAAACCAAATAAGTACTATAATCTTGTAAGTAACGAATAAGTTGTATCTCTTGTTGAAAATTGTAAGCATCACCAGGTGAAACCTCCCCACGGATGGAAAACAACAAGGAAAACCACTCCTTACTTCAGAAGGCATGGCATAAACTTGCACAAACACGAAGATGTCTGGGGTTGTGGTGTTATATAAACACACTCGGTGAGTTGCGGATTTCCTTTTTTTTTTTTTTTTTTTTTTTTTTTATCTTTGTTAGAATTGTGTAGACTCTTTTCATCATACTCTTTTATTATCCTTGGGTGTTTACTTACTTGCGCTGCAATTTCAATTACTTGATTGATTTGCCTTTTCACTTTCTTAGCAATAGAGTAGAATGGCACCAACAAACCATCTATGCATGATCACCTTTATCTCATAAACTTGCACGAAAAAGTAAAAAGAGATGTATGATCATATTAGATAACAAATTGATTGTTAGGTATCGAAAGGGCACTAATAACAACATTAAAGTAACCCAAGTCCCCTAATCTTAGATTTCTAGTTGCGTAGGTTTGAGGGATTACTCCTAACCCTCGATTGGTTACTCTAGTTGGCCCCCAAAAACGAGGCTAGTGGAAACTCCTAAATGTCATTTAGGTTGTCTTAAATAACTCATGCATAATAAATGAACTCATCGTGAGAACTTTTAGAAAAGGTTCGCGATCATGATTTAACATGCTTGAGATAGTGAAGCCAAAAGATGTAGTGACGCCATCTTTAGCAGATGTACATTTCGAAAGAGCTATCATGGTTGAAATACCCTTAAACTGACCTTTACATTTGGTTTACTTTCGATCTTAAAATTGTCAATTAAGACATGCCATGGTGTCAAGGTAGAGTCACGACAAATCCTGGGGAGAATTACCAAAAAGGTCATAAACCTTTTGTAATTGTGTCAATTCAGTCATAAATTTATTTATTTTTGATCAATTGAGTCATAAACCTTTTATAATTGTTCTTACAAAAAAAAAAAAAAAAAACCTTTTACAATTGTGCTAGTTCAATCATTTTGGCCAAAATTGGCCAGCTGGCGTGACGTGGCGATTTCTCGTCGGCCACAAATTTTTTAATAATATTTTTTTTCCGAATTATTTTATTAATTTTTTAATCTTTTTTACCTTTTTCTCTCTCTTTTTCTTTTTTCTTCCTTCCTTCCTCCTCCCTCCTTCTTCCTTTGGCTCTAGCGACCGGATGAGCAAGCTCGCCCAGCCACTTGTTGGGCGAACTCTCACCAGACCAAGCGACAGCGAGGTGAGCCCTTGCCTAGCTGCCTCAGTCCGACGACCGGCAAGGGCGTTGGTCGCCAGAGCCAAAGGAAGAAGGAGGGAAGAGGAGGAGGGAAAAAAAAAAAAAGAAGAGAAAAAAGGTAAAAAATATTTAAAAATTAATAAAATAATTCAAAAAAATAAAATATTATTAAAAAAATTGTGGCCGACGCTGGCCAGCGGCCATGTTAGTACTTGACCAACCAATTTTGGTCGAAAGGCCTGAACTGACACAATTGTAAAAAGTTTAGGATTCAATTGGCTAAAAAAATAAGTTTAGAATTGAATTGGCATAATTACAAAAAGTTTAGGACTTTTTTGGTATTACTCCCCAAATCCTGCTATCACGTGAAATGCGAGATTGGGAGAGCTTACGACCATAACTAGGTGACCTTGTGGCATCGATTCCAAAGGATGAGGTGATGACATCCTTAGAGTTACATGCCGTGAGGAAACTTTTAAGGTTAACCACCTCTAAACCCCATGTTTATGCCCTTTGCCTCATCGATTCTTTTAGGCAATGAGGTCAGGTCACGACAGAGTATGGTTATAATATTTGTTGCATCGCTTGATTTATAGTAAAATTCATTGCTGCTCTCTCTATGGATATAGATCACTATGACTGAATTATATAAATTTGGTGTCATTTATTTTCTTGTTCAATTCATTTTATTGTTTGATTGCTCATTTTTCGCAACACGCACCCATTAGAGAGCTTTAGTTTGCTTCTATTTCTTTAGCTTGTTATAAATTTTCGATTGATGGGTCGCTACTTTCACATTTTAAGGAGCTCCAAGCTCAAAGCTTCGGCATCTCAGCAACCCCGGCCAGGTGCCCCTTCTGCTGCGGGCGAGGCCAATCTGCATGACGTAAAGGCGAACGTTTACTCCTCCGTGGCCGTTGAACTTGTACCCATTGATCTCGATGAATTCGATGGCCACGGGCAAAGCTTCCATATTTGGAGGTTCGTCAGCTTGCCATCAAGTCTAGATCAGAAGTGGTTGGGGTTGTCGGAAGGTCTTACAACCCTAGTGAGATTGCCATGATCGTTCAGTAATCTCATAACGAAATTGAGCTGCCATGGACGATGAATAGAAAATCTTAGGGAAAAAGTACATCAAAAAGGAAATAAAAGGAAAAAAGGAAGGGAAAAATGCCTAATCACGTCATTTCATTACACCTAAAATCATAATTTGTGTTACGGAGGATAGCTAATAATAATTGAACCACCACGTTAATGAATTAGATGATAGTAATTGGTCGCAATCACAAGGATTATATTGAAATTTCACAAAAAGACTAAGAATTAATTTAGTGAAAAAGAAAAATTTGGAATTTCAATTGACATTAAGTGTAGGGCTAAATATGTAATTTTCCCATACGGAAAGTCAATGGTCAACTTCCTTCCCTGTGCCCGACCACCATAAACGGAAAACTATAAACAAATTCACCTTGTAAAATCACGCTGATAAAATAAATAAGCCCCAAAGGAAAAAGGGAACATATGCCTTTCCCTTCGCTCCAATGGCGCCACGTGTTCGCCCACCGGCCAGCCCTTCGTCCCCACTACAAACAAAACCCCCCGCGCTGCAAAGCCACCAACTTCAGCCTTGCTCTCCACCTCCACAAGCACTCTCTCTCTCTCTCTCTCTAGAGCTCCGGCAATGGAGGCGGTGTCGCAGCTCGTGTGCTGCGGCGGGTGGAGCCCCTCCGTTGCAACTTCCCCGCCCACGCCTCGCCGCCGGGCCGGTTCGAGCTCCGGAGATCGCGGGCCAAGCCGGTCCTCGCTGTGGCCGCGGATCCTAAGCCGGGCCGGACCGGACCGCCCAAGTCCCCGTCGCCGTCGCCGCCGCCGCCGAGCACCTTGAACGGCTCGTCGTCGTCGTCGTCGCGGCCTGTGCAGTCCAAGCCCGTCAACGGCGTTTCCACGGTGAGCTTCGCGCTTCGGAGTAAATGGGACGCCGGTTGCTCTATCCTTCCTCTGATTCCATGTATGCTAACCAGGTTCTTTTAGGAGTTCGATGAATGCGTCGTCGTTGTGGTCGCTTATTTGCAGATGAAGAATCGAATGAACTGGTCATGAACGCAAAATTATCGCCTCTCATTTTCCTCCGCTTTCTCTAATTTTCCTTTCCTGCCATTGGAAATTGCGTGTGCGCACAAATTTCGGGGTCTTATGTATGCATTTTTTTCATGAGTTTGAGAGAAGTTGAGTTGCTTCGTCGATTTCCTTGAGTTGATCGTTCGTGGATCGGTCAATCTGAGTTTTCTTTATTTCATGTGGTTGCAGAGAGTAGGAGATGTCTCGCGGGAGATTAAGAGGGTGAGGGCCCAGATGGAGGAGAATGAGCAATTGGCAATACTAATGCAAGGCTTGAGGGGTCAGAATCTGAGGGACGCGCAATTTGCAGACAACAATATTCAACTTCGTCTGGTTGAGGTATGACGTCCTCTCTCTCCAATTCAGCTGATAAGAGATGAGCCTTCGTAAAACGCCTGCAAGTTCTGAGAATGCTGTATCTTGATGTGCATTCGTAATCACCCGATTGTGTTGCCTAGAGCATTGATGCTTCTGGAGTTTGTTTAGTTATGTGATGGAATATTGATTATCCTGATTATTTACTTGTGCATTGCACACAGTGATGCTAGATTGTTGAAAGATGCATAACGGGTCATAACTCTCTTTATCTCGTATCAATGCCGATACTTTACAGGTGGATGAGAGCAGTGAGTTTTTGCCCTTGGTGTATGATCCTGCTACCATCTCTGCTTACTGGGGAAAACGTCCACAAGCTGTCGCTACACGTGCTGTCCAGTTACTATCTGTTGCTGGAGGGTTTCTCTCCCGTATTGCCTGGGACGTGATAAATAAGAAAGTTAAAGAGGTATAGCTATTCCGTTCTTTCATTGTGTATAATCATTGGTATGAGCATCCTGTAGCTGACTTAACTATTTATTTGGAATAAATCCTTTTTTTAAAAGTAGAGAGTATAGTTGTAGAGATTCAAAGATGAGTTCTCCCTTCTTCTGGTCATAGATGAGCAACGAAGTCTCAAAAAGCTAAATATAAGTAGTAAAGGACTCTGGAATAAACTAATGTCTTGTGATTGTCTATCTTTTGATCTTTTCACTAGTTTCTTGTTCCATATTGAAAATTATTCTACATCTCTTTGCCTCAGTTAACCTAACGGTTCAATCTTTGTCAGTCAGTTGTGGTTTTGTGTAAAGTTGAGAAATTATTTCTGCATTCAACTTCCAAGTCAACGTGCATATTTTTAATTCTTATTGTGTCTAATTGCTTTGATTCTTATGCTTTATCATCAGAATGAAGTTGCTAGGGCAATAGAGTTGAGAGATATTGTAACTTCCTTGGGCCCAGCCTACATAAAACTTGGTCAGGCATTGAGCATTCGGCCTGACATTCTTTCACCTGCTGCGATGACTGAGCTGCAGAAACTCTGTGATAAGGTAAACATCTCCTCCTACTTTGCTTTATTTTATGTGTACAATGTTTTTCATTTTCTTTAGTTTGCACATACCCTTCAAACCAATGCCTCCACAACTGTTTTTATGATTTTATTGCGGTGTTCCTGGAAATTTCAAGCAAGTAATTCACTCGTTGGTCGCTGATGTCATGGAAGAAAACAGAAAATGTAGGTCTTCAAATTTTGCGGAAGTCTCATTTGAGGGAATGGAGATTTATTTCTCACTCATGATTCAGGAGGGTGGATTGCAAGGCCTTCCTTTATTGGTGCTAGATTAGTCACGGACTCTTTAGCCATCTTATGTCATTCCATGAACCAATTTCGTCATTTACCTGCATAGGTCACCATGCTATGACAATCTGAGTAGTCTATTTTGGGTTCTTCTGCATTCACATTGTTATATTTACATAATCATTGTTGTCCATCATGGTCAATTTCATGCTCTATAAGTTCTTGCTGGAGTCACCACTGCAAATTGTTTGTGGTTCCATTGATTGCCATAAGCTGGCATACCCAGTAACTTAATCCACAGTGACCTGTCTTGTGGTGCTGCATCTGCATCTGCATTGAATTGGTTAGGTGACTGACACTTCCATGGTCGATGAATGCTATTGGCTCGATCTCTGGTGTGGGCACTGGGCAACACCACACAATTATCATGTTATTATTGTTAACATTCTGCTTCCTGTTTGACCCAATTATAAACACTCAGTTTCCAGTTCCAATTGCAATTTTGGCCAAGTAATGTACGGTGGAGCTAGGATCTATTTTTTTGACTTGTGTCAACAAAGCTATCCTGATCCATCTTTTCTACTACCACCCCTACCGCAACCAACACTATCAAATTCCACGTGGCCTTTTTCTCTCTGTGAGGTCTGCTGTGTGGATTCAAGCCTTTTCCTCTTCTGCACTGGTTACATAGATCTTCTAATGTCATTTAGCCCTGATTGAGTTGAATAGTGCCTTATTCCAGTACCTAAGCTGGATTCTTAATTTTAGCAAGTATTGTTTGCTTTTGTAAAACATGTCACAGGCAGCTGATGTAGGCTGCCTTAGAATGCATGCCCAATTCTTCTTAATTCTTACCTCATTGAACTTCCTTGACCCAGTCTCCTTTTTCTAATTCCTTTGGTTTTGAGTTTCACTTCATCTATAAGGGTATTTTACTTCTTCTTCTTTTTGTTGGGGGGGGGGGGGGGGGGGGTGTGGGGGTGTGGGGTTGTATACATTTTGGTTCAGTTCTGCACATCTACAGCTCTGTCGTGTGTTAGCGGCTTGGCACAATCTCATGATGAGGGATATTTGACAGAAAAAATGGGCAAATTGAAGCACTAGTCATGTGGCTGTTGTCGCTATCTTAGGTTGAAGTACCTTGTCTTTCCCTGGCTCAAACTAAATAATGATAATCTGCACATATATGACTGTGCATATGCAACGCTGCAGCTGATTCATAACTTGAATAGTGGTGGTGAAGTGTAGATTAATGCAAATATAACGTCTCTCACTTTCTGTGTTTGTCTGGAAATACCATCTCGTTTATTGACATTTCTGCCTGCTGAAATGTGAAGGTCCCTTCATTTCCTGATGATGTAGCTATGGCACTTATTGAGGAGGAGCTAGGTCAACCATGGCATGAGATTTACTCTGAACTTACATCTTCTCCAATTGCCGCAGGTAGTCTCGATGATTTACTTTCTACATTGTTTAGTCAATATTATCTGTTATTAACAGCATCTCTCTTTATTTTACTGGTATTCATAAGTGGATATTTTTTCTTGTTGAGATCTGTGGCAGCATCTCTCGGACAGGTATACAAGGGCAAGTTAAAAGAAAATGGAGATCCAGTGGCAGTTAAGGTTCAGAGGCCTTTCGTTCTTGAGACTGTGACAGTTGATTTGTTCATCATACGGAATTTGGGTTTGGTTCTTCGGAGGTTTCCTCAGGTAGTATTTTATAGGTCACTGTTTGTGTGGATGCGATAGCTACAGCAACTAATTAATAGCCTTCAATCTTTTGTGATTTTCTTCATATCCCAGATCTCTGTAGATGTGGTGGGGTTAGTTGATGAATGGGCTGCCCGCTTTTTTGAAGAGTTGGATTATGTCAACGAGGGTGAAAATGGGACACTTTTTGCTGAAATGATGAGGAAGGACCTTCCACAGGTAAGATTAATTCCTTGATTGACGTATTCATCTACAAGAACTAGGAGTTAAAAAAAATTCTTTCATACCACTGCTTAAGCCATAAGGTTAAAAATCTTCATACCACTGCTTAAGCCATAAGGTTAAAAATCTGTGATTTTTAATAATCCATTATTTTTACTTGCTTTCAATTAGTTATTCTTATCTAGTGCTTTTGAACTGTGTATTTTTAATGTTTTGTTTTAGGACGTTTAGATATGTCCTATTATATGTTAGTGGTGCTAGGATCTACTCCTAGAGGAACTGTTAAATTATGTAAGACCACACCGCTATCTACTCTAAAAGTTTAAGCTGTTAGATCAAGACATAGTTTTAGATTTAAATATCTAAACTCTCCCTCCCTCTCACGGTATGCTGGACTTTGGCCTAAGACTAAAGCATCGAAATATATAATTTAGGAGGCAAATAAGGGGCCCAGAAAGATTTGAGCTCAGTTATTTCTGGTCTGATATCATGGAAAATTTTTTGGTACTGCTCCCAATTATTATGAAAGTATAAGCCAGAGGTGAAAGCGTGGTATAACATTTAAAATTTTGAAATATGCTATTATATTCGGAAGCAAAAATAACAGGGCCAGAGTATAACTAACACAATATGTTAGTGAATTTGTTCGATCTTTTAATTATTAATCATGAAAGGCTTTTCTCAGGTTGTTGTACCTAAAACATACACCAAGTACACTTCAAGGAAGGTTCTTACGACAGGCTGGATAGAGGGGGGAAAGCTGTCGCAGAGTAAAGAAAGTGACGTCGGAGAACTGGTTAATGTTGGAGTCATCTGTTATCTAAAGCAGGTAATCCACCTGGTCTAATGGGTAGTCATGCCCTTATATAGTAGGATATTTTGCTGTGAAACTTGGGTGCTTTCTAGTTCTACTGTATATTTTGTCTCTCTGCATGGTTAAATGTTCTACCAAGGTCAATGGGCTTTTCAATATGTTCATTTTGTACAGCATATCAGATGCCTCCCATGTATCTGTCCTTCAGTGTGGTGAACTGAGAACGCCTGTCTCCTTTTCCACAAATTCAAAGGAAAATTTACCTAAGTTACCTTGGAGTACCACCCACTAATCATCATCGGAAAGAACCTACCAGGTCAAAAAGGATGAAAGACAGATTAAAGGGAGCCAATGCCCTCACAGCTATGATGGGGGAAATCACAGAACCTGGTTGCCAACTTTGAAGCTACTCTTAATTTTATGGTTATTATACTTTTTGAATGGATTTGCTTGTCCATTTTGTTTTAAAAAAAAAGGTAATTGAAAGCCAATGTGGCACTTAACAAAAGCTATAGGGTATGTTATATGCATGCCATGTGGCATGTGGCATGTCACGTCAACATTCCGTTAAGTTTTAGTATAGAATGAAGAAGTGACCCAATTGGAAAAAATTAAAGAGTTAGCAAAATAGTAACATTAACAGACTTATAAAGGTGTGATAACTTGATTGAATATTACCTCTAGGTTGAAAGACCTAAATAGTGCTTGTGCTTGTATCCATCTCCATTCCAATTTTCAAAGATTATCCTAAGTTTTGGAGGCTTTAAGGTTTCTTTTTGTCAAATTTCCTGAAAATTATTGGGAGATATTTATTCCCTTCTTCTTTGAATTTTTCAGTACTGTTGTTCATTTGAAGATACTTCCAAATTATAAAGGGTAACTTTCATATGTATAATTATCTCAAGGGAATGGTCATTCACACCCTCTCGCGGTAGTTGTTAGAGCCAACATCTTACTCTCGTAATCAATTTGTCGAAATAGGTTACAGCTCGCAGATTATTTCTGTTCAGTTGCTGTTTTTTCCTCAAAGAGTTGGTGCTGGAGAGCTCAGGACAAAATTCAATATATGAAGCTGGGTTTGATGTACTGAAAATTTATAGTTTGTGTGGGGGTGTTTGCTCCTATTGATGATATGGGGCTGTGTATTCAGCCAAAGTGTATGTGGAAATAGAGTAGCCCTACAAGAATTTAACAAGCAAAACAAGATTAGTACAGAGATGGAATTAACAGCTGGTTTGGACTCTTTGGTTTTGTGAGTGTTGGTTGTTATTATCATGTTTTGCATTCATTTTTATTAGTTAGACCATCTAGCATTGGCAACGAGAAAGCAGAGGGAAAAATCATGTTGAACAGTGTCATGTTATCTATACTCCATATGAATATGGACTGAGGTAATTGTCTTGACTGCCATCCGATACATCTGTGATATGAAGAGAGCAGATTTGAATGTGTCTGTTGCTTATGCATAATATTGAGAGATAATCTCTAATGTTTGTCAATAAACTCCACATTAGCACATTAATCTTTTTGTACTAGTCCTCACAACAATAATTGATTGATCTCTTTTTGTGGAACTTGCATGATCACCATCTACTTATTTCCGTGAAAGTAAACTTGGTTTGCATGGTTGGAACACAAATGTGGTGGCTCAATGATACCTTCCTTATAACAATTACAAAGGAATTACTAATTTATACTTTTCTTCAATCGCAGTTGCTTGACACTGGACTTTTTCATGCGGACCCACATCCCGGAAACTTGATTCGTACCCCAGATGGGAAGTTAGCCATTCTGGACTTTGGTTAGTTTCTTTTGGGTCTCAAAATGAATTATTAGTGTCATGAATCACTCAGCTTTGTTCTTTTTTCTTTTGGCTCTGTTTTCTTATAAGTTCAATCGCCTTGCATATTCAACCAATATTTTTTAATTAATTCATCTTTATCTAACATATTAACTGCTTCAGGAAGTATGCTTTTGTTTAGTTAGCTTCCCTCGCATTAACATGTCATACTACTTGTACCTTCTCTATTAGATCCAGAGAAATACATGCTTACTAAAATAGAAAAGAAATATAATACTTGTACCCTTCTCTATTAGATCCCCAGGAACACTCACTTACTGGAAAGGAAAAGAAGAGGGAAAGATATAGAGGGATGAAATTTACACTTGTGTGGAAGTTCCCACTCTTATTTTGTTCCTTTACAATGTCTCAGATACATAATTATATCTTATCTCGGTGTTCAATTGTTACTTGTTACCGACATAAGATGGAGATAGATTCAAATATTACTGTCCCTTAAAAATATCATCGATTTCTTCATGAAAATTTTGTATATTTCGGGAATGAATAGTGTAGGATATGCACTTGTGCTTCCCAGGGTGATGTGTGTTTGTTTTTTCTCCTATAGGACTTGTTACAAGATTAACAGATGATCAGAAATACGGAATGATTGAAGCAATTGCTCATCTCATTCATAGAGACTATGAGGCAATAGTCAAGGACTTTGTAAAGCTTGGTTTCATACCTGATGGGGTCAACTTAGCCCCTATTTTGCCAGTTCTTGCAAAGGTTTTCGATCAGGCCCTTGAAGGTGGAGGGGCAAAAAATATCAACTTTCAGGAGCTTGCATCAGATCTAGCTCAAATAACCTTTGATTACCCATTCAGAATACCCCCATATTTTGCTCTTATCATCAGGGCAATAGGGGTGTTGGAGGGTATTGCTTTGGTTGGAAATCCTGATTTTGCCATAGTGGATGAAGCTTATCCTTATATTGCTCAGGTGACTGAAAGTATCTTCTGTACTGTGGCAGTCTTCTTAACTTTGTTGGAGCATGGTGTGAACTCATGCAGTTGCTTATCTGTAATCTATTTCATAACTAATTGGAAATTTCCTCTATGCCTAGGCTATGTACGTTATTATTGTTTGAGTGTGAAGTCAGTTTGTGCAAAAGTAAAGTTTCGGTTTCTATCTATCATGGCATTGGCTAGTTTGGTTTTACCTTGTTACTAGACTATACCTGATTTCAGTAATTGTGTTGTTTTGCTTTTTTAACATATCCTTTGCTCACTGTTTCAACAATACCTTTTGTATTTGACAGAGGCTCCTCACAGATGAGTCTCCGCGTCTCAGGAATGCCTTGAAATACACGATTTATGGAAAATCTGGGGTATTTGATGCTGAAAGATTCGTTGATGTGATGCAAGCTTTTGAAAATTTTATTACTGCAGCCAAGAGTGGTGGTGGAGAGGATATGAATGGAGATATGGCTGGACTTGGCATTTTAAGAAGTCAAACGATTAGTATTGTTCCACAATTTGTATTGAATGCGTCTCAGTCAGAGGAGCCAATCCAAACAAGGGCTGCCTTGGGATTTCTGTTATCTGATAAGGGAAATTTCTTCCGGGAGTTCCTTCTGGACGAGGTATGAAAATCCATTAAAGCATGGACTATTATTTAATCGCCTCTTCCACAAATAAGAGTATTCGTGTGTATGACCTGTAACAGTAAATGCTTTCAATGTTCCTCCAGAAGAGCCTGAAGGTCTTGGGATTAAAAAAGAAATTGATGCAACTGACAATCATTATTCCTAGATTTATGTCACATACTACAACTGTTCTCGGTGTTTAGTCTCAGGAGAGACGTCTTTCTGGTAGTGCTCAAATTGGATGATGATTTTTGCATTTTATGGTTACACTCCAGTACCTCACTGTCCTTGACAGATTATAAGAATTACCATATGAAATTGCAATTGGGCAAATCTATGTAGTTTCCTATAGCAAAAAAAAAGAAATGTTGCATTGCTGTTGAGGATAGAAGCCCTTATGTCATGGAGAAATATCAGAAACATGTCCTGCATGGATGAAGACAAATTTGTTTTTCTCAAATTGTAAAAGATCTGAAACTCAGCTACGCAGTTGCAGTTGGTCTTCCCCTTGTCTTAAAGTTCTTTATAATGAATTCTCTGAATCCCATGATGATAAACTGGTTTATAAGAGTTCAGTGGTGGAACTACCCAGCTTATAATTCACATGCTCATCAATCCTTCTTTGTTTTTGTGGCTTAAAGTGTGACTTCAATTTGACTAAAGTGTGATAACTTTTGAATTAGACTGGTAAATTGAGCGCCTCTTGACGTGGATCGAGTTTGGTAGCTATATAAAATGTTTGTGGTGGCCTTTGGACCCCTATCACCCAACCCCACCTACGACGGGAACCAATGCCTAGTCACTGTTCTCAAGGAGGACTAGTTAATTTAGTTTATTAATTACAATTGATGCTCATATGTTATTTAAGAACATTTCTGAAATTCTGGAATACTGTCCTCTTCATGCGTACAGATTGTGAAGGGAATTGATGCAGTCACCAGGGAACAGTTGGTACAAATAATGGCAGCCCTTGGCTTGCGTAATGTGTCCCCTGTTTTCAGTATGGTCCCTTCATTTGGACCCTTTAAACCTGCTGCACTTCTCCCAACAGTAACAGAGGAGGACCAAGTCATATTGAACAATGTTCAAACCATTCTCGAGTTTCTGACTGCTGGAAGCTCAATCTCAAGGACATCAAATCAGGTATTAGGTGTTTTGCTCTTTTAAAATTTTTCAATTGTGGTAATTTAGGATGTGCTGAGTACAGATTTTCAGTGCCCTTCAGCTTCCCCTTTTTCACTCAACTTGGTTGCATGTGTTCAACAGTGTTGTTTCCTTTTATAAAAGAGTAACTTAGATAAAGCTTTCCCGCTCTATCAGTTAGGCAATAAGGCAAGATGAGGATGAACAATATCACCTACCTTCCTATAATGTCTTGTTTCTCTTAATTTATGTTCCGTGGTCGTCGAAATTCTCTTTTTCGGCATACTCTGGTGCATGTACTCGGAGAATTGAGTCTATTGTCCATGCTCCTCCCCCCTCTTTTCCCTCTTTCATCCTTGAAGTTGTTCGAGTTGGTCTTAGTTTCTGCTATCTTAGCTCTTCTACCCTCAAATATCTCTCCTTCGATGATGCTTATCTTGAAATTGTCCTCTACAATTTCAGGAGTAATTAATTTTCTGTCTCGTGCTCTTCTAGTTTCTAGTGTAGGGCATCATTGTTGCTACTACAGGTTGGTCTGCACGATAAGGTAATTGTCATTTTGTAGAAGTCTGCACTTCTTGATAGAAGGATTTCAGATACATCATTCCTGTTGAGTGGTTAAAACATTCCTGGAGCACTTCACCTAGCGAGAAAACTCAACTCCTCTTTTTAATTTTTTTCCTTTTTTTTTTTTGAGGATTTAAGCAGAAACAAGAGGTGGTTTTAACCCAGATGATATGCCATTGTCACCCAAAACGAAAAACCAGAAAACGTTATCTACAGTGGACCTTTAATATTAGATCGGCTTCAAGTAATTGTGAAGCTTTTAGCTGTTTTGACACTCGGTTGTCCGAGCTCTAAAGATGAGGCATGGTTTCAATAATACTACTGAAGGATTGTGCTTTCTTACTTTTTTTTTTTTTGTGGTTTCTTACTTCACCATCGTCAATGGTGATAAATCTTGGATGCAATGAGTCCTAAGATAAAGCTGTATATGCCATGAAGGATTTTTGGTTACTGATTGTCTTTTAAATTGAAAGACAATAACTTTACCACTCTTTATGCAATGGATAGGGTGTGGATGTCGCTCGGATTGTCCAGGAGCTGCTTCCGGTGTTGCCAGGAATTTCGGCCACAGTCCTCCCAGATGTGCTCAGCCGGTTATCTTCTCGAGTACTGGCACGCATAATTAGGGATTCATTTTTGTAAATCGCCAACACTCGCAGATTTCATGCAGTAACTGTGCATAGATACATTGACAATGCGATAGCAGAACACGTCAGTAGCACATCGATTACGGGATCGGCTAATCTCCTTGTATATAATGGCAAGAAGAGTAATTACAAATGTCAATTAGAAAATTGGATAGAACTCTTCTTCATCTGTTGCCGTCTACAAGTGTTCCCTCTTGACCTGGTGCTAAAAATATAGGAACTCCTTCACACAGAGAGAGCTCCCAATAGTATTGTGGTTTTCGTCTTAATAGTCCTTAAAGATCTTGTCGCCATCAAATCCAATGGATTCGAAATACAAATCTCAGTATCCTCCTTGGTTGATTAATCGGACCTTGTTTTTGATGAAGCATAAGAGATTAGAGATGAAGGTGGTTGCAATTATAGGAAGAAAATACTGTAATTTACGAATCTATTACGATAGATAGAGTCAATCATATGATACGAACATAAAAATGCTAGAGTGCGTGTCTTTTCTGGGACTGCTACGAGTTTCATCAGTCTCTGGGCGTCTGCTGGTTAAGGTGGAAGAACCGATTTCCGTGTTTACAAATCCTTTATATCTGCCGAATGGCAGCTTAGTGCAGTGCTTGGCTTCGTTGCCTCAACTGCAATACAACATGAACCCTCTGTCCAAATTAGCATGGTTTTCACCATAACATGTTTCATGCTGATTGATACCCAAAAAAAAAAGAGGAAAGGAAAGAGTGCCTAGATCTCCAATGATGAAAAGATTGAAAATCACACTAAGCTCGAGAAAGAGGGAGAAAAAAAGATGGGAGATAAGACTTAATATATTTCACGTTATCATGATACAAAATCCAACATCAGACAACTCTCTCTCTCTCTTCATGATTGTCCACACTCTGCATTTTGTCACGGCTTTGCCCTCTAGATATTGGCAAAAGAAGAAGATTTCTAAGATCCACACCACTTTTCTCGTTCCCTTACTCCTGTATCTTTGCTTGCTTCCATCATGATGTTATGATAGTGATCCTGCAGATAACCATTGATGTATCACCCAATTTGTCTTCAAAGAAAGTTAAAGATAACCCCTCTCTCTCTCTCTCTCTCTCTCTCTCTCTCTCTCTCTCTCCCCTCTCCCTCTCCCTCTCTCCCTCTCTCCCACACAAGCTTTCACCTCCCTAATGAGTGCAATGACCAAAAGCAAAAGAGTATCGAGCTTAGTGGGGTGGAGGCACGGGGCAAAATCATTAGGCCTCAATCGACTAAGCGACACAGCGAACATACGTCAATCACTGTGCAGAAAACATTCCGGGTCTAGTGTTCTCTTTTCAGGGACCTTTGTTGGGTATGGCTAGTTGTTGCACTGTGATCGGTATTCGTCAGTCTTATTCTAAACCGGAAAAACTGAACATGCCGATGCCCTAAGAAATAGGCATATTCTCACATCAACCTTCTTGGAAATGTTGTGTCACTTACTCACTTTGCTCGCTGTAGTTCGGTCCACAACTCTCAAGTTCACCTTCATTTGTCAGGTTTGCTGTATCCATGATAAACAGAAAGGTTGCTGAGAGAGGCTAAATCTGCACTCCTGGCGGCCTCGGCACAAAACAGGTGCACTTCTCTGGTCTGCTCTTGCTATGCGCCGTCACGGAGTTTCAGTGGTAATTGCGAGGCGAGAAATAGAGGTAATAGTGCGAGGAAGTTGTCTCCGGTAGCGCAGAGAGATGGGCTCGAGGAAGAGCTAGGGGGTAACGAAATCGGAGGTCGAGTGAAGCGCCATGGTGGGCTTTGTCATGCTCATGGTGGAATTCCTATTCATAAGAGCAGCCTCAAGAAAGCCACTGAACAGGATGAACATCGACGAAGGACGGAGTGCAGAAAAGTCAATTGGCCCGATGCTCATGGAAAGGACATTGCGCATGTGCATGAATTCGAGCCGAGGTAAGATTGTCACCCCTGCTTATTTCACTTTCATCATCAAAGTTGTGTTAAGGGTATTTTTGTGTATTTTTAGTGATGTCTAGGGTATGAACATTCGTCAGACATAGGGTTTTAGTCCACATCAAGATACTTTCTTTTGTGAATAAGAATTCGGTACTGTCCAAAAGGTGCCAATGTAATTGCAAATCAAAAGAGATGTAGCTCAATGGCAAAGCATAAGAGTGAATTTCAAAGTTTTGAATAATAAACTTCATTTCCCTAATTCATTAGGACCTCACATTGTTTTTACTGATGTAGTGTTTCAGAAGATGGAGAAATTGGAGGGGTTAGGAATTCCTGTGTTTGTTCAATTCAATGAAACAGCACATGCCAAAGGTACAAATGTCCAGCTTGCGAGTACCCGATTTTCTCAAGTACTTTCTGTCCCCGAGTGCTGTCTTCTACTCAAATTCCCATCGGTCAACGGGAAACATCATCAGTACATGGTAGCATATGAGATGAAAAGTCACTCTCAGAACATATCTCCTGATTCAACCCACCAAGATAATTGGAAATTCGAATGAAGAATTAGCGCGGGGTTATGTCTATTGATGCATGCACTGATCCAAGTTTAGCGAAGACAACATAAGCTATCAAACATTCCTGGTGGTTGTCTTCGAGCTGTTTGTTCAACTAATATATTTAGCCAATTCTTTCGGTATTTGTGTTTAAGTAGATTCTATCCCTTGTCTGTGTTAGCCAAAATTGAAACGTAACAGGTAAAACCACAAGATCTTGCAGCTTCAGATGTGTTCGACAATGACTGTTACATCTGCTGTTCCCTCTTTGCTGGTAAATTCAAACCACAAATTTTCCCTTGAAGACTTGGCACTCGGGCTGGCAATTATAGAAGATGGGATAAAATGATCCTATGGGATGCAAACACAAGAAAGTTTACTGAATCAAATCTGACTACAATACAAACATGATTTAACTCAAAACTGACTCTGGTCAACTTGATGAGTTTTCAATTTTCTTTTTATCAAGATTTCATCTTCAGTAGTATTAGGAACCAGTTAGCAGGTTGGCTATAGATAAGGTAATTAGCGTGCCAATGTCGCAAGGATCTCTCCATGGATGTGATATTCCGTTAGCCCTACTGAGTTGAGAGATGTAGCCAGTTTCTGCAATTCTTTCTTCCTCTCTCCTGTGGATCCTAAAAATTAATGGAAGAAAGACCAAAGTTGCATCGGATGGTCAGAATTCAGAAATTTCAACAATCACCGAAAAAAAATGATGGGAATTATCACGATGAATGCAGTGACACCCCAAATTTACCCATCTCTACTTGATACCCGATTCGATGTATTATAGATCAACATCATCTGCTTAGAATAGTTATAACGACTTCCTTAGTATTACAATTTAGGCCAGTTGTCTCATGAGATCAACTATATATCCTTTTGCTCTTCTGTAGCGTCCATCAGCGTATTCTTCCCTGCATAATTGACCATACAGTTGGCAGAAATGTTGTCCCTGTCCTCCAAAGAAGTGTGGACAAGAAATTTCCAGGGTGTTATTGGCCGGCATCGCTGTTTCTTGTCGTTTATTAGCGGAATCAATAATCGGGTGGCACAGCTTCTTTGATGGCTTTTCCAAGAAATTCTTCACACCCGAAGTTGAGAAAATAATCCTGAAAATTGTGCTTCTTTCAGATACATCAATTAGAAAACAGGAATGGCAGTCATTGAAATCTCCATGTAAATCACACATATGAGTAGAACAAGATTTCATGCGCGGTTACTATAATAGATGTCAGCAACGGTGGAATTGGCAACTTTTATTAGAAAATTTTCTACATAGAAGAGTTGTATATGGATCAGCTAGAATTCTAGAGGTCTAGAACATCATCTCCATTGGCAGAAACAACCAACAAAATAAGCACCGTGAACATTTTATCAAAGGGTCTACGTTTTAGCGAAGAGCCAATTAAGAGATTACGAACATCGATTCTTCAACCTGGCATAGTGTGCCAGAACTAATCACAGCACTACGACTTAGCAGGTCATTACCACAAAAAAGGATGCACTTCCGCGATAGGCCCGAACCATGTCCTTTTCCTTGCATTCATGTGGAATCGCATAGCTGTCGATCTACATAGTCCGTTAAAGTAGTGCTATTCTAATGAGAGTTCTTTTACGAAAAGTATACTGGGAAAGGCAAGCACAAAGAACAGATAGATTCAGCTGATCGAGTTTGGGTTGTGCTATCTGATAGGTGTGCTTATTTTTCACGTATGTCTTTTTTTAACATAAAGCCAGCCACGCCTTGACTTGTCGTTATCTCTCTCTCTCTCTCTCTCTCTCTCTCTCTCTCTCTCTCTCATGTGGATTTATTGCAGTGTGTTACAAAGTATAATCGCCTCCTTCTTTGTTGTCAGATCCCAGTAACCTAGAAATTGAGCACGTCATTGGTGGACGGCAACACTTTCACGGCACCGTCGCAGCCGAAAGTTCATGCACTAAAAAATTGTCGAATCAGATTGGCATTAACCTTCGCAAGTTGCTGCTGCTTTCCCATTTCTGATGTTACGGAGTTGATGAGAGAGCTTACTGAAGTGCCTTGCCTCCACCTGATGAATCGAAACTCTACCCATCGTTAGAAGGTTAACAATTTATAGTTGCTAGTATCGATCCATATGAGAGATTTTGCCATTGCTTATGGTTATTGAATATAATGATAACCTAGTTATCCATGGCCACCTGCCCATCCATATGCCCTACTTGTGAAAAGATGGAACTTCCAAAGGCATAGCTAGGCATCTTCTGCTACTGAGGAGCTAAGAAATTTGAACTTCGTTTTGCATTTCATGGTCTTATAGCCAAGAAACCAAATATTCGAGAAATCTTCAACGATCTGAAGCGGAATCTACAAGAAATCTTCTGCACTTCATGCACAGAACACAATCCTAGAAGTTTGCTTGTTGCTCATCAGACAAGGTGCAAAAGCCACCCAATCATGGGTAACTTCATAAATCTTATCATAAGGGTTGTTCAAATCTGATACCGAGTCGATACTGTTTTTCTTCTCATGAAGATCTCTTGAATAGTTCTTTTTCTGCGCCGAGCACCAATTTTGAAGGTGCAAATGAACTTGCCAGAAAATGAGAATTTGTTGTAAATCGCCATTGCATGATGTCTTAACAGATTAGTATGTCAGATGAACCACTGCAGATATACATAACCACGTCCTGAGGCACACTAACCTAATTCTTCATCTATCTTAGTAAATATTAGGTTCAGTGTAAGTTAGCCATTTCATTCCATACCAATAATTGTCTCCATTAATCCTTGAAGAAAAGCTCAAAAACCACCTTACTAGCACAATCAGTCATAAGATGAAGTATCCATTCTCGAGAAAAAGAATTACATCGACATCAAGGAACAGCAAAGCTCTTTTAGCCAAATGACAATAATAGCGATACCAAAACCTTACGGGCAAATACTTTTCCACGAGGTCATCCATGTTTATATTAGGTTTACAGTGTAAGTTAGCCATTTCATTCCATCCCAATAATTGTCTACATTAATCCTTGAAAAAAAGCTCAAAAACCACCTCACTAGCACAATCAATCATAAGATAAAGTATCCATTTTCGACTAAAAGAATTACATCGATATCAAGGAACAACAGAGCCCTTTCAGCCAAATGACAATAATAGCAACGCCGAAGCCCCTACTGGCAAACATTTTTCCATGGGGTTACTCATCTTAATAGTGCTCTAATATGGGTTCACTTAATTTTAGAGTTCCAAAACAAAATTTGTCATTACATCAAAGTGCGCTTCCGTAAATAGATTCCAGTTTTTTCGCACGCACACACGCACCCACACACACACCCACCCACCCGAATTGCTTTATGTTCAATGCATAGTTCAGTTCATTCTTGCCCCCCACACACACACCAAAATTGTTCTCCCCCTTTTCAATGTATAGTTCGGTTCATTCCTACCCCACACACGCACACACACACATCAAAATCTCTCCCCTTATTCAATGTATAGTTCGGTTCATTCTTGCCCCTTTTGACATCTTAGAAATTTGTCAGGAGTCACTCTTTGTCCAAACCCATTGGCTCCAATAACTACTCTCCACTCTCGTCGGACTGAGTCATTACAGTTTGGATTACATTGATCCGGTGGAGAAACTATTCGGTTCATGCACCAGTCGCACTTGCAACATAACAACATTAACGAACATGAACTCCGTCTCATGCCACTGATTAAGTGGGATTTTCCGTCAAGAACCCTTTTTACCCGTTCCACTCGAGTAAGCCGCTGAATTACACCCGAGAACAAAGGCCTTTCGTATCAATCGGTAGTTTTGCATGAACTGCATGAGGGAACAACTTATTAGATCATGAGCCAAATTGTAAAAGGGACATATCTAATCAAACCTGCTCTGATTTTGTCTGTGGGACCTTACCGAAAAGTTGAGGCTTTGTATAAGCACGCCCAAGCCAAAGTGAGAGGCATTGGATGCCAAATGCTGATTGAAGTACCAACAGACTCATGATAATTCTAATGCTGGTGCTGGAAGAATAATTACACAGATTGCATGTGTGACCATCATTCATGCACTAAAAAGCTTCCACTGTTACAAGGCGTGATAAAGCCATCATGAACACCCTACAGTGATCCTAATTTGACTATAGGGTTTCGAGGAATCATGACAGGAGGGGTGAATCTCTTCAGAGGATATTACCTGGTTTGGAAGACCATTTGAGAGTCAAATGGAGAGTGACCAATTCAAGAAAAGGGGCTAAATAACGTTGAACCACGGAAGAAAATTATTTGACCATTTAATTAGTTAAACGAAAATGAGTTGAAGTAGTAAAGAAAAAAAAGAATAGAAAAGGGAACAGGTTCAAAGCAGGAAGATTCTTCCTGAAAAATATAAGACAAATGGGGCAAGCATATGGTACCTGTCCTTCTGGCTCTAACCCCACCTTTATGATAAAAGAAAAATTAAATGTAAAATTTGTCTAATCAAAACCTTCTATTTTCATAAATTTTCTAGAGTCTAGCTATCCAGTTAACAAGACCATCTGTCAACATCATGGTGATGTGAATAAAAAATTTTCAATGTAAACATTTACGGTGAACATTTAAATCGATATTATTTTATCCGTTTGGGCATCCACATATTTTACATATTATATTTTGACATCGTTAGATGATCATGTCAGTTGAATTTGGTTTGAAATGAATTGATTAGAAAATATGTGAAAGTTGAATGATTTTACTTTATAAATTAAAAGTATAGCTACTAAATTAGAAAAAAAGTGAATGTGCATAGACGAAAAGTAAATTTTTCCCTTGACAAATTAAATATGATGCCATTCATTGTACTTGATTGAAAAGCTCATCCTGCTTTGTCCAACACGGGGCCCATGCTCCGGGGTCCAATGAATGTGCACTTGTTTTTTTCCAGCTTATTAAGATATTTTTTGTCCACTTCAATAAATAGTAGTTCTACAGGCAATGTTGCCAACAACTTCAGACAGCACTCATGTTTGTGTTTATTTGGTAAAAAAAAAAAAAAATTAAAATATATGATAATCTCAGACATAAAATAGAACGGTGTTTGCCAAAGAATAAGTTGATTTTGCTGAAAATAATTATAAAAACTTCGAATGGAGGGACACCAGTAGAAGAAAGAGATCAATGGGCCTACTACATGAAGTAAAGATTCACCCAAATAAGGGAAGATGTAGCAAGAATTACAGATTCTTTTTGTTTCTTTTTCACCAATCCCACTTGTTATACCACAATTTGTATTTGATCACCCATTTTTCTTGAATTTCATGAACCAATAAAACACATTCTATCTTGTACCTAACTTAGCTCCTGCTCCCCCAAACCTATAACCGCGCCTTCTGTCAGCGGTTCTGATTTTTCCCTCTCTTGGCCCTCTGCTTCTCTTGCATCTTCTTCTTCTTCGCCTCGGCAGTGACCCACAGATAATCGGGCGGTATCAGAAACGGGTCCTGCACATTCTCTATCCTACTGCTAGAACCGCCAAAGGAAGAGCTCGGGCGGTGAATCGGGGCCTTTATCCACTGAAACCAAGATGAAGTCGAGGTACTCGTCATGGCCGGGCTTTCTCGGCCCGAAGGGCTTGATGGCGGCGTTGCGAACTCGTCCAGCGGCTGTAGTTCTTCAAACTTGGTGAAAGTAACCAGCACTCTGATGGTGGGGACCACGGGGATCGCAACCTGGATGGAATCACAAACTTAGAATTTAAGTTGAATCCCTATATGGACAGAGAGAAAACCCTACTATAAAGCTCAACACTTCATGACAAGTGAAGAATTAGTAGAAAGTTTGCGTCAAAACCATAAAACCACAGAGCAGATCCCTTTCCCTCAAAAGCTGAACGTAATCAGGGAATCAGCTCATACATTTCCAACTAATGATACTTGGTTTGCAAAAGTGAGTGATAATCCAGGCATGATCTCAAAGCTCTCGCATAAAGGATCGAAACGCAGTATCATTTAATATCAGCAAGAACTAAAAGTCATTTGCTAAGATTTTTTTGGAAGGTAATGAAGCATCAGACGTAATACACTTTGAATCTAGAGTTTGCATTCAGGTTGGAATGTTTGCAGCAATGAACTTATTTTAATAGCCCGAGAGAAGGTAAAAGAGGGGCCTAGAGCAGAAAACTCTAGGTCTCACTCACTTAACAACAAGCTGCAACTGAACAAAGATTAACGTAGCTGCCCGTCAGAACTAACACTCCCAGAAAAGAAAATTATTCAAGAAGAATTTCTATTCTGCTACTAAACATCATTACTAGAATATCACATCATTGGACTCTAGTCCTTAGTCTAGGACAAAAATCTATATAAAAAATCATCAAAGAAAGCATAGGTCAACTTCAGATTGCTAAACTTGTAGAATAAGGGTGATTGATCATCTAGCTGGCACATAAGCTCTGCATATTGAGTATTCTAACTTTATGGAGCTAGTTGAGCAGTAAAGATAAAGATGTGTAGGAAATATCTGTCAAGACACCTACCATCAAAGTTGGTAACAGTACCATTCTATAGAAGGAACTTTCACTGGAATTCAACAATCATCAGAACCTGTCTAACTAGATTATAAGAAAACTTTGTCAATTATCTTTATTAATTGGTAACAATCTAGAGTCGTCCACTAAACTTATTGGCTTTACTATCTTTCTGGTTCAATTCCTCTTTGTTCTATTTCCTTTCATTAAGGATTATTTCAACTTCCACTTAAACGCTTGGAGAGGATGAAGAATTAGAATAAACATTTCTCAATAACTTTATCAATGCCCACCATTAAATTACCAGTTCCTCTATACAAGATTAACAAAATGACCAATATACACACTGGTTTTCACACACATCCATCTGACTAGAATCTTCTTAGCTTTGTCCCTATCGTGAAGGAAGAGATGATCGCTTTCTTCTCAGTTTCAATTGTTTGGGCAGAACGTGTGAGCATTTAAGTGATTGTATACTCAAAAAGATATTGGATAACTATTTACAAACTTGTATCACAAGATACAATCAACCATACTGGTTGGCTACAAAAAAAAGGTCGACCAGAGTAACTGAAGGCAGAAAATATAAGACCAACCCTCCTTCAACTCCCTGAACAAAACAACTACATATTTCTACACTATTTCATCCAAGAGCCCCATCAAAGACTCAAAGTATAATATATTCACCATATGCAAATCCCATGTGCCAACCCATGTAAAATTGTAGCCTCTGTAGGGTTAAATACACCACTCAATCATCCTCAATCATGTCACATTCATGTTCATATTCTCCTAGTGTCCTCCAGCATAATGGCAGAGATGGTACTAAATGTGTACACACAAGCACATTTAAATGGTAAAACACTATGTACAAGAACATTCCCTCCTAATTAGTAGAAGCAAGCAGGGGGGATAATTTGAGTATGCATAATGCAATTTGATATTAACAAAGACCCAAGGCATGTAAGGTTCCTCTATGTGGTCCCTACACTTGAAACATAGCAAAAATTTCAAAATAAGAAAAGAGACTGAATGGGTAGCTCGAGATAGCCAACTAGAAAAGAGAACGGAATTCTGACTCAAGCGGAGAATAAATTGACAAAATTCAGCATTTCCCTGATCACATTCCTCTCAAACTGGAGCTTCTAAATCACCACCACAACATTAATTCTCGACAGTAAAGCTATCTGGAGCTTCTAAATCTGCACGTATAAGTGCTCACAGCAAATAGTAGTTCTATGCGCCAAAGAGGTATGAAGCACATGTTCTTCCACAGCAAGAGAATCTGTGTGTTTAGTGCATATGTTTATCTAAGAAAAGCATACATCCTGTGTGACGCCAACAGAAAAGCCTCACCAAAAATATGACAAAATGCAAGAGGTCTTATCCTCAAAACAAGATATGGAAAGTTTCTACAATTTCATTATGCCATACAACCAAAAATGAGAATGAGCATGAACCAACTGCCAAGACAGATTCTGACAATTACGCATGTCCAGCCCAAAAGAATGACTTCATTTCTTAAAACTCGTGTGTTCTCATTTCATCAACATACAGAACCAACATGTATCCGTATCCACGAGCCAGACTACAGTTCACATAAAAACCACGATTTCACTTAATTGGTCACTTTAGAAGAGTCCACAAAGAAGAGTTACTCCTCAATCTGACAATAGCAAATACTCCCACTGTATTTAAGTCCTAATAGCTGTATCAAGGATGTCATGTAACTATACCTATAGAGGAATACTCAGATGTCATTGCAGCTTTTAGGATCTATTAAAAGTTACAATTTAAAATGTACCGTCATTATGTAAAAGCACGCGAATGTAACTTGTCAGTGTTAGAAAGCACGTGATTGTTTGAAAATAAGCACTGCAAATATTTAACCCCAAGCCAACCAAGAAAAGATGGTAACTGAAGAGAAAGGAAAATGTGTTAGTACTGTGTAAGCAAAGTACCTTGACTGGAAAAGTGCCCATCGGGAGTTTTGTTGTAAGCAACTCCCTTAAACGACGGATGGCCTTGACTTTGTTGGCAAGAATATCGAGCAAAGGAAGGAGTTCTTCCGTCTGCAGAGGGAAGCTAGGAGAAAGCCAAAGAATAGGCCTTAACCCCTTCTTATACTCACTCTCGCGCCCTCCATCCTTGCGGCGGTTGTTGCTGTCGGAGCACGCAGATGATGATGGTCTGCTATCTCTTCCTCTACGATGATCGTCACCCCTCATAACAATCTCCATAGAATGCCTACCAGGTGTGGTTTGATTCCTAGATGGTGAATCTTCAAGTAAATCACTCACTTTCTCGTCTACACAAAGAGAACTCCTAGGAGGAGCAAGTTTCCTATTCACTTCATTCTTGGGATCCCGTTTCCTCCATCCAGAAAACCATCCTTTCTTCTCCTGCTTATTGTCGCCACTTGCACAACCATTCATATCTTCAATAGGAATCTCCCTCCTCTCATAGCAACTATGGCGATGTCCAATAACTCCATCGCCACTCTCACACGTTAATTCTGATGAATCCAACTTCAGTGCAGCTTCAAGTTGCTTTTTTTCATCTTCTGTCAAAAGGTCGCTAAGCTCCTCGCTTTCCGTTTCATTTTCATTGCAAGATGAGAAGAACTCATCATCTGTCATCGCACCGGGAACCTTCCTGGACTTGATGCTCACCACTACATTGTGCATGTCATATACTTTTGCCTTCCATTGGCCCACCATCTCTGTCTTTTCCTGTCGCCTCCAAGTCAACTGGGGTAATAGAACTGCTTGTGTGACATCAATCCCTGGCCTGAATATATTTGTCTGAGACATCGCAGTCACTTCTTGACGAACCTCTTCTTCAGTTGCTTGAGATCCAGCACCGTCCAAAGCATTCATCACCTCCTTGTCCTTGTGCGATATCATACAAAGCGAACCAGGAGGAACTTTACAGTCCTCTGACCCATCACCAAGAAAGAGAATACTCTGATCCGAACGCTGAATTCGAAAACCGTCAAATCCAGCCAAAGTCATGTCCGCACGCAAATTTGCGCCTCTCTTCCAAATTTTGTAAGTGTCCGAAGGGGCAATCCTTGATATAAATGGAATCACAGAACTCTCGAAATTGAAGGTGATTTCCATGTAGAAGTCCCTCATCCTGTGCATTGTCCCTATCAACCGAGGCAGCCTTCTACACCATTTCGCCCACGCCAGTGGCTGGTAATGCCTAACTATTGTCATCGCAATAGCCTCTTCCCTATTGCAAATCGCTTCCTGAAGTGCGCTCCAACCCTGCTCATTCTGCAAGCTCCAGTCCGACCCTGCGACCATAAGCATCTCCGTGGCCGTCTCGTCTCCCAACTTGACCGCCAGATGGAGCGGAGTGTCGCGATTCGGGACGTCACGCCGATCTATCACAGCAGAGATGGCATCAGCCTTCTCTTCCTCAGTCAGAGAAGCCGCTTCGGTGCGAATCTCGTTTGGATTACACAGGCGCGGGAGACCAGCGATGATCTTCTTAAGACTGGCATAATCTCTCATGGCAATAGCCTTATGCACAGGGCTATGAGCATACTTCGAAGCATCCACTCCCGCCATTGGTCAAGCACCACACCCCAATTAATCCCCACACTAAAAATTATATGCCAAGAGAAAATGAAAGCCTCAAACCGAGAGAGAACGCTCTAAAACTATGTTAGCCACCATGAGACACCCAATTCGATTATCTTCCACCCAGAATGGCGAAAGTGAAGACGACCCTTTTCCCATAAACAAATCTGACCCAGCTCAAATCACAAAACGAGGGTGGCACAGAAATCACGAGCTCCAAATTTTCCACTGGGTTGAGATCAAGAACGCAAAGCAAAGAATCTCGAGCGGTGGGCCCCAAGTTGGGAAGATCCAACAGGCCAAAGCTAAGAAATCTCACCTTCCTTTCGTTTTTTCGTTTTTTCGTTTGGCACTTCTTCTCCTCCTTCTTCGACGACCCACGAAAAAGACCCAGGTCCCTGAAAAAGCCCACGCCTCTCTTTCCTCTCTCTCTTTCCTTCTCTCTCTAGGAAGAAGGAGAAGAAGAAAGAAGAAGGAAACAAAGAACAAAGGGGGGATCCTTGCGATCCAATCCCAGATCAGACAAACCCAACAACATGCATGTGGGGGTGTGAATTCGCAAGAAAGGTACTGGCGCAAACAAAAAAGAATATTAAAAGACACCGGAACGGAGGGAATCGGCTAAAAAGAATTCAGGGTGAAGAAGAAAGAGGTGGGGGGAGGTGGGAAGAAAGAGGGTGGAATCAAGAAAGGAACCGGGAAGCCCCACCAATCATCCCAACCCAAAACCGAAAAAAAGAGAAGGAAAAAATAATGGAGATTGGAGAATTGAAAAACGGGAAACTGCTCCTCCCCCCCCACAACCTGAAAGGGAATGATAACCCACCCCCAAAAAGAGAAGGGACCGAAAGGTGGGAGCTTTGTTCAGGTATAACTCGCTGGAGAGAGAGAGAGAGAGCATAAAGAAAAACTTCAACGTGGACTCAGCTCCCTCCCATTTCCTCAATTTTCCTCTCTCTCTCTCTCTCTCTCTCTCTCTCTTCTGTATTTTATTATATAGTTACTGTTCCTTTTGCATTTTCTTTTTCCCGGCTTGCTAGAGGGGGAGAGAAAAGATAAGGAAGAAGAAAAGAAGGCGCCGAGATGAAAATTATACGATGAGCGAGTCAGTCAGAAAGCCAGGGATTACCAAAATGGGGCGGGGGCCGGGGGGGCATGTGAGCCAGGAAACAGGGGAACTTGCTCTGCCCTTTCCGCTCGGAAAACATACGACCAAGAAAGCATCATCATCGTCATTATTGTCGTCCGAGTATATCCAGGGAAGTTGGTAAGGTATATGCTCGGCGAACCGAGTGTGTTACTTTTCCTTCTGGGGGATTGACTATCATTAATACCACAATAAATCTCAAATGATGCTCGATATGACACAAATATTCTGAATCTTTTTTGTCACTAAAATCATAAACCGACCCCATTATAACACAAAAAATCCAAACTTATATTAGTGTGATAAATATACATTAGATGAAACTGAAATTAAGAGTGTAGATCGGATTTTTCTTTTTTGTGATATCTATGTCACAATGGGCAAATTTAGAATTTTTTGTGACATAAAAAAGAAGTTTGAGGCATTGGTGTTACATATGACTTAATTTGAGTTATTTTTATGATATTCACCCCGCCTTTTTTAGAGTGTTTCGAGTGTTTATGACTATTGCATTTTATATATAATATTATGATAAAGTATGCTTCAAGGACAAAGCCATACGACAATCGGATTTATCTTTGGAGAGATCATAAAGCCCACCCGCATAAAATGATCAGGAATTGAATTTGCCCAAAAGTAAGGTGCCATTCGGTTTTATTTACAGAAATCCTTGCTTTAAAACAACTGAGAAAAAAAAAATGTGTTTCACATGAAAACAATGCTTGGATAGTTATAGTAGAATTGATCGATTGGAAAATAAGAACGTACATAATTCGTTATGTAGAAAGCAAAGGAAGCAACTGTTTTTCGTGATCTATTTTCGTTAAATCAAATTTGGAGGCAAGCCTCAAGTCATAATGAACACACATTCGTTTAAGACTATTATTTGTCTATTAATGATTATAGTTTTCTTAGTATTAATTCACGATATTGGCATAGTATTGGATTTTAAAAGGTAAAATTATTATTTTTTAAATTGAAGTGACATCAAGAAATATATTTTTTTTGAAAAGTAAGTATTTATTTTTTTCCCAAAACACTAGGTGCTGCTTTTGTTAATTTAATTAATTGATATCTATGCCATTTACGTAATTTTATTAGTACCTTCCCAAGGTAGAAATACGTATGCTATGCATTAAAAATACTTATTGTTGATTAACATAACCAATGCAAAGTAAATTAATCTAAACAGCACCTAATCAGATAAAAATGTCTGTAAGATAAGATATGTGCTGAAGTGTGATTGAGTCATGTAATGAAGAGTTTCAGATGCGCCACTTGGCTGCTCCCTTTATGCCATGTGACCCAGATCTATTCTATATACTAAATTAATTAATTGTCGTGAGAAGTTTCTTACCCTTACTCTATATAAAGAAAACTCTAAGACGGTTTCAACGTCAATTTTTTTACCAAATACTTTTATTTAAGCCCACAATATCAGATATGATCTGTTAGTTCAACATTATTTAAGAAGAGACATAATTGTAACGTGTAGATATTCAGAATATGAATCCAGAGATAGCTAAACTTTTCGAGTTTGAGTTTAAATCTTATTATAATGAGATCAAAAAATGAAATGGAAAATCATAAGGAATTTGTCTGAATTAATGGAGTACAATCAGATAGGAAGATCCAAGGGAGCTTTGTTTCAGGAGCCCAAGCAACTAGACTGAATAAATCTTCCTCTATGCTGGGACTCCTCCTTTCCTTTCTTGAAATTGTAATTCGTATTTTTGATAGAGGAATCTTTCGTCAACGATAAAACAAGATCCATAATATTCAATTATTGACTAATGAGTCACAGTCAAACTTGCTATTCTAACAACTATCACTTTATTGTAACAGCTCCCAATTATTATCCAGGAGAACAAAACTCCATTTAGGCTGCGTTTGGTAGTCTGGATAAAATTCAAAATAGGTTAAATTTATCATATCCTGTATTTGGTGCATACTTCAGACAGGATAAAGTCAGATATAAAATGGATATAGATCAAATGAAATTATCCTATGGGGAGATGAGATAAATGTGGATAAGATTTCTAATATTCATAATAGGAAAGTTATTTGTCTTGAATACAAACTCCTTATATTAACAAAATTGAAAATATATTTCTATATAAATAATATTTGAATTCTAATATAAGAAATGCATAATCACAAAAAAAAAAAAAAAACAATTTAGTTATTTTAATTTAATCTTATTTTTATTTATATATTTTAATTTAATTCTATTTTATAATATAGATTCAATATGTAAATATAAATATATATTTATAGTTATTACATATTTTAGGTATACTAGTACAGTTTACTATCTAATAAAATTTTATTAGAAAATGATGGAAGGAGAAGAAAGAAATAAATAAGAAATTAATCAAAAAAGATATGAAAATAAAATAAAATAAAGTAAATAAAAATAAAGTAAACAAGAGTGTCGTTAGAGATTTTTAGTATCTCCGTTTCAAAATTTTTGGTTCATTTATACTATTATGCTTTTTATACTAAACATTGTTCATGATATAATGTTTATATATTCAACTCTATTACTGCAATCATCAAACAATAAATTGGGTATAGTAAAATTCATGAATTTCATATTCTATCATAATTAGAAATCTGGATAACCAATCATAACCTTAGAATATAGTTAAATCCTGCACTTATGTCTTTTGATTAGACAGCTCCTAGTGGAAAGCTAAATAACAAGGATTTGTAATGCTTCTGGGGACATTGATCCAAAACTCAAGTACTGTTCATGTACTGTTTTTCTTTTTGAACATGACAAATTAATTGACTTAACATAAGATCGGCTCTTTCTTTTGTCCTTACCATGAATTTTTGCCCCATCAATATCGATTACTCTCGATTTGAAGCACCCCTTTACTATTGGTAGAGAGATCCAATTATCCAAATCAATAAAAAAGGCTACTCTGGACCTAGATCCGAACAAATCAATCTTGTTGGGAGGTACTACCCAAGAAATGAAAAAGGTGACTTCCTACTCGGGGAAAATAAATAAAATCAGAACAAAATAAAATCGTTCATTAAAAAGATTTCTAGCATCATTGCTTGACGTCACATTCATGGCCTAAGAAAGGTCGAATAATTGGAAGCTATTGCTTGAAATGCGCATATAAATTTTGTTAGAAAGTCTCATATCAAAAAATTGACGTGGTGTAAGACTGTTAATATATTCTAGTTAACTCATAACTTATAACTTAAATTTATGAGTGAATTCAGTCTAATATAATATTTTTAACAAATAAATTAGAATAAAATATAAAAATGAACAACAAGGGCAAAAGCAGCGGATGGCAATGCCCTCTTGCCTCTTTCTCATCCATTATTAGAACTCACGTGGTACGAACCTGGACGACATGGTATAGTCCAAGGGGCTGATCATGAGGATCACAAATGGGGAATGCATGGGCAAACACAGAGGAACACATGAATCCCAAACTCGACCAACACACCCCAATCATTGATGGTGGAATGTTTTAAGACTCGGAATAGCTCCATCGCTTGGCTGGATCATGCTTGACTTTCTAAGTAATACAGCCATTTCAAGAACGATGGACCTTATATCGACATAGTGAAGGACAAGACAAAGATGTAAAGCTACTCGACTGTTACCACTTCTTCCGCCTAAATCCTTTTTTTTTTCTTTTTCTTTTTTTCAATTTTTAGATGCAGGGTATGGGCCAACATATCCTCACGTTGGACAGGAAGTGGGATTATGGCCGAAGTCATTCTGCAAAATCTGCATGGGCATTGATGATGCATGCCTTGCTGGTATCTGGGTGACAGCATGCACTTTGGCCCAGAGAGAGAGAGAGAGAGAGAGAGGAAAGAGGGGGAAAGGGAGGGAGAGAGGGAGTGATCCACTTGAACCTTAGAGAGAGAGAGAGAGAGAGAGAGAGATCCAGTTCAACCTCACGGATCTCAAAGAGTCGTCATCCAGTTGAATGAACCTCGCAGATCTCGAAATGTCGTTGATGGCGTCCGATGTTGCTGCTCAAGACTTGCGATGCCCAATGAGATTTTGGTCTTGCGTTCACTGTTTTCCATGCTTTGTGGGGGGCTCACTGCTAGGGCTAGGGACTAGTGGGTAGCTTGTGGTTCCCAACGATCACCAGTTACTTTAATCTCCACTATCATTTCCTTTTCATTTTCCCTTTTGATATTTTGGCATTACTTATAAATAAAGAGAAAATAATAAATCATTTATAAACTTCAATCCAATTTACAATACCATCCTTAAAATTTTAATTTACTCATTATAATTCTTGAACTTTGGTTTGATAGTAATGCAGCCTGTATACGTTAACTCAATATACAATGTCACCCTTAAATTATTAATTTGTTCAATGTAATATTTATATATTTTAATAATTATATTGAATAAAGTAAAAATTTAAGGACGATATTATATATTGAGCTTTAAAAATATAGGAATCACATTGCATAAATTAAAAGTTCAAAAGCGCTGTTACATATTAGACCAAAATTCTAGAACTATTTCATTTCAATAAAAGAGTAATGGTAGAGGTACTATGCCCATATAAATTGTTTTTTTTTTTTGGCATTTTAAATTGAACGAATTAATAATTTAGGAACAATATTGCATATTGAACTATAAAGTATAGGGACCGTGTTGCACAAATTAAAAGTCCAGAAGCAACGTTGCATATTAGACCGAAATTCTAGAGCCATTTTATTTTGATGAAAGAGTAATGGTAGATGTACTAAATGAATTGATTTTTTTTTTTTTTTGCATTTTACTTGCTCTAGATTTCACCCCTCATGAATTTTGATTTTTTTCTTTTTAAAATTTGGAACCCCTGGAACTTTTTGACACTCAACTATTGGCACGTAAATTCACATATAATTTTTTCATAATTTTCTCCAAGATAATAATATTTTCAACTTTGGCAGGAATATAAAAAGTTTTCTCCTTTTGTTTAAGAGATTGGGCAAAAATCGATTTAGTGTTTGGACAAGCCAATCTCTAAATATATATAGAGCCCACTTATTTTGATATCATTCAAAGTTTGTTCCTTCATTGTTCTTTTCATAGATGGGCAATACCTCTATGTAGTTGCAAGATGGAAATTGGTTACTTATACCCATGTCGATATAACTAACCAATTAAGAGAAAAAAAAATCATTTATTACTATCTGAGAAGGAGTTAAGCGTTGATCTATGATAGATTATCAACAAATTAAAAGTGTTTGTGCTATTAAAATCTAATAAATAACGAGTGAACTTATGTTGAAGCGTCACAGAGAAGTAGACCAAATTTTGTTAAAAAAGAAAGGATATCGACATTATTCCATTAATATTACTCTATTGAGGAGGTTTACACCCAAAACTCTTTTGTCTTGCGAAAGGGTTAGTGCCGAATAGAACGATGAACTCTTTTTTCTTTCTTGACCCAATTTGAGAGAGAAACCCTTAAAAGGAAAGAATATCAACATTACTCCATTGATATTACTCCATTGAGGAGATTCGCACCTAATATTCTTGTCGTCTTACAAAAGGTTAGGATCAAGTAGAATTAACACCAAAAATAGGATGAACTCTTGTTTGCTTTATTGACCCAACTCGAGAGAGAAACTCTAAAAAAGGAAAGAACATCAACATTATTTCGTCGATATTATTCCATTGAGGAGGTTCGCACCTGAAACTCTCCTGTCTTGCGAAAGGGTTAGTGCCGAGTAGAAGTAACCTCGGAGATAGGATGAACTCTTTCTTCTTCAGAGAAGCCCTAGCACCCCGTGGACACTCAAGATGGCACGTGAATGAGTTAACAGTTATTGAAAAGAAATACAAGCTCGGTAAGCTTTAAAACTCCAAGGGAGACTCTGGCTATGGAGAACAACCGTCTCAATAGTGAGCCCAGGCCCAAAAGCAACCAGCACACCCCATTCGAGCCCCTCCCCGGTGGTCTTGAGCCCATCTTCAGCGGACTTCTTCCTCATACCATCCAAAATAAACAAGACGGATGGGCTTGACACGTTCCCATACTCCCTCATCCCATGCCGCGTTGCGCGCAACTTCTCGGGCTTGAGGCCCAAGTTCGCCTTTACTCAATCCAAGATCATGGGCCCACCGGGTTGGGCGATACAGAAGAGTGAGTTCCACTCCAAGATGCCTAGAGGTCGAAAAGCCTCGGCGAGGCCCTCCTCGATGTTTAAGCCGGTGGCTGGGCTTGCCTCCGGTGAGCTTGCCGGACCGGTTGCCGCCGACCGATGGTGGTGGGCGGTGGACGGCGGAAGGCAACCATGGCAGTGGCGGTAGATGAAGAAGAAGAAAAGGGAAAAAAAAAAAAAAAAAAGGGCTTGATTCTTAGATTTATTCCCAAGAACAAGAATTAATTTTTTTTTTCTTTTTATTCTTGATTCTATTCCAAATCTACTTATGGGAACAAAAAAATATAAATTTATTTTTGGGAACAAAAATTTTACCAAACACAATTCTGTTCCAAAATTACTCCTCATAACAAAAATTCAAAATCTGATATACCAAACACGCTCTTAGTTGTTCTCCGCCAGGTCTTGCCTAGTCAGAGGATGGTGCCCCGCCTCACCACCACCTCATGGATACATCATGTTCCGCTTCACCATCGGGCTGAGGCCGCGCCTGGCATGTCGACCCCACAGGTGGTGCAGAAGACCAAGTGGGTGACCTTGGACTTGGGTTGGCCCCAATCTTTGGTGGCCTTTGTGGCCGCTTCCTGGCCAAGCTTTGGGACATCGACCGCCATCATGTCATGCCCAGCGTCCCGTGAGGGTTCCGTGTAGGCACAAGCGTAAAGAATTCTCTTTCAACGTCTCCTCGGTCACAGACGTGTGGTGCTTCTTGATCATTGACTTTTCACCTGAAAATGTGTGGATCCTCGATTCAAGACAAAATTGCTTGATCCCATTATTGACAAGCTCTTCACAGACGTGTCTAGATGGTTTTCCCCATCAAAGAAGTCTATTGTATAGTCTGAGATCCTTGTCCTGTCATATGTATTGAGTCCCATTATATCTGAACCGTTAAATCCGTTAAATTTCATATCACCTTTAAAATAACACTCCTGCGAAATATTTTCTATTTTCAATTTCTCCCATCACTTCTCTCATTCCTTTTCCTCGCTATATGACGTGGTACGCGCATTATTTTTCTTCTCTTTAGTTTCAAGATCTATGAAAAATTAAAAAAAAAAAAATCTTCTTTCTCTCGTTATTTAGGATTTTCCGTCACCCTTGATGTGGGTATTTATAATTAAAAAAGTGGACTAATTATCTGGATAAGTGGGGATAAATATAGGTTGTGGAGAAAAGAATTACATCGCCCGAGTACTTAAAATTAATCTTATTATCATTTTTTTCCCGCATACTTAAAAAGTTGACTAATTATCTATTTGGCTTGTGTTATGCATTATTAATTAGTAAGTCCACGCTAAACACTACTTAAGCAACGTTGTTAGAAAGTCCAATCACATGAATTGGTGGAGCGAGATCTTATGAATATAAAGAATATTTAAGACCTGTTGTCAAGCGATGTAGAACGATACTTTAGTAAACATAGTCATCACACGTTGTCTAAGTACAATGACTCGCTTTCTACGTATTATGAGTAATAGAATGAGTCTATGCATTTTCCTTTTCAATTCATACAACAAGAAGTTGGATCACTATAAGAATGCATCATGCGCTGCTCAGTACCAGCGTACTTGCTCAAGTCCACGCAACAACGTGTACCAATGACTAGGTTTATTCGACTGAGGAACACAAGGAAAGCTTGTACATGCCTATACATTCGCTTAAACTTCTCCTTCAACTCCGTCATGTGCTCGTTGTTCGCGAACCGGAAGTAATGATCCGGGTAAGTGCTCCGGTTGATGCGGTTCGGCCGGTTCACCGTCCCAATGGCCAGGATCGGGGTGGGACCCTCAGCCTGTTGCACGTGGCGGAGTTCCTCATGGTGGCCATTGTTTCGCCCCAACGGCGGCGGCGGCGGCGGCGAATGGAACGAGTTAAGAGTGGGGGTGGTGCTGAAAAAGGTATTGGGGGGGCAATGGGAGAGCATCGAGCGGCGTCTTTTAAGACGTGAGTAAAGAGCTGGAGCGCCATGGGGTAGCTGGGAGTCACGTGATGGAGAAGCTGGGCGGCACGTGGCTTTGGTAGCTGACCATCTGTTGTCACGTGACCGTTTGAAAGTGGAGGGGGTTGAAGTTTCGTTTTGCTTCGTCTCTAAGGAATTAAGCCATTGCTTGATGAGCTCATATACTGAATGAGACATTTGAGGTTGCTGCAGCCTCGTGACAGGACTAGGTAGTCTATTATCAGGAAAATCATTGCATCATTTATAAACCCTGTTGACCGATACAATTTTAATCATTATGAATTTATCGTGTGATTCACATGATTAAAGGTGGAGCCGGATTTGATTTGTACAATTTATGAATCGCACGACATATTTTTGTCTGTCAATAATAGCTTAGTCATCGAGATAGAGAGGACTTGTATAGCTAAAAAAGTTTGATTAGTCCCTAAGAAATTGATATCTATTCACAAGAGCAAAATTTTGTTTATATGATTGATACATCATACGATACTCTTTTCTTCTATCGAAAGCAACTTTGTCGTTGAGAGATAGAGAGAGAAATTCTAGAGCTAGAATTAGTCTCTAAAAAATTGATATTTATTCACAAGACCAAAATTTTGTTTATGATTCACAAGTCTTACGATACTCTTTTCTTCTATCAAAAGCAACTATGTCATCGAGAGATAGAGAGAGAACTTCTAGAGCTAGAAAAGTGTGATTAGTCCTTAAGAATTTGAGATTTAGTCGTAAATTACAACTCTAAGCAGTAGTGTGCCTAATTTTGTAGCTTTAATTTTTTCTACAACTTTTAGTCATTTATATATATAATCATGTTGTAAAATAACATTCACCCTCTGTAAATTAGGGATGATAATCAAATTAATACTAAACTTTTTGTACGAATGTTAATCAAATCTTGAACTTTCCAATTTTGCTAATGTAGTTCTAAATTTTATGTGATTTCAATGTTGTCTTCCAGCCAATTGCCTCTTGATATCACCAATGCACCATTCACATAATAGGTTTATGACAAAATGAGTAATTTCTCCTGAAAATTATCCTTGTACACCCCTTCGTACTTGCTTTTTAAAATGTGCTTTTAAGATACTGAGGTCGAGCTTGAATGCCACATTTTCCATCTTTCTCATCTTGTGATAACAAGATCAAGGCGGCAGCAAACAATCGAGCGATTAGACAGGAATTGAAACTACTAAATATCGATCCGACCACATTGAATTTATATTGCATATGAAATATTACTGGGGAAATCTTTTGGTACACATGCTCCCCACACCATTTATTTCAATGTAGCCCCAAGGCAATCATGTTCAGCCATTGCAACCCCAACCCCTTTTCCGACACTGAAAATGCGCACATTAATGACTTAAAAGTAAATTGAAAAGAGAGAAAGAAGAAGAAGAGAAAAAGGAAAGAAAATTCAGGGAAATTGATGACAGACCAAATCAATGACGACGGTGGAGAGAGGGAGAGCGTTGCTTAAGCCTGCGCCGCGAGGCTGTGGAGGACCACGGTCTCGACGGTGAGCCCGGGGCCGAACCCGAACAGCACGCCCCACTCGAGCCCCTCGCCGGTGGTCTTCAGCCCTTCCTCGGTCGACTTCTTCCTCATCTCGTCCAGGATGAACAGCACGCAGGCGCTCGACATGTTGCCATACTCGCTCAGCACGTGGCGGGTCGCGCGCAGCTTCTCGGCCTTGAGTTTCAGCTTCTCCTCGACCTGGTCCAGGATGGCCGGCCCGCCGGGATGCGCGATCCAGAAGAGGGAGTTCCAGTCCGAGATGCCGAGCGGCTGGAAGGCCTCCACCAGGCTCTTCTCGATGTTCTTCGAGATGAGCCCGGGGACGTCCTTGAGGAGGTGGAACGTGAGGCCGACCTCCCGGAGATGCCCGTCGATGGCCCCGTCGCTGTCCGGGAGTATGGTCTGGGCCGTCGAGACGATCTCGAACATCGGCT
Source organism: Eucalyptus cloeziana (assembly GCA_014182715.1). Lineage (NCBI taxonomy): Eukaryota > Viridiplantae > Streptophyta > Magnoliopsida > Myrtales > Myrtaceae > Eucalyptus > Eucalyptus cloeziana. The sequence continues at coordinate 29,462,166 of CM024641.1, read as the reverse complement.
TCTCGACTCCGGGCACCGGGTCGGCCCCCACAATGACAGCCGCCGCGCCGTCCCCGAACAGGGCCTGGCCCACGAGGCTGTCGAGGTGGGTGTCGGTGGGGCCGCGGAAGGTGACGGCGGTGATCTCGGAGCACACGACGAGGACGCGGGCCCCCTTGTTGTTCTCGGCCAGGTCCTTGGCCAGGCGGAGCACCGTGCCGCCGGCGAAGCAGCCCTGCTGGTACATCATGTACCGCTTGACGGCGGGGCGGAGGCCGAGCAGCTTGGTGAGCTGGTAGTCGGCACCGGGCATGTCGACGCCGCTGGTGGTGCAGAAGACCAGGTGGGTGACCTTGGACTTGGGCTGGCCCCACTCCTTGATGGCCTTGACGGCCGCCTCCTTGCCGAGCTTCGGGACTTCCACCACCACCATGTCCTGCCTGGCGTCCAGCGAGGGTGCCATGTAGGCGCAGATGTTAGGGTTTTCTTTCAAGATATCCTCGGTCAAGTGCATGTACCTCTTCTTGATCATTGACTTCTCGCCTGAAAATCAGCATGATTTAGGACAAGATTCCTCAGTCGGATACTATCATACGCTCAGCTTAATAAAAAGCATAGAAGTCAAAAAAGATCGAGATGACTTTCGCTACTTAAATGCTTACACGTAGGTCAAGGTACGTATCTCATTCAGCCTACTACAAAAAATACCCATGCGAATACGTCACAGCAACCCCAATTGCAACGATGAGCTATACCTCAACACCTAAACGACGATTGATTGGATAGACAATGACCCGATTTGCCGAAACGCATTTAATAGCCGTTGATTTCATTGTCCTCTCTTTTCCTTTCCATTACTTTATGATGTGCAAGAAGGAATGCTTCCATTCTTTTCCTAATTAATGACGGATATCCTTCTTCGTCTTTTTCCATTTAGCCTTTTGGTCCCTCTTTTTTAATTAGAGAGACCTCGCTCGATCCTACTTAAAAGGAAACGTTGAAATCACATCTTGTGCAGATAATAACAGCGACGGAATGAGTATGCACATATCTTTTTCAGTGGATTCGAGTGTTCTATGCCTATGCAAATACTCCTTTTTCTATGGAAGAGAAGCAATATATGAAAATTTCGATCAAGAACCACAAGGGTCGAAACAAGGAGCGAGAGAGAGAGAGAGAGAGCATATGTGTGTATGCGATGCTTACACATGCGCTTGAACTTCTCCTTCAGCTCGGTCTTGTGCTCGCTGTTGGTGATCCGGAAGTAGTAGTCCGGGTATTCGCTCTGATTGACGCAGTTGGGCGGGGTGGCCGTCCCGATCGCCATGATCGTGGCGGGGCCCTCGGCCCGCTGGGCACGGCGGACTTCCTCCACAGTCACCATGCTTCCACTCTCTCTCCTTTCTCTTTCGCCGGAGGCCCGGAAAGCTGTAGCAAACCGCGGTGGGGGCGGAGGAGGGTTTCGGTAGTCGGAAGAAGCAGAGGAGTGTGTCGATGCTGCGGTGGAATGTTGGACTGTCGAGGCGGGGGCTTTATACAAGGCGAGAGAGATAGGTAGGGGAGAGAGGGGTAGATGGGGAGTCACGTGCGCGGGGTCGCACCCAACAAGACCGGGAGGCCAGACGGCACGTGACTTTGGGGGTGGTGTTTGGTATGGTGCGTTGCTCCGTTACTTGTCCATCAAACGCTCCACATGATCTCCTGCCATGCGCCTCGCTCCTCTCTACTTACCATACCAACCAATGTGAGGAGGAGTGTGTTGGTCCGATATGGACCTTTCTTTTAAATATATTTTTCCCAATATTAGATTGCTCCATAATTTATTTTCCAAAGTTCGAACGTATAAATTCCACGTCCAGGGTCCCCCACCTCCAAATTTGAATATCGCAATAACAATTTTCCCCATTTTAGCATTTGTACATAAACCGTCCTATCTAATTTCCATTATATATATCGATCGAATTTTAGTTGTCCAAATTAGGCCATATTACTGGAATTTCCCCCAAATTAATTTCCTTGGTTGTATTTGAATTTGCAGAGTCTTGTAGATAATGACGGTCCGGAGTATAACTTATTTAAAAAAATTCCCTAAACAGATTATAACTTATTTAAAAAAATTCCCTAAATAGAGGCTTCGTTTGTTTTCTGAACGATGATAATTTGGAAAATATTTTACTATAAATGATTACTTGCGACGCTTAAAATAGTTAGACAATTAAAATTATTTTAATTACTGATAATAATTTATATCTAAATATTTTCATATATGGTAAAAATACTTTTCGTTCATCAATTTTTACAAGTGGTATAAGCAATTATTTTAAAAATTATATTTTCCAAATTAATGGGCAAAAATACTTGGTAATTTTCCCCCTTTTTATGTCTTACTAGCCATGCACATTGCTGCTATGCATCACAATGAAGGAAAGCGAAGAAAAGGGCAAAATAATGTTGAAAGTATAATTTGAGAAAATATAATTCACCATTTTTAATTTGGCAGAAAAGAAAAAAAAATGTGAGTTCGACTTACGAAGAGTCATAAGCATGTGACATTGTGATATATATACAGCTTTACCGGTTGGTGGAATTGCTTGAGAGGCTGGTTTGAATAATAGCTTAGCAAGCGAGTAGAGACGCACGAAGTCCCCAAAAAACTGCCCATTATAAATGTGGCGACTGAGTTAGGCAGATTTTTTTTTTTTTTTCGGTTTTGTCGTCTCTATACTTTCTATTCTAACCATTTCTCGACTTTTTGTTCACTCCTTGTAGGGCGTGGGAGTCGAAACCCACACCTGAAACTAATTCGTTCCCACCCCCAACCCCCTGAGATATGGGGATTCGAACCCCCCATGAGTTAGGCAGATTGAACGAGGAAAGATGATGGGGTTGCAAGCTTTTTACCCATGTTGTCATAAAGATTGTGACCATGAAATTGCCGTTTTGGACGGCACAGTGTAAAAGGGACTTTTGATTTGGACATAAACTTTACTAATAGTATTAATTTTGTTGATCCGGGTTTTCTAGCTCGAATGATTACCGTCAATTTGCATAAACCTTCTCGTCCGCATGTATTGGATAAGATTTGGTTTCGAAAGGCGAGGCCTCCCGAGATTATCCTGAACGTGGCATGTTATAATTTGAATACGAGATTGCCATAATCAAACCTATCATTTTAATCCGAAACCCATTGATGGTACTCATTTTAATCCAAAGCCCTTGGATGGTAACTTTTTCTCTATTTATTTCATGGAATTACTAAAAAAAAATTAGCTGGATAAGGAGGAAGAAAATATTTAATATATAAGCGAAAGCTGTATAATCCGTGAATAAAAAAGAAATTTATAATGGGTCCTTAATTTGGTTGGAGACCTTACAACTACCGTTCGCCCTCCTGTTTTTAATAATTAATTGATAAATATGGTGTACTTGACGAATTTCTTAGAAGAAACCTCCATTTATTGTATATTTTAATAACCACTGATGAATTCCGAATTAGTGGATGACAAGCTTTTCTCAATTATTTGATGGATTTACACGAAAGTATTTAATTGAAAAAAGAGGAAAGAAATATTTGACCGAAAGCTATATATAATCCGTGAGAAACGCCATATATTGGAGAAACTTAGACGAGTCTTGATTTTGGTTAAAAACCTTATAAAAAATGACGTCAATAGTCTCCTAAATTTTGGCCTAACGTATGACATTCATCTTTGAATTTTTAATTCAGTCCATGTAGTCATTGAACTATTTATAGAGTTCAATCTATTCCATAAACTTTTAAAAAGTTCAATCTAATCTCTCAATTTTTCATTAAAAAAAATCAGAGGTTTTCCATAATTACACTATTGCCCAGATTTTATAATAACTTTTCATTATAATCCATTTCATAAATCAAAAAAAAAAAAAAAAAAACATAACTATCTTTTCATTACTTTTTTTATGTTTCCCGTCTTTATAAATATTATGATAGTTCCATTAGAGTATGTTTTAGTTCATGATCCATAGAATGATAAAGTAAAACCTTATTCAAAATTGTAAAAGTTGATACTCTTGCTATATTAATTTCCTAATTTACTTATTTAACTAAATTTAATTAATAGAACTCGAAACACAAGTTTTTGTATAAAAAAGAAGGAACACGTTTTGGATCAGTATTAGTACAAGAAATCTATAGATAAACTAATATTATTATTAGATATTTTTATGATAACACTATTTTAAAAATTAAAGGAATATAAACACGATGAAACTCTAAATGGGGTTATATTTTTACTATTAAAGATATCATCGGTTAAAACATACATAAATGGAATTATTTATAAAAGACAAAAAATGTAAAAATGCAATAGAAAGGTAGCATTTTTTTTTTTAATTAGGAAATAGATTGAAATAAAAATATATTCTAGAATATGGGCAATAGTGTAATAGTAAAAACTTGTGAATAGTACTGGAGGATTGATTTGACCTTGTTGTGAAAGTTGAATGACTAGATTGAACAAATTGAAGGTCTAGGAATTAGATCAAAGATTAAGGGATATTTTAATCATCATATTTAAAGAATTAAAAATTTAAGGATGACATTATATATTAAGCCAAATTTTAAGGATTATTCGTCACATTTTCCCAAAACTTTATTACAACCAATCTGTGCTCTTTTCTTAATAGCTAATTGATAATGACAAACTAGTCTGAACAAATTGAATGTCTAGGGACTAGATCAAAGATTAAGGAATATTTCAATCACTATATTGAATGAATTAAAAGTTTAAGGATGATATTGCAAATTGAATCAAAGTTTAAGGATTATTCGTCTCATTTCCCAAAACCTTATTACTACCCTTCCATGCTCTTTTCTTAATAGCTAATTTATAATGACGAACTAGACTGAACAAAATGAAAGTCTAGGGACTAGATCAAAGATTAACAAATATTTCAATCACCCTATTAAACGAATTAAAAGTTTAAGGATAACATTGCATGTGGAGCTAAAGTTTAAGGATTATTCGTCTCATTTTCCCAAAACCTTATTTCTACCCATCCGTGCTCTTTTCGTAATAGCTAATTGATAACGATGGTCTTTGCAAAAGAAACCTCCATTTATTTATTTTGATAGCCTAATGGCATGAGTGTGGAAGTTTAGTGACTGCTTTCTTAGTATGGCATCTTTGTTTGCTGTCCACTAGCATTTTCGTATATAGATATAGAGGGAAGCTAACCTCTATGGGCCCGAGTATGACAATCTCTTTGCATACTTCTTGTGTTGATTGAATCGAAAAAGGCCCTTTTTGCCGCATCTAACTAATCGTCTTTCATTCTAAGGAGCCAACCAGAAGGCGATTGCTACTAACCGCCTTCATTAGATTCATTGATGGTAATTGAAATTGGAAGTTGGTTTTTTGAAATGTATAGAAGTAGTATATTGATGTTCAACATTGACACTTCTCATTGTGGAATGGCAAAAAAATAAATATGGCTTTAGGTAAAAGTCCCCTAAAAAAAAAAACCGTAGTTAATCATTCGGTTCACATTCTCCAAATGTAAGGCCGTCCTCGCCATTATTAAAATCACTTTTTACGGCCTTTAATGTGGAATGCATCCCACCAAGCTGTAAGTAGCTAGGAAGTCTTTCAACATGGCACCTTAACCAGTTGTTGGCACTCGAAATTTGACTATGTTCATTGATCAAGCTAGGAAAAAGCTTCATATGAGGCCGAGTCAATAGGGTGGTCACATATATATAAAGAACATATATATCCCGCATAATAACATGGAATACTTTCAAATTTTCACCCACATGCAAGTCAAATTAGCAACCACATGTGAAATTTGACGAATGATGAGTCGCACAATGTCCTTATATATTTATAAGAAAAATTACCCATTCAATCATAAATTTATTGTACGAATGTGAATTCAGTCATGCACGATTCTAGTGAATTTTTGCAAGAAATTGCTAATGTAGCGGTCTAGTCATCGCTAGCAGTCTTACATGACACATAGTCACTTTAGCAATTTTTTAGTGAAAATTGATAAGAAGGACTATGTTTTCAGACTAATTTGAAAACATTAAATTGTTAATAACTGAATTGTCATTTGCGTAATAATTTTATAACAGATTAAGTATAAGCGAAAGAAAATAACTCAGAGGTATGGGTTTTCAACTGAAATAGTTAGGGAAACAAAATGTTGTCACAAGCATAGGTAACGTGGTGATGTGAAATTTCACTGTTTGGTGGGATAGCTTGAGAGGCTGGTTTGAATAATAGCTTAGCAAGCGAGTAGAGACGCACGAGGTCCCAAGGGAAGAGAGATCCCTGTCAAGAATGGGGTGGCCGAGTTAGGCAGATCGTACGGCCCAGATAATGGGGTTGCAGTTTTCCTTTGCGTACTCCCTTCTGTAGCTGATGATTTTTCGGCCCCCATACGTGACGAAATGGGATTTGTAGTTGTCCTAAAGATTGTGACCCCCGCATTTGACTTTTGGCACGGCACGTTAAATAAAGGGACTTCGAATTGGACATGACTTTTGGCTTTCCTGCGATCCGTCTTGTCCACGCGCATTAGTTTTTTTTTTTTTTTGGTCGAAATCTATATGCATCGATTAAGGCATGGCCTTCCATGGTGATTTCGATATCAAAGATGTTGGGATTCAAATAAGAAATTACCATGGTCAGATAGATCATTTTATCCACCTCATAGATGACAAGTTTTTTTTCTCCATAATTTCGTGGATTCACACAAAAATATTTGGTTGAAATGGAATGAAGAAATTTATTAGTGAAAGTAGTACAATATGTGAAGAAAAAAAGAAATTTATTTTGGGGTTTAAATTTGGTTAAAAACCTTAAAACTGCCCAAATCTTAGCATGAAGAGCGTAGGAGGCGGAGTGTTAGAGTAGGATTAGCGTAGGACCGACAAAAAAAAAAAAAAAATCCTCTCTTTCTCTTGGACTTTTTTTATTCAAAAAAGATTTATGAAAATGAATGTTCCAAATTCCGAGGGATCTCCTGTAAGACTTTCTACGCTCGTGGTATTTGGCATGAGGTAATCTCCCCTCCTCTACCGACCAAAAAAAAAAAAAAAAAAAAAAAAATCTCCCCTCCTCTTGAACTTTTTTATTCAGAAAAAGACTTACGAAAATGACCGTTCGAATTTCTGGGGGATCTCCTGTGAGACTTTCTATGCTTGTGGTATGCCCTGACCTTGGCATGGGGTAATCTCCCATTCTCCTGAACTTTTTTATTCGAAAAAGATTTACGAAAAAGAATGTTTGGAATTTTGAGGGATCTCCTATAAGACTTTCTATGCTTTTAGTATGCCCTGACCTTGGCATGGGGTAACCTCCCCTCCTCCTGAACTTTTTCATTAAAAAAAAAATTATGAAAATGAATGTTCGAAATTCGAAGAGAGGGGAGCGAAAAAAAGGGGTTTCTTCGTTCATTTTTCGAGCCAAAACTTGTTAATAATAAGTTAATGAAGCTACTAAAACAAATTATGGAAATAAATGACTTTCATTTACTTTTAACGGAGCATTTCGTCGGTCTTAATATCTTTAAGTTTTTTAATTTTTTTTAAAAGAAAAAGATAAATAGTAGCCGATCATACCGTTCTTGTTCATTCAAATGAAAGTCCGTCCTCGCCGTTATCACAGTCATTTTGTGTAAAATCAATTTTTTGCAATCTCACTAGTAGATTGACTAGAGTACTTCGTAAAAATCTATTCAAATAGATCGAATAATTACGTGACTAAGTACTTCATAAAAATAAATTGAAAGTGTGAAAATATTGGGTGCCACTAGGATTCCACGATGTCAAAATCCTAGTTCACCCACCAGGCGACACGTATTGCCCAAGCCTCATTGCGCCAGAACCCTCTCGCCTTTCTCTTCCCTCTCTTCTTTTTTTCACTTCAACAAGGACAACAAAAGAGTTTGTCGTCCACCCCACCCCAATTGTTGTCTCAATCCACCACCTCGCCATTGTTTTAGTCCTTTGTCGTCAAGCTTGAGCTTGGTTGATGAATTGGGGCCTCAAGTTTTGAATCTATGGTTGAGCGAACCCTAGATTTGTGATCTAGAGCTCAGCTTGATGTCGAATCTGAGTTGGTCGAGGTCGACCAAGGTCGACTTAGACAACAAATGAGGCGGGGCGGAGGTGGTGGCATGGTTCGTCGATGTGGCATAGGGCCTTGACCTCCTGACAGAGGCAGCGGTGTAATTCGTGGACGCAATTATGGATGGGGAGGGTGCTAGAGGTCGGAGAAGATGGAGGCATAGATGAGATGATGCGTCGAAGGCAGCAGCGGTAGGTCCGAGGCTAGGCTCGAGGTTAAGGTCGGGGAAGGGAACGTGGGGGCCGGGCTGGTGGCGGAGAGATAGAGAGAGAAAGAGGAAGACCGTGAATAGAGGGAAGAAGAAGAAAAAAAATAAAGTATAAAGAAGAGAGGGAAGAGAGAGAGGCTAGAGGGTGAGAGTGCTAGAGGGCTCTGGCAAGGTAGGGCCTCCGATGATTGGACTAGGATTTTGGCACCGTGAAATCCTAGCAGTACCCAATATTTTCTCGAAAGTAATGACCAAAATGAGATATCTCTCTCGGTAAAGGAAGACGCGGGCGATTTCTCATTAATGCACCCCAGCATGCCATGTCCGCCGCCTTAAATTTCTTTGCGATTTGCAGGATTCCGATAAGGGCCATGGCGATTCACGTCCCGAATGCACGAATTTCTTTGGGATTCGTCCAAATAAAGCGCAACTCCCTGCACTGCATTGTTAGACTTGTCATCATTTTGACCGCACTAAAGCCGATTCGACCGATCTCCGCTTCGTGACATATCTCATAAGCTCGAACCTCTCCTCTGCTCATCTCATGCCGAACCCATCCACTGCTCAAGCTTCTCACACGAGCGTTTCCCTTTTCAGAATTTAGGGTTTTCGATTTCAAATGAATTTGGAGAACAAAAGGGTCAAAACCATTTGGAACTTATGTTGCATCTTACATACACTAAAACACATTCTCATTCATACTGGTAGAGGACATCATATATTTTTAGATGACTAGTCAATGAAGAATATGAGAAACAAAAAAAAAAAAAAAAAAGGAAATTAAAAATAATTCAATTAAAAAAAGAAAAAGAAAATTAAAAAATAATTCAAATGAAAAAAAGAAGAGAGAAAAAGAAAGGGGAGGAGGAAGTCGGGATTTGTAGAGGTGTGAGATAAGAGAGATCAAGTGAGGAAAATGTTTTCCACTTTTCAAAAGTAGAAAACATTTTCCCTACTTTAATATTTTTTCCTTTGATGGAAAATATTTTCCTTAAATTCATTTTTCCTAAACGAACGTTTGGAAAATTCGGAAAATGTTTTTAGCAAATTATTTTCCGCGAAACCTGACCCTTACATACACTAAAACACATTCTCATTCATACCAGTGAGGACATCATATATTTTTAGGGAAAAAAGACCAAAAAAGTCATAAATATATTGTATTTGTATCATTTCGGCGTTTTTCAATTGGACCAATTTTAAATATTTTATTATTATTTTTTCAAATTTTTATGGATTAATTATTTTTTTTAAATATTTTATTATTATTTTTCTTTTTCCTTTTCTTTTCCGACGAGCCTTCAGTAAGGCTTGCTGACCACTAGGCAAGGGCCACAAAGCCCTCGCTAGTCGCCGGTGAGGGTTGCGGCCCTCGGCCCTCGCCTTCGCCCTGGCGATGGCCGCCATGGCCTCGCCATCTGCGGGCAAGGCCCCCTTTGCTCGTGGCAAGGCTTGGGCAAGGCCGGCCTCGCCTAGATCCGAGCGAAGTTGCCTCACTGGTGGCCTAGGAGAGGCTGGGCGAGGGTTGCGACCCTCACCCACTACCGGAAAAAAAAGGAAAAAGAAAAAAATTAATAAAAAATAAAAAAAAATTAAAAAAATCTTTAAAATTGCCACGTCAGGGAGTTCGGCCATCGGCCGACGTCCATGTTAGTGCCGGCCGGCCAAAATTGGCTAGATAGATTGAATTGGCACCAATATTAAAATGTTTAGGATTAAATTGGTCAAATTGAAAAGTTTAGAGCTGAATTGGTATCAATGCAATAGGTTTATGACTTTTTTGGTACTTTTCCCTATATTTTTACATTGAAAACTCAATATAAAACCAACGAAAATGATCAGTACATTATGAAACAGAACTTAATCAATTCAGAAATTAACATATTGCGTTATCGGTATGCCCTCTTTAAGTGAATGTCCGTAGTCCAGTAACCATAATAAATGCTCTTTACTAGTCTGAGTGCCTTGTTTATTAGAGGTGGGTTGGCTGGAATTTTGTGTTTCCTATCTGCAGCGAATTCTCAACCATTTCACATATAAAGCTGGGAGGACAGTTCTTGACCAGCTCTACGAGATGAATCCGATACAGTATAGGTGGTTCTACAAGTGAGTTCGCTCGCTCTCCATCATGTTTTATCAAGCTATAGGCATCGATACCTAACAATTAGACATCCGTGTCATAATCGAACGATGACGATATCTGAGGTTATCGTCAAACTCTCTTTTGCCAATACTGCAAATTCATTTTGAGTTAATCATTTGCCAGAAATGACCGGAAAGTCTCTGATGAACGATCTCCGGAATGTCAATCGACTCCTTGTCATTTTGATCTCCGGCATTGAACTGGGGATGTACTTTATATAGTAGGAATACTCAAACCTCGTATGTTGCACAAGTCATAGCAGGTGGAGATTGCACCGTGATTGCGCAGCAACATGTTGAATGTTCCTCCTCATAACGTGGCATCATTATTCCTATGTATTTACCTCCTGCCATGTTATGTCGCACAGCAGCCGCAGAGAAACCGAAATCAGGCCAGTTAGGTACTTGCTTTGTCGCATCGAGCATGCCCCTTAATGCTTGCTGCTACATCGGCATTGTCTCCAAATCCTTTTACAGCTGACTGGATTGGATTGCCCCGCGGAAGCAATTCCGTTGTGCTGATTTACACCACGACTGCTTTCATTGATGCACTGAGAGCAATCGATGAACTCAGTTTACCATGGACGCAGATCTCTCTCTCTCTCCCTCTCTTCCTCTGGTTCTCCTGGCTTATCCAACCAATAGCGCTTGTCGTAAGATGCAAATAGGTTCTCCCGGTGAGCCATGTCTCGAAAAAGCAAATGTGGGAGTGTTTATATTCCGTTTAGTTTTTTTCTCGTATGGTACTAGCGTGTTGTTTGGGTACTGATTCAACTTTGTTTGGTGAAACCTAAGTAAGAAGCCGATCAGCTTAAGCTAAAGAGCGAGGCGCGGGCGGTGGTGGCCCCGTTTATGAACGATGGAAAGTCCCACATCGACCAAGAGGAAGGGAATGCATGAGGAGCTTATTTGATAAAAATGGAAGATGGAAAACCTACTAAGCTATGATCCTTCAGGCGGTTTGACGGGGTATGATGAGTGGTCAATGCTCGCGATGAGAAAGGATGCGAGAGGGGTGTACCGGCCCAAAGCCTGGTTACGACAGCCCGGGCACTCCAATCATTTGTACCTTCTGATCCCCAGTGTCGCGAAGGACCCCCAGTATTTGCAATGCAAAATGGTCTATTGAATAGCCGCTGATACTGCCTTTGCAAGGTGAGTTCACAGACTTGACATTTGGATACGATCGAAACAAACGATCATGCAGCCGATAGGTAAGGTAACAGTCGTCATATTATTTTTCTCGCTCTCCTTAAAATCAATCCTAGGACAAGCGCCTAACACATTGAATCCATGCATCACCGGGCGAGGCCTGACGGCAATGGTACAACTACAACATTATCATCACCGACATTGTCACATGGCAATGGTACAACCACAACATTATCACCAACATTGTCACCAGGCCGAGGTCTGATGGCAATGGCATAACTACAATATTATTTAGTGAAAACTTTCAGCGTTTAGCATTTATCATCCGTCTGACCAAAAATGAAAACATTTATCATCCAGACAATGATTCGTATTCTCTGTTTCAAAAGGACCAAACCTGGAAAAAAAGCAACAGACATGTTACCGTTCGGAAATCTCCATTAATACTGTGATTCAAAGAATTCACTCCGACTGCAAGCGTCCTCTAGAAGTGGTCTCAAGCTCTTACAATTCATGCAGCATACAATTATCTCAAAAATGAAAAAAAGATGAGATTTTCTCAAATGCGTACGGTTTTAACACCCAGCTCGCTGACGACAAGAAGCCCTCCTCCTTCCTCGTGTGGTCGCTTCCTCAAACTCCATCTCGCAGCACTTGTGGAAAGGGCTTCTGCCTTGACTCGCCAATCATGCCGAGAATCACCAAACGAACTCCCGATGAGGCTGGACGAAGAAGAAGAAGGACAGGAGCTCTCGATGAAGAAGAAGCAGACTCCATGAACAAGGACAAACGAATGAAGAGCGGGAGTAATCAACGAACTGGACGGAGGAGAGAACGGAACTTGATCCATTTGAGGCAAACCTCAAAAGGACTCGCTTTTGCACAAGTGGACTTCATTTGAGCCTAATGCCACGTAGGAAGGAAAAACAAATAAAAGAAGCCATGTTAGTATTTTTCATTAGATAAATTGGATGAAGTTAACTGAGGTTTTGATTGCACTCACTTGACAAGTGATTGGATTCAATTGCACTTTTTATAAGTTTTAAAATATAATTGCACTTTTGCAATGAGTTTTAAGGCTTCTATTTCACTTATCCTTCATATTTAAAAAAAGGAACTCTTCTTTAGACATAAGGGGACTTCTTTTTTAACTTTTCTGTTTGAGGTACAAATATTCCATAGCTCTTTAAAAATTTTCCCTACTTGTAGTTTTGATATTCATATCATCAATTAAATTCTGACGTGATATTTTGGTGTAGTCACAGGAGCCAATTCCGATGATTCAATTCTGATAGAATTTGTTTACATTTGTAACTGTTGTACTTTCTAAGCCCTGTCGTTGATTAAATTTTAGCATGGTTTACGTTTGTATAGTTTTGATTGAAGTAAAAATATTGGTTCCCTAATCTACCTGGATTTTTCCTGTCTAAAATTGTTACAGAACCTATTCCCTTCATTTAAAAAACGAAGCGAAAAATGTTTGGTCATGGGAGCCAATTCTGGCAAGACAGTATATCTCGTAAGAACTTCTTCGAGGGACAGTAGAATAAGTCTTACGAGAAGTACCCCTCAGTTGGTATGCAACTCTAATTTTTTTCACGTAAGGATGCACAGGTATCCTCTCCGTGGAATTTGGACAGGAACCAATCAAAAGAAGAACGTAACGGTGAACTGCAATGTTTCTAAGCTCAACTTCCCTCAGGAACGCTGCCTGTCCACCAGGGCTCATATGATCGATAAGCCTTTTAACAGCAACCTTTGTAATACCTGAGACAACACCTTCGAAAAATTTGCCAAGACCTCCTTGTCCAATTATGTTGTTTTTCACTGAAATTATATGCAACAAGTTAAATTTCACGCCAAGAAGTTATCCCCACTTGAGCAGAAGAAATTTTTCACCGAAATGATAAAATGATTACCCTCTTGTTTTCTGAAAACTGACATGTATATATATAAAACAATCTTAAAACATAGGCAACTCTTCATGAAAATTGCAAAAATGTTCAAACGTGTCATTTCGAAAAATTGTCCAGATGAACAAAGGCGTCCATTCGGTAGAAGTTGAAAAAAACAAACAAATGCAACCCTTCGAGAAAAATTGCAAACTGAACAGTATTTTTCCAAAGGTTGTCTTGAAAAGATACAAATAAAAATTCGGAATAATTAAAAAAAATTATTATAATTAATTTTTTTAATAAATAAAATTTCAATTTTTTTTTTAATTTCCAAAAATACAACCTTTGAATTGATTAAAGTTAATATGAAAACTGTACGAAACAAAAAATAACAAAGGAATTAATGCTAATTAAATCGCGGGCGCGCATGCATGTTAAGTGCGCCAAATAATCGCACACTTGCATGCGAGTATGATGGGGTCTAGTCCATACCTAATCATTCCTATAAGTACACAAATGAAATCCCATACTTATTAATTGGCTCACTTTCTCCCACTTTTCCTTTGTGGGACAAGGAAAAATGCATTTAGTTTGTTTTTACAAACAAACTTCCAATGGTATATATGAAGGCCGAAGGGACTCTCATGTATTTGCTATAAGCTTCATAATAACTAAGATGCAGAAAACCACCAAGCTCCTTGCAGAGCTCATTTCATCATGAAAGGATACCCGACCTCGTTTCCATAAAAGACTAAAATGGCGGCATGGAAGACTTTTCAAGAAGCTTTCTCGCAGCCCAAGTCCTTTGAGTCAGCCCCTTCATTTTGATCTCATCCTTTGATATTTATAATGGTGCGATGGTACTAGAATCAGGGAATCGTGTTCATCCGAATAGTAGATGACACCATTCGAAACTCTAGAGATTTCGACTCCTATTTAAGGCAAAAGTATTAGTTTCCTTACTATCATGCTCCACTTCTTACCTTGCTCCTTGCAATTACTATCAATAAAGAAAGGCACAGAGTAATCTACGTATACAATAATAATTACCATCTAAACATCCCTGCAAATGCCTTTGACGGATGTAGAAAAGTTTTAAAGCGTAACATATTCTAGAAAGACAATTACTTCTCGACCAAAAACATAAACCCGATAAATAGTGCACAAGTCTGATCCATATAACACGTTAAAGAGGCAAGGCCTCGATTCATATGTAATGGAAGCAAAGCTGATTTTTGAAGCCATTACCCAATTATTTTGAAAATGTGGTTTGAATTTCAAAAAAAAAAAAAAAATGTTGAGATCGCGAATTTTCAAAAATCCAACTGAACGGACTGGCATAATATATATTTTTTAAAATTCAATCGCGGTGATTGAACCTAATTAGTTTAGATTATTAGAAAACTCGAGACCTTATATATTCAAGTATTTCAAATCATCTAATTGAAAAAAAAAATTGAAAAATAATATATAGATATGTATGTTTTGCCCATATTTGGCCGAACTTTGATCGAATATAACTTTTTTGTCCAAGTCTCATTGTCATGAATCTCTTTTTGTTGGGGGAAAAAGAAATGAGTTTATGGGTATTGCCTAATGCTGGGCTGACGTGTAGGCTCTTTTAAGCTCATACTTTACACGGCGTTGGATTTCATTTTTTTTTAACTCTTAACAACTTAAATATTACTAGGAGTTGCCACTAGCCTATGGCTATAAACCAATAAAGATGCAAGAGTGTTGTCTCGATTCTTATGTATCTAAAGATTATAGGGTTGAGAACTTGATTATACTAATGCCTTTTAGCATATCCTTTTGGTATCTCTAATTTGGACAATCAATATCTAAATGGTCATGCGATCTTGATTACAAATTATGATCCTAAGGTATTAAAGCCACTTGGTGACCATGCAAATGTTTATATAGGTTTCATTCTATTCCTAAGCTAACTAAATTATTCAAGAAAAGCGATTAACATCAATTTATTGAAAGAATGTGCAATAAATAGATACCCAAGTATTAAAAGTAGCTAGTAATAACAGTATGGAACGTAATAACTTGATACGAGTCAGGTAAAAAATACATGTGGTCTTGTTATGAGCCTTGATACATGACCCCTCGGAAGGTTGAATTCAAATCAAGTTCAAATTCTAATCTAAAAGACTAATCTACTAAGACACTCACTAAAGATGACCCCTAAAAGAAAGATAATTAAGATATGTGCTAACTAAATAAAACAAGGTTAAATTTCTTAGTAAAGCCCGACAATTAGGTCTAGACCTACTTCTAAGCTATTTTCTAGATTTTGGAATTTTGGAATTATTTTTTTAAATAACTTTTTATTCAGAAAATATGGACTCTGGCTGGGCCTTTAGGACCCGGTCCAAAAATGGGCTGACTTCACGCTCTCCATCCAAAGCTCGGGCCTAATTTTGGGCCGAGTCCACATCAAGGTCGGATTGGACTCCGAGGACGCCGGTCAAATTACCTGGTTCAGTCCACATATGAACAAGCAAATTTGGGCTACCCAA
Source organism: Eucalyptus cloeziana (assembly GCA_014182715.1). Taxonomy (NCBI): domain Eukaryota; kingdom Viridiplantae; phylum Streptophyta; class Magnoliopsida; order Myrtales; family Myrtaceae; genus Eucalyptus; species Eucalyptus cloeziana. The sequence goes on along the minus strand of CM024641.1, from coordinate 29,446,148 downwards.
GTACAAGTAGCAAGTGAGCCCATTAATAACGCCCCCTTGCTTTCATAATCCCCAGCCCAATTAATTTAATAGGCCCAATAAAGTCAAGATTACTCAAAAGACTAAGCCCAACTCACTATGTCAATCGGCCATTTCAGTCGAATCCTTCCCTGCACGCCATCTCCACCTCTCGTCTCCTTCGCAGCAGCCTAGGAACGAGCGGCTCCCTTTCAGTCGTCAGTTGACATGGCCGCCGCCACGTTAATGGCAACCGCCGGTTATCCTTTGTAAACTTCCTATCTCTACCAAACAACACCTCACTGACCACCAGCATACCACCAGTACCACGCAACAACCGCATCACAACCAAAACATAGAGAGAGAAAGGGACGTGACGAACGAAGCAGTGTGCTGGTGACCATCAATGAACACCATGGAAATATACCGCATTGAACAAAGAAACACCAAAAAGTCCTTGTGTTATTCTCGGTTTCAGATTCAGATCTCATGAAACATTAACGATATGTATGAATCGAAGGTTCATATTATGATTTGAACATGTGATGAACACTTTGCTACACAAATTTGGGCAACTCCTTCTTAAGCACGTGCATGATAACTTCATCAAGGCATTTCAACAAATAGTATACATGCACTAATATTTGAACGTTTTTTTTCACATCTAACTTTAAAAGATGTATAAAGCGGAATAAAAGCTCCTGCATTTTCAAATTTGTGCAAAAGATTGCATGAATATAATTTTAAATTTTTTTCCCAATTTGATAAATTGGAAACATTGGAAAAGTTGATTTAATGGGAAGTTAGACGGAAAAGTTCCTCGTTCAAAATTTAGGAACCATATAATTTTTCAAAATTTTTCCCATTTTGATTGAACATGACCGGTTAATTTTATATATATAAAATACATTTTTTTAAAATTTCTTAAGAAACAAACCCTAATTCCTCCAATTTCTCCCATCTTTCATTTTATTTTTGGCCCAAAACAGCAAATTTACCGGTTCCACTGGACCGGACTTGTTCCCAGTTCGAGGACCAGTCGATTCAATTCTCGGTCTTGGAATTTGGGAACCCATCCTCCCAGGTTTGGTTCCTAGTTCCATCTTGGAATCGGATTGAACTGGGAACCGATCAATCCCAGTTGAGATCATGAACTTATCTATATGGTTTTAGTTTGGGCATTTTGTCAAATATATGATGGGAAGTTTACACGTTGAGTTAATATATGAATTTAATGCAATGATTCAATTCATTCCATCACCATAGGCGATAGCAAGACCTAAATTATCGACTCAGCCTGGATCATTCCAGATTTTAGATCATTCCAAATTTTTTTCAGATTGACGATGCATAAAATCTTAGGTTCGGTTCGTAGTTTTTTTCAGTTTCATCCTAAGAATGAAGCTGAAGATGGTGATCAAGAGCTCCCCGGAGCAAGCTAGGGCGTCAGGCTCCCCAAGCAAGGGGGCTCTCAGGGCCGGCACTCGCCCTTGCCAAGTTGCCATTCGATGAGGTTGAACCTCGCCTGATAGCCGTCACTGGCAATGGCAAAAGGGAAGGCAAAAAAGAAAAAAGAAATAATTTATAAAGTTCATGTCATAATTGATTGTATAGAATTACTAGCATTCGCATTAGTGATTTCCAGCCTAAATTTACCTGATTGACTGAATTTGTACAAGTGTGAAAAATGTTTATGATTAAATTGGTCAAATTGAAAAATTTAAAATTGAATTGATACAAATGGTAATAGATTTATGACTTTTTTGGTACTTTTCCTTATTTATATTATAGCCACATAATGCACAAAACTGAGGTGCACCACATGCGCATACATGGAGGATTGCTTGAATATGCTTTGCCTAATTGTGTATTCAATTGAGGAAACACTGATCGAGTTCCATCTGCTTGTGTTGAATATAAGCTCTTAAAAGATCTTTGTGTGTGCAATGTCTGTCTTTATTTAACCCTGCCAAGTTATGTCTATTTATTACTCTTTATTACTTTAGCCTTCATTGATTGGATCATACAAGTATTTCATGTTGCTTTTTGATGATTCTAAATCTTTTATGGCAATTCGAAGCTTTCTTTAGTTTTTATACGAGAGTCTAGATCTTCCCAAGTCACTCTCAATCTTCTCTAACTTCAGTGAACTCAAATTGGGCGCATTTGGTAATTTGCTACTAGAATCTGGATTCCTTGTGATGATGCTTCACAAGTGTCCTAATTTGAGTTATGTGAAGTTCATTCTAAATATGCAATTGTCCTATCCTTATCACTTTCCAGACAATTTTTACTGCCAAGATCGAACCAACTAACATGCAAATGTGATAAATCAGGGCATTTATCTGGAGTCAAAACAGTCGATGTGATATTCGACCCTTGCCTCAATGTTTCCTGTCATCACCTTGGGTGATCGAAATTCCTCACTTTGAAGCAGGTGATGAAGCACTCTTAGCTCTAAGGATTCTATCGAGGACTGCTGGAGTTTTGGAGCGTCGAGGGGAACAAGCTGCAACTCCTGAATGTGCTTGTTTTGTGATAAATTAAGGTGAAATGCACGCATACCACGAAAAAGACAATGAAATAAAAATCAAGACTTTCATCATAGAAAAATGATAGCTAGTCCAACTTCACAAGCCGAATTTGCAATCTGACAGAATGAAATCACCACACGCCCTCTGTTGCTCGAACGATAGTCGTGAGATGTAGATATTTTTTGAGCGTAGCATATATATTAAACCAAATTATCTGAGTTTAGTATAGAGATGAAATGAGACCAGCATTGCCTGAGTTTTTAATTTTTTTCCGTGCCATTTTCTCTACTTTTTTTCTTAAGTTTTTCTCTGTCCTGATATCACAGTAAATCCTGCAATTTCACTCGGTGAGATTAATTTTAATTTTGTTCATATCATAGATAAATCAAGTAATTAATTCGTGAATACAACAATATTGTGCTAGTTCATCCTTTTAAACCTAGACCAAACTGAACAACAATGACTTGTCTTTTGTATCAGCACGACACACCTAAACATATTTGGACACGATTATACACGTAAAAAGGCATTTATACCCTACCAACCCTACAAAAGATATACCACCTGTTTCTACACGAGAACTTAATTCTTAAAAAGCAAAACAATCAATATTTGGATCACCCGCATCTATAATTGCCGAATCGAAATTTAAAATTTTGTGAATTCTGAATAATAATCTAAATAAAAATCGAATCAAATGGAATAGTAGGATTATGTGAAACGCCTAAAATTTGTATTATCCATCATAGACATACTTAAATAAAGTAAGAAATATTACAAAAATACGAGAAATTGAGTGAGATCCATGTCTTCTCCAAATGAGACGTTAATTTCATACTCATCTTTATGTTTTTATGATGAAAATAATATTGTGAACTAATAAAATGGTTACATTTCATTGTCATGACAAATCTCAATGTGTCATTTTATACCTAAGTGAATTCTGCAAGCCAAAGGTTGTGTAGATAACTATGGAAAAAGAAATGCCACAAATCTATATCCTCCTTTGATGGATAAAGATATAATAAATTTTGAATTGAAAGCACCAATAAATTTATATTGATGTAAAATTGTTAGTGATCTATAGATTTTCTTATGATTCATAAATCACGATTCACTTGATAGATACAAATCTTTGAAGAAATCTAATCATGAGAGACAAATTGACAATGGCCTAATTTTGATAATTTTGTATCCATTCTAAGCTTAGCTCGCTCTTTCTCAGGTTCATGATATTAGAAAATATGGAGTTTCTTGCATTTAATTTTGTAGAATAAAATCAATAAAAATAGTATTCTTCAAATTTATCATAGCAAAATAATGGCATAATTATTAAGAAAATCTCTAGTTTTGAACAAGCATTGCTTGCCCTTCACCGGCGATTGCCTACCCTTCGCCGATGACCGCTTGTGGAGAAGAAGAAGATGATGATGAATAGTGAGGGCAAAACCGGAAAAATGAAGAATCAACAAGGATAATTTGGGAAGAAATTTTTTTTTTAGCCCCTCAGCTCAGCATTCTCGGCATGCTGAAAGCCTAAGGCAACCCCCAACCTACCTTGGGCTTTCAGCCTTATGAAGGATGACATTTTGCAAAGGGGGTTTGAAAATTTTTTGCCAAACACCCCATCCTTAGCCCAAGGATCTTTGGGGCTTCAAAGTAGCTTCTCAAGGCTACTCCTAAACGCACCCTAACTTCGATGGGGACATTTTTTTTCAAACTTCTAAACATGATGGATGTTGTCACTCCTAGCAGTAGCAAGAAACAACTTCTCAATATGCTACGCCTTTCGTAGCTTAGCCAAGTCAAATTCTTTAGATCAGCCTTCGTCTTGTCTTCGATCAACTGCATCAGCTTCGAAGAACTCTGTGTTAAATGGGCTAGGATTTCTCACAAGCTATCAAAAATAAATAAATTAATAATTCCCCCCATCTTTATCTGGCACTTAAGTTGCTAAAATTTCACTTCCATGAAGATAATTAACACTTTTCGTGAGTTGAGTCATAGGAAGGCGCATGATGGGTTGCTCGGATCACAATGATTTTGTGTGATGAGCAGTTGAAAGTGAGTGGAACCAGGTATCACAGTAGTATACAAATAAGCCAGATGATGTTAAGACAACCACGAAGTACGTAAGCCCTTTTCTCGTTCGCTCACGTTCCTTTTAAATTTACATGCTTGTAGGTAATGTTGTGGTTCGGTAAGCCTGAACTTTGTCTGCAACAAGACGTCTAAAATCCACAAGAAACAAATAGAAGATCATACAGTGTTTTTCAGTCAAGTTCAACCCCGATTAAAAATTGTTCCTCGCTCTAATTTAGTACAACGTATGATGACTTCTCTCAAACAAATCACACATAAGACGTGCTCTCCACTCTCAAACATTAGTATAGATGGTTGAGAAACAATTCTTCTGTAGCAACAGCAACACACTCTCAAAATATTTGCTCAAAGTATTCCTTTCCATGATGGGCTTGAACCGTCAACAATCCAATAATTCCAACTCAACATCCTATCAGGGATAGATAATGGTGCATATTCGGTTTGTTATTTGGCTCCATGAATGTGGAGGGTGGGCTCACATAATTTCCCAGGTATAACCAAGCAAGGAACATCGTGAATGTACGTTGCATAGATAGTAACACAATAACTCCTAAACTCTGGTCATTTGTAATTTAAGAGTCCAAAGTCAAAGTCTTAACCTCTTGTCAATCTCAAACTTGCTCGTCGATCTGGTGAGCCTCGAGCTTGACGCTCGAGCTCACCAATCTAATTAGTGGAAAATATTTTTCTTACCGAACACCGGAAAATATTTTTCGAAATATTTTCAGGTTTTAATCGAACAACACTGAAAAATATTGTCATTTTCCTGAAAATGACTTGGAAAATATTTTCCGAAAATGGCTCATTTTCCACGAAAACGAATAGGACCTTTAGTGTCCAATCAAATAGAGAATTTTCCAATTTGATTTTAATTAAAGCCACATTGGTCATATACGATGAATTATCGAAATAAGCACTCAAGTGAACGATCTTATATCAATGTGGCATTCAAGAGAGTATATATATAGCATTTAAATGAGTATTGTATAAAAATTATGACACAATTGGTATTCCTACTATGAGAATGAGGCTTTAGGGTTTGGTCAATCTATCTTCCAAGGGGAACATAGGGTCTATCAAAGAGAGAGAAGTCATTTTAGCAAGGATAACCTTCTCAAAAAGTTGGTACGCCGTACTTTGATGGAAATTTTATTCTTGTTGACTTTAGTGGGTATGTTTGTAACCTTTTTCCAAAGTAACATTGCCTAGAAAATTTGCATTTCGACCGTTAGGTAATTTATGTAGCACAAACGTCCGTTTTGTTGAAGATCATTGTACACTGTGAATCACTCCAAAGTCATGTTCTAACCAAATGTGAATCACTCCAACGTCATGTTCTAACCAACTGTGAATCACTCCAAAGTCATGTTCTAACCAAAGAGTGATTCAATCGAGAAAAAAAGAGATATGTATTAGCTAGAATAATCATTTAACACCCTCATTTTCTTAAGTAACTCGGAGTCCAAGGATAAGCAAAGTCACATTTTGCAATCCGAAAAGCCCATAATCTTCTATTTTCAAATCTGTGCGGTTTTTGTTTTTCCAATAAAAAAATAATAATTTAGAAACACACAATTTTCGAAACACATATTACTCATTTTTTAAAATTTTTTTATATTTGAGCCAATCACCAATCGAGATGAGAGCAAGATTTGAGCTTTGTCTGCTAGCTAGGGAATGTCACGTGCTGCTCTATTTGCATGCAACTCAAGATTCGATTTGATTTCTTTGAATTTGGAATTTTCATTTTAGGCCAACCCGAAACACAAAACGTGTATAAACCCACATTTTCATTTTTCACTTCCAAACGATCCAGAAGAAACCTAACTTCATACTGATCCAAGCTAAACCCTCCCAAAGCCCCCTCTATCCCCAACCACCACCTCCGCCCACCCCCGCCACCGCGCCACCATGCAAGCCTCCCTCGCCTCCCCACGCTCCGCCCCTCTCCGCCCCCTTTCCCTCCATCCCCACCACCGCCCACGGCACCTCCCGCCGAGACCCTTCACTCTCAAGGCCTCGTCGTCGTCGTCGTCGTCGTCGTCGTCGTCTTCTTCTCCTTCCCCTTCTTCTTCGACCGTGGCGTCGCCCCCGCTGCCCGCCCAGGCCAAGCTCAACAAGTACAGCTCCCGCATCACCGAGCCCAAGTCCCAGGGCGGCTCCCAGGCCATCCTCCACGGCGTCGGCCTCTCCGATGACGACCTCTCGAAGCCCCAGGTCGGGATCTCCTCCGTGTGGTACGAGGGCAACACCTGCAACATGCACCTGCTCAGCCTCTCCGAGGCCGTGAAGGAGGGCGTGAGGGAGGCCGGCATGGTCGGGTTCCGGTTCAACACGGTCGGCGTCAGCGACGCCATCTCGATGGGCACGCGGGGGATGTGCTTCAGCCTCCAGTCGAGGGACCTGATTGCGGACAGCATCGAGACCGTCATGTCTGCCCAGTGGTACGATGGGAACATCTCCATTCCCGGCTGCGACAAGAATGTGGGTCCTAATTTCCATCTAAATTCGTTTCTTTTGTTGTCTTTTAACATGAGTAATGATGCTTGTCTGGTGGTCTTAGCTTGAAGTTGTCTATCTTGATGTTCGAAGCTGATAAGGATTTTTTTTTGCCCTTGGGCACTTAGTGGGGCGTTTATTGGCATTTGGGTGTTGTCTTTGTGTTTCTTATCTCCAATGTGCTAATTTGCTAGTTCCAGGTGAAATGTGATTTCTTTAATTGCTGAATTAGATATGTGGAGGAATCCTGGGGGAAGTTGTCTAACTGGCAAAAAGTGTCTTTTCTTCGACTTTAGGCTCTGAGCCCTTTTTCTAGCCAATTCTTGATCGAGAGAGAGAGTAAATTGGGTCTCTCATTTTGACTCAAGATGTTCGAATGCTGGCCTTTCTTTTCCTTTCCGTCACATACTCGAACACGCTATGTGGTTTTGACGATCATTTTGGTTTCGGATGTTATTTTGTGATAGCCAATGAATGTATTACGTTTTGTTTATCTTCTTTAAGTTCAGCAAAAATATAGGGTTCTGTCTGGATGTCTTGTTCCTCCTCTCAGTGGCCTGAATAATTATAGTTTCTTTCTAGTCTATATTCCAGGGTCCAATCTTGCAGTCCTAGTTGTCTACTTTCTCTCTCTGCGATATCTGTTGTTCTTTCTGGCTACTAAGAGGCATAGTACCCAAACATCATTTTAATTTCTTTTCATTTGGCTTTCCTTTCTTTTAGTATAAGAAAAAAGTCAGTGGGATCTGAATTTACCTTCCTATATGAAGAAAAAGGTAACTTGGGTCTTTGGCTCTCTTTTAGTGTTTATTTTACATGATACTTGTGCTCTACATCGTGCTTAGTCTGTGTAATTACCGAAAGAATGATGAGTCAAGTCGTCCAGGAAAATTAGGGGCAATTAGAATCTGAAAGGCTGAAAGCTGCTTATAGTTGAAAGGTATCATATAATCAGGAAGCTTCTGTCAAATTGATGGAATTCATGCCCTCGAAGCTTATAAGTGGGAAGGCCATCATCTTCAAATTTTAAGGCGTTAAACTACTTTCTTCTCCTTTACAGATCTTAATGAGTTTGAATTTTCAATATACTGTTGTTTGGTATATACTTTGAGGAAGGTTAATTGATATGCACATATCATGATCCAACTAACCCTGTCTGGAATTATCTTTTAGTCTCCTGAAGAGTTTGCAGTTCCAATACTCACTTTTTGATTTTTTTTTTTCTTTGCAAGCAGCTGCAACTGGCTTTGTTGGCATATTTACTCCTCATTCCTGCCTGTTTTGATGCCATAGTGCTATCGTTTGACCTACTTTCTATAACTGTGGCAGATGCCTGGTACAATCATGGCAATGGGACGCCTCAACCGACCAAGCATCATGGTTTATGGTGGAACCATCAAGGTTAGAGACTTAGTTCTGCTGTGTTATCTTGCTTTTTCTCTAGCATATACATGCATAAAAATTCTAGGCACCACACCCATTTCATCCAGTACTTGACGCATTTCTTTTCATCTTTCCAATTTTGTGTGTGAAAAAGATTCCTATATGTTGCTTTTGTTGATTTAATTGCTCTGTTTGACTGACGGGTGTATTGAGGACTTCTTATGGGTGTTAAGGTCTTGAGCATCTAATCTAGAGTCTTGTATTAAGCAGTGTCATTTGCAGTATTGATGAACTTTATCCATATAGGGTAAAAGGAAACCCTTGTTGGAAGTAGCCACCATTTTGACATATAAGCTCATATTTCAACTTATGATTTCATGGCTAATTGAGTTTATAATTGCTCGCTTTCTGTCTAATGTTTTCTTATGGTATAGCATAAAGTATTGATTTCAAATATTATAAAAAAAAATAAAAATAGCTCTTTGTTGGTGAAGTTATTTTGGGTATATGCCTAAGCTTGCCCATGCATACATGTAGGTATTGTGAAACACAAAGAAAGAGAGAGAGAGATTAGATGGGGCTTAGATTTAGTCAGTAGAAGTGCAGGGAAAATAACCAAAAAGAGCACTCAAAGAATCCAGCATAGGAATTTGAAATGCCTTTGTTTCCATTTTGTATTGCTTGATATCTCTGTAAAAAATTTGATGTTCAAATGTTCTGCGTGTCTTATTTCTACCTCCCTTCAGGTCTTCCAATGTTGCTAGTTCTTTGTGTGTTGCAATTAATTAGAGACTTTACTTTTTTACTTTTGCTTTTTGAAGTGGAAGAAATTTAATATACTGATATATTTGCTAACTTTTTGCAGCCAGGTCATTTTGAAGGCCATACATATGATATTATATCTGCCTTTCAGGTGGGAAATTAAATATGTCTGTTTTAGTCGCACCAAATGTTTGAGGGATGGATTGTTTGTTATATATACCGTATAGATAGACTGTTTGCTCTTCTGATTGTCATTCTAACGAGATCTTCTTTTTCAACGAGTATCATCGTATGCAATGCAGCTACTTCACAATTTATTTATGGTGGAGTGCAGAAAGTCATGTTATGTGGTTCGATATGTTGTTAGCTTGAGAGGATACATGCTTTGAAATTGAAGGTGCACTTCTACAGTGAATTTGGTTATGGTATCGGTGACACAGATAACTTATGTAAAACACAGTAAAACATAGTAAATTTCAATACTGGACACTGATTTCACCTGTTCCCTCTGGATTTAACTTTTCAAATGGAGCTCAACCATGGTAATAAATTTTTTAATGACCTCCTTCAAATTGGATAAACCTTGCATGGGCTTGTATCATAACCATCACCAGGTGTCAATAGTTGTCTCTTGGGGAAGTTTCTGCTTCTCCTATCCTATATCTACAGGGAATGATATTAGTCTGCTTGGCTTTGAAAATCATTTGTTTTGACTGACTTTATACATGCTCTTCCTGATCATAATCTTATCTACAAGATGCATTGGTTTTTGTTTCAAATATAGTGAAAAGTCACGCCGGTTGGGGACTGACTCTTTTCTTTGTTGCAATTTCTTTTTCCTAGTGTTATGGAGAATATGTAGGTGGATCAATTAGTGATGAGCAAAGGAAAAGCATAGTCCATAATTCATGCCCCGGTGCAGGGGCATGTGGTGGCATGTACACCGCTAATACTATGGCCTCTGCCATTGAAGCTATGGGAATGTCTCTTCCTGGAAGGTATGGAAGGTTCTTTCCCTTGGTCGCTTCCTGTTGCGTAGTCAGTAGCCCTGATGTCATGTAAGTTTTGTTTTTGCCTATGCAAAGCTCTTCCACACCTGCTGAAGACCCAATGAAGTTAGTTGAGTGTCGGTTAGCTGGGAGGCATCTCCTGGAACTGTTAAAGATGGATTTGAAGCCACAGGACATTATCACCAAGAAATCACTGCGTAATGCGATGGTAGTCGTGATGGCACTTGGTGGGTCCACCAATGCTGTGTTACACTTAATTGCTATTGCAAGGTGACTATGCTTTGGCGGCATCTTCTCTGGCTGAAGACAATTGTACCACAAATAATATACTCATGGGCCCATTCTTGGCAGGTCTGTGGGTTTAAAGTTGACTCTTGATGATTTTCAGAAGGTTAGCGATGAGGTTCCATTTCTTGCTGATCTTAAGCCCAGTGGCAAGTATGTCATGGAGGATGTGCATAAGGTGTGTGTTTGATGGAATGGTTCTTCTACCATCTTATTGTCTGCACATTTTACCTGTCCAACAGTTGCTTATGGCAGATGAGCATTTCACACCTGTTGAGTATGTTACATTATCATGATATTTTGCCATTAGCCAGACAAATTTTTGTGTTTTCACAGATTGGAGGAACACCTGCAGTTATCCGCTACCTCTTGGAACTTGGATTTTTAGATGGTGATTGTATAACTGGTGTGTTCTTCAGAAGTTTGCACAACAAATTAGTGTTCTTGAGCGTGTCTTTTTTCGGAACTAATTTAAATGAATTCCTCTCTAGTTACTGGGAAGACGCTTACTGAAAATGCAAAGGCTGCTCCTTCATTGGCTGAAGGACAGGTGCAGTCTCCATTTACTCTTAGATATATGAGATATGCATGTTAGACCAAACAAGTATCTAATTTTTTCATAATTTCATTCATTGTATCAGGATATAATAAGGCCCCTCCACAACCCGATAAAGAAAACTGGACATATTCAAACATTATATGGGAATCTTGCTCCTGATGGTTCTGTGGCCAAAATAACTGGGAAAGAGGGCCTGTACTTTTCCGGTATGGTGCATCTCTCTCTCTCCCCTCCCCGCCGCGCCCCCCCTCCCCACTGGCCCCCGCGGTGCTTGTTATCTATAGCTACAGAAGAAGTAACGCTTCAATGTGAATGGCCTGCAGGACCTGCACTTGTTTTTGAAGGTGAAGAGTCTATGATTGCAGCTATCTCAGAGAATCCTATGAGTTTCAAGGTAAATGATGTGTTTTACAATTGATTTTGCAGTATTACCTTTTATATGTTTTCAGTATAATAACCAATGTAAAGGTAAGGGAACAAACTTGAGTTTCTCGTTGTTCTTTATAAGTGGTTGCTGGACAAAATCTTCTATCACTGACTAAGAAACCTGGGGTTGCTTTTGCCATCTCTAAACATAATTATTTGTCATGAGCTATTTGTCTTCTCTGCAAACTTCCAATTTGGCTATTTTGTCTTTTTTTTTTCTTCTGGACAAGTGAATCACAAATTACAAAACTAATTGTTTCTGGAAATGGTAATTGATGATTTACAATTTTTGTTGTTTTGTAATGGATGTACTCTGCAAAACTTTGTCTTTTGTGAGAAATTCATTTTCGTGTTGCTTCAGGCTTTATTTTCCTGTCTGGCCACTTTCTATAGTCACTCTCTATAGAACCTTAATGGGACTCAAAAATTCGATCTGATCTAGCCAACTCATTTCAAGCTCATTTGCTGATCATCAAAATCTTTTGCCATCCATGCATTCTCACTAAGAGTTGACTTGTACCTCTTGTGAATGTGTATATCTGCCACTTATTGGCTGAATCATCACTATTTGCCAGCCACATGTCTCGGTTGATTGGCACTCCCTAGAGCTTCTGTAGTGACTGCTGTACATAGGGGAAATGATTGTTGTTGCCTGCTACCCTAAAAATCTGTCCCAATTCATTTCTTCGACCATGGCTGGGCAAGTGTTTTTGGCTCCTGTTACTCAATGAATTTGATTTTTACTGCATTCTGAGGGAGAAAACAAACTAGCAGAAATTCCAGCACTTGTTAACTGACCTGTGGTTAAGATGAGCAGATGTGTAGACAAATATCTTATGAAATGTGTGTAGAAGTGGGGGACAGAAATCCATTTCTCAACTGCATGTTAAAAGGTAAGAATGAATTATTTTTGGACAATTTCAAAAAAATCCGGGCTCCATTTGTTCTCAGTTTGTTTGAGGACTGCTGTTTAGAAAGTAGAGTCATCTTCTTTTGTTACGACTATGGGCTTCATGGATGACTCCCAAACAGGATTGATTATCCAGCTCAAATCTGAAGGGCTTTTGCTGTTTTCACCCGAACTAATTTTGTGAGATTTTGGCGGGATCACTGCCAACTATTAAGTTTTTAAAACAGTTGGCAATGGTCCCAGAAAATCTTAAATAGTATCAGATAAGGAGGTCCTGAGTTAATATCTTTCCAAGCCTCTATTTGCCTCCTCAATTAAATATGCCCATGCTCTAGTACTAGACAAAAAGACCAGACTAAGTGTGAGGGGGAGTGATAGAATGTTTAAGCATTAAACCAAGCATTCAGTTTAGTTTTTTGTCTCTCAACAAATTCGATATTGAGAAGCAGTGGATAGTGGTCAGAGTTTGCTACCTGAATATGTAGAGCTCCTGCACTCATTAGCTTGATTAAGCATTCTATGTTGGACATAGCCCTGTCCAATCTTTTCCGAACAGTGGCCTGATCTTCCCTCTAATTTGTCCACACAACTTCGGCCCTTGACTATAACTATAAATTCTTTGTAAAATGTCTAAGCACCTAAGTTGGAGAGCTGCCTCACCTACTCAAGCTGCAAATTTCCTTTTCATTCGAAGTATCTTTAACACCTCAAGAAAGGTCCATCATTCATTTATTTTGGCACCGATGACCTCTTGATTCTTCCAGAAAGAGACCATAAGCTCTCATAAGGCAGACCATATAGGACAGCGCACTGCTACTTTTCTTCAAAAAAATTATTACTATCAGAATCCATGATTACTGTAAATTGATTCCTCATTGCCAGAGATGGCTCAGGCTCCAACTTATCTGCAGCTGTCGCATAAGCAATGTAGTAACAACTTTCTCACAGCTTCAATTCGCATCTCAATGTCATAAGTTTTAGATAGGCGTGCTATTACTGGGTTTAGTACTCAACACTTAGTTTTAAACTCCATCCATCACTGTCGAAGCCCCATTGGTACTGGAGGGTTCCATGCAATAATTCTCATCGCAGGCTGACGCATGAACTAAAGAAACGTTCTACAAGAGTGATCTCCAAGCAAACCAGTAATTATTTTTTCCCAAACCAGTACTGCTTCAAATGATGCTATATTACTCAAACTTGCAAACAGAATTGATATAAAACAACACAGCAACTACATGATTTAATGCCTGTCAATACTGTAAATGCATCTGAAAGGCTGTCCTTAGCATCAGTTCTACTTTCAATTTCAATGTCTGACTTCCACAGCCCTTCTTTTGTAAACCTTGTGGATTGTAAAATTTTGCTGCACTATTCTCAACAGTGATGGTTGTTCTTGTATTCTCTCTACATGGCCACAAAGCTGTACATCTTTGCATCTAAAAAATCCTGCCTTTTGCTTAAAATCATCTTGTACTGCTGCTTGGCTTTTTAATGTGAACTTGATATCACAATTCCCATTATTACTTGGATATTGGTGCCTGAGATGCAGTTCTCTGCCATAAGTGCCTCATGATTCCTCTAAGCTTCTGAATTAACTTTGCTTTTCTGTTGGTACATTATATGTTTGACTGGGATCTCCAAATTTTATATTTCTAGGGAAAAGTGGTTGTTATCAGAGGAGAGGGGCCTAAAGGTGGACCAGGCATGCCTGAAATGTTGACACCAACAAGTGCAATAATGGGAGCAGGTCTTGGAAAGGTAACTAGGTGTTGATTTATATCCTTCCTTGTGAGTTTTGTCACAAGTAGCTGTGTGTCTTTGTTGAGGATTATGTTTAAACAAATTGGTTTCCACTAATGACGTCACTTTCATTTAACTGAAACATATCCAACAAATCCTTTTTTCTTAGTCACTCCATGTCTTCTTTGAAGTTGATTTGTTCTTTTCATCTTGTGAAAATCTACTTGCTTATTTAGTGGAGAAAGCATTGGTATTGTTCATAACTTAGAGTATGTCTTCTTCCACCCTTCCAGGAAGTTGCATTATTAACTGATGGTAGATTCTCAGGCGGCTCACATGGTTTTGTTGTTGGCCATGTATGTCCTGAAGCACAGGTGCGTCTACTATTCATGCCCTTTCATCTACTCCTGTTAGTCAAATATCTGACTATGTGAGTTACAAGATAGTTTGTGATTAGCTTGCATATAGCAGAGCAAATGCAATACTTTTTTCTGTTGTCGTGGACAAGAAGTTTCTTGTGGTTTTTGGAATTCTCTTTAATAATGGGACAGAAAAGGTTAATTGACTTTTCATAGAACAGATCAAGTGGATGTAGTTTGGATGTCGGCATTCACATTATGCCTCAGTCTATATTACATAGACATGGACTTGACAATTTTGCATTGAGATGTAGTGTCCTGTAGCCACTCCCTCATGCATGTTGTAGGCTATAGGCTAGTGACACTAATATGCAAACTCGAGAGAAAATGGATGGTGATATAGGCATCTTGAGTTTGATGACCACATTACATATGAATCTTCCTTACAATGCTGGCCTATTTGGAGAGGTTATACTATATTTCTGCCAATATTACCTATGTGTCTTGACTAGAAGTATTTTCTCCATCCACATAAGAAAGTTGGGTTCTGTCTTGTTTATCAGTGTATTTACTGTAACAATTATATGTAGTATTTGTCATGGACTTTGCAGGCAATCCTGCAGACAAATGCTCTACGCTTATTGCTTTGCCAATTTTATTAAAATATCTTCTCGACATCACTAAATGATTGTGTTTTTGGATTGTGATTCCACTATATCACACGTCTTGCAGACAATTTAGTATGTTCAATTACGTGACAAAGCTTCATTCATGCTTTTAATATGATGATTCTAATTGAAATTGGATATAAAGTTGAGTGATTTCATCTTTATAAAGTAGTGTCAGTAAAGTGATAATAAGTGATGCTCATTTGCGATCTCAATTCTAGGAGGGTGGTCCTATTGGCCTCATTGAAAATGGAGATGTCATCACTATTGATGTTGAGAAGAGGAGGATTGATGTCCAACTATCAGATCAGGAGATGGAGGAGAGAAGGAAGAAGTGGAACCCCCCTCCACTTAAGGCAGCACAGGGAGTTCTTTACAAGGTAGTGAAAATAAATCAAACCACAATATGTTGGTTTACTCTAATTGACGTCTCTAATGATAAACTATTTCTTGATACTTTTGCAGTACATAAAGTGCGTACAGTCAGCTGCCAATGGATGTGTCACAGATGAATAACTGGAGCCAGATTGACTACTATAGAACAATGTATAGAGTGCGAAAAAAGCAGCTGGTGTGTTAATGTACACTAGTGCTGGTGGATACTCTTGCGGCTTGTTTATGATGCCAATCCAGGCTCCTATTCTTTTCAGCCTTTGCAGCATAAGTTCTTATTTATATTTTGTGGTTCCTCTTTCTAGCATGTTTCTTCTGGAAGGATTGTTGTTTGAAATGTTGTCAATTTTCCTTGTGCTTGTGTTTATAACGGGAATGAATTATTTCTCCATTGAGACATTGGGATGGCCTTACTTTTTAATCAAGTCATTCAGGCCCCTAGGATGATGACTTTAGGGCTCTAATTACTGTTGGTGTTGTTGCTATTAACATCGCCATTGTCGTCATCCTTGCGGTTGTTGTCGAGATCGTCATCATTGTCGACTCGTTATCTTCAGAAACTAAATCCAGTCTTATGATAATATGTTGATCCTAGATTTTCAATTATGGAAAACAATGTTCTTTGTTTTCGTTTTCATTTTCATTTGTTTTTTTATATGTTCCTTTGCGATCATGGTACTTATGCACCCACTGAGACATGGGTTGTCCATCTGTTATGTCCGACAAAGGACAGACCATCTATCTCTTATATCGTTGGATCTGATAACCTATTAATTTCTCGTGAATATGATTGTGAGGGATTGCTCCGTACGGCATATGCCTCATAAGAACTGATGACGGGTAATATGACCAAGCATTTTGAATTGCAATTTGCTCTCGTAAATCTTAAAATT
Source organism: Eucalyptus cloeziana (assembly GCA_014182715.1). Taxonomy (NCBI): domain Eukaryota; kingdom Viridiplantae; phylum Streptophyta; class Magnoliopsida; order Myrtales; family Myrtaceae; genus Eucalyptus; species Eucalyptus cloeziana. The sequence continues at coordinate 29,429,624 of CM024641.1, read as the reverse complement.
CTTTCATTTTAATCAACCATTTGGGCCTGAATGAGGAATATTGTGAGCGTATTAGTCGACTTTCCTTGCAACAAAGAAGATTAAGGGCTGATTTATCGGATACTTAAGTCATGGTGGCTAACAGATTGGTAGCCAATCCATCTAGCATGATCAGCGTAAGAACTGGCCTCATGGTGAGAGCGTTACAACCTTTCATTCCCAATCTCGTCGGGATGGATTGCTGTATTCTTGTGTGAGAGGAAGAAGTGAAGCTTGGCACGTTTAAACTGAATTGCCATGGAGGCATCGAGTTCGGAAATGATTCGCATGGTCCTTAAGCACACTGCCTGCTCTTGCCTTGTCGTGCACAGCTAACATTAGATTCGAGTTTAATCCAATCTTCGGGTGGATGAAACCACCTCATGCCAAGCTGTTCAGTGGGTCTCGAGTGAGATTTGTCTATTTATGAAGTTGATATAAAATCGTCATATTCAGTGGCATTCATGTCGGATTTACAAGGGACTCTATATCATCTTCAATGGTCCGGATTAATATGTTATAATTTCTCTAGACCGAGAGTTTTTAAACCCCATGTGATATTTGGGTGTTTTCTTTACTCTGGGTATTGCAGTGTCTCATTAAATTCTCTTCGTATTTTAGTCTAGAAACACTTCCTGCAGTTTGAGTGAAAGAAAAAAGAGACCTGTCGCAGATCCTTAAAGGGCCAGATCTGCAAACTTAAAGATGAATTTTTCTGGAGATACATCCGTAGTTGTAGGAAATAAACTTCCATATTCCAACACACAAGAAACATGTCCAAGAAATTCTTGAATCACTGATCAAATTGGGTACATTACATTTCAGAATATGCCTTATTTCCATAAATTAACCGCCTTAATTGCAGCCTTGTGAGAAAGAGTTCTTTGCTTTCGTCAGAAAGACAAGATTTATGTGTTGAGAGGAACCAATTTTTTTTTTTTTCCTTAAGAATGTTAACTTCCAAAATAGTTGCGTTATCTATAAATACAAGTAACATTTGCGAGTTATGGTTGGGTTAGCCCAATATAGGTGGCCCACCCATAAAACTCTTCATCTTTCACTTGCCTATGATGGACTAAATATAACTCAGTCTTCTCTATAAAGTTCATATTAATAAATAATATGTGTGATTAACATACTTTAAAAGCTGGTTGCCATACATCCGTTAGGAATATATAACAGCTCAAATTAGACATAATAATATAAAGTAAATCTAATATGTAGTATCCTAGATCAATCAATAGCATTTCTTTCTTTCTTAATCTCTTTAAGTATATTGTATATATTGTATTAAAAATTATGATTAAACTCAAAATAGTCATAATTGGTCAACTTGTATATGCAAAAATAGAATGCGACACCAACAAAAAAAAAAAAGGAAAAGGAATTTCCTTTTTCATAAATCTTTCAATTTCAATTCTATTTGCTATTCTATAAATGTCTCGTTAGATCGCATTATCCATGATCATTAGTAACATTCCAAGATAGTAAATATTGAATAAAACTTTTTTTGAGAATAAGTAAGAGTCGTGAAGACACATAATTGAGGAACTTTATCCTCAAAAGTCTCACACGGCTTAAAAACTTGATAGCAAAACTTTTGCCAACTCTTATTGGTCATTTCATGCATAAGTAAAATGAAATACACACAGATGATAGTTTAGACATTTCTAATGTTTAATTTGAACTCATAAATCTACTCTATTTAATGAATCTATTAGAACTCACATCTAGTATTAAAGACATGTAAAGTAAAATGTGTAGGTTATTTCATTTTTTGATCTCATCTTAACATTTTGCTAAGGCCACATCTTTATTTTAAGCTTGAGTTATCAATTATCACCTAAATAGTAAATTTAAAATTGTCTCATCTCTATTCATTATACAGTAAATAAAGACAATTACCCGTGTGAATGGGCTGATTTCTTATTTGTCCGATATACTCTCAATATAATGCACTAAGAATCAATATGCATAAATGTCAAATAGACTCATTGGCATTAATAATGATAGAAAATATCATTAATTGTATCATTAATTGTGAACTTTTATGGAAATACAAATGTCTAGTACATCAACTTTTACATAATCTTAGAGATTTTACATAACCAAGGAAAATATCTCTAGGAATTGGCTTCATTGTAAGATGTGCTATTATCCTATGTGTAGGTACATGGTACATGTTCATATCTCTTTGTGTAACCATGTTTTTAACAAAATTACACTTTGTATACATATGTTTGATATTGCAATGAAATTTGAGATCCTTAGTGTAAACTATTGTTGCTTGACTATCACAATTAACTAATCATGAGTTTATAGCATTTTTAGCAACACCTAAGTAATCCAAAAATCTTTTAAGTCAAACATTCTCTTGTATTACTACCAATAGTGCCACAAATTCAGCTTTCATTATAGATAATGTTATACATGTTTGTTTCCAACTACTTCAAAATATGTTGCCATTATTTTGTAAGAACACAAATTTAGAAATAAATTTCCTTTCATGTAAATCTTTTTCCCTATCAACATTAGTATAGACCTTCAAAGTGCAGATCTCTTCCTTGATAACTTAGCGAACAATCGGTAGTACCCTTTAGATACCTTAATTTTTTTTTTATAGTAGTCTAATGTGCTGGACTTGGATTTGATTGGTATTTACTTACTATTCCATCTACAAAACAAATGTTAAGGTTTCAACGGCATTAGTCTATGGAACATGTTTCATTCGTTCCTATTCTTGTGGAGTCTTGGGACACGTTCTACGACATAATCCTTCATCTTTTATAACATGAGTATTTATAGGTTTATAATCTTGCATATAAAATCATCCAAGGATTTATTTATATACGTCTCTTGTGAAAGAGACAATGATTTCTAGAAATCTTAACTTCAATAATATATGCAGCTTCACCCATATCTTTCATTTAAAAATTGGAAGATAAACAATTCTTAATCGTATTAACAAACTTTATATTGCTCCCAGCAGTTAGTATATCATTCACATATATGATAAGATCACAAATTAAATTTTGGATCTTTTGATATATACATAATGATTTTCATCAATTATTGCAAAATTATACACCATTATGGTATTATGAAAACATATATACCATTATCTCAAACACTACTTAAGGCCATACATTGATTTTAAAAGTCGACATATATTAACAGGTTGTTCCATATCAATTTCTTTTTCTAATTCTTCATTAAGAAAAACAATTTTTACATCAACTTGATGTAATTTAATATCCATAGTTGCCACTATTGCCAGAATAAAACGAATAGGAATAAATCTCACTATAGGAAAAAAAGTTTTTTTATAATCAATTTATTCCTGTTGATTATATCATTTTGCTACAAGGCAAGTATTATATCTTTCAATTAAGCCATCAATTTTATGTTTTGTTTTGGGAATCCACTTGTTCCCAATGACTTTATGTCTTTTGGAAGGTCAACTAATTATTAAACTTGGTTTGATTTCATTAATTTCATTTCTTATGCCATTGCTTATATCCATTTTTTTTTCAGAAGCTCATTTACATTTCTTGACCTATCTTTTTCTTGTAGAGCAACCATAAAAGCTTCCCCTTCAATGTCAAAACATCAACAAAGAAAGATTTTTCCACTTGTTCGTTGCATAGGAGATTGTATATGTAACATCCTCAATTTTGACCCCATAAGGATCGGCTGTAAGGTCCAAAAAGGATTGATCATGGGCCATTAGCCATTGATCGATTGGCTCGATCGGCAAGAAATCGCAGATTGATCATGGTTCGACTGGCCGACCAACCGGTCAACCAACCGATCGGTCACGGATTGGTCGAGATGTTGGTCCCGAATTTTCTATTGACCATACCGATGGGATAAGATCACTAGCTCATAAGATGACTTTTTGATCATGAGAATTGGTTATGGGATGATTTTGGATCAGTGGATGATCATGGGTCGATCCGACTAATTGCAATTTCTAGTTGCGAGTGATTCCGCCCGGTTATACACTGATACACAGACGATCCATATTGATCAGATGCAATCGTCTTCGGACCAAAAATGTATCATTCCCTATTTAATTCTTAGTGATCATAACGGAATTTCGAATTGGTGATGTCCGATCATGGATCAATAATGCATCGACTATGAACTCTACCGGTGGATTGGGTGCCACCAAAATGAGCCTAGGGATAGACCCGGCTCATTTTAAGGTTTATGAGTGCCTTGACTTAGTGCTAGGCCATGGATAGTCTTAGGATTGGTTTCAAACCGATCAAAGGATAACTGATCCTATTAGCCGATCGACCGTCTAAAGGAACGGTTTGGGCGAATATGGGGCGTTATGGCCGAACCTCGGGTGTATGTGATTTGATTCTTCGAGGTGTACCTAATGATCCTTTTTCCAGCCCCGGAATCAACTTGGAAGATAGAATTCTCTAGACCGCCTTATTAATGAAGAAAAAGACAAAATAAGGATATTTCTAAAAACCCCTCATTAAATGAAGGGGTGAGTTGTTCTTTGAATAGTCAAAAGTCACGAGGGCGGTCAAAATATCTTTGAAAATTCTAGAGAAAGGTGGCACATAAGTGGACCAATTAGAGAGCGATACACGAGCCTTTATTAATGACTGAAAGATCTAGAATTACCGAGTTGGAAACTATGGTACTATTATTGTCAAACATAATTAAATGTCCATTAAATGTGGCATATAGGTGGACCAATGGAATGGAAGAGCGAAAAGTGGGCCATCGTCGATGATGCCTAGGAGCTTAGATTGCCAAGTAAGGCTCTTAGCCATGCCAACTCACTTTCTAGGTGTAATTATGAGGCAAAATAGACTTGCCACCCAAGGACTTTAGGCGGGACACTTGGAAAAATTAGAGTGGACCATTTGGCTTGGTAATGATGGCTTGAGATTTGCTCGGGAGAAGAAGTTAGTAATTCATGCTTAGGTGTCCTTTAGAATCTTGGGTTATGATGAGCATAGAAGATAGTCTTGGTGCACAAGACAAATGCCAAGCCAATCAAGAGAAGACATTAGGCATCAAGGGGCTTATGTGTCCCCTAGGACCATAGGCACATCATAAGCCTAAAGTGAGCCTTGGAAGGTAAATAAATAGATGGACCAATCACAATCAAACACGAATAAGCATAGGCGCTAACTAAGGAGACTAGATAGACCAACTCCTTCATTAGGCTTAATCATGAGATTAGCACTAATAATTGAAGAGGATGAGGCCTATAAATAGGAGAAGGTCTATAAATAAGAGAAGACATCTTCACATTTTGGAGGCTTAACCATTCTCTCATTTTCTCTCCATTTCTCTCCTCTCTTTCACGTCCTTCTCCTCCAAGCTACCTTAGGAGCCGTCTGGTCACTAAAGGAGCATCTTGGAGCTAGGCTCAAAAGTAATAAGTAGAATCTCTAACTCTTGGCTAGGGTGATAGCCTATATCGTCGAGTTTAGTGGTGTGCTCACCCATGTAAACCGTGTGTATGTTGTCATGTTTTTTTGTGTGTTTGCTCATGTTTGCATGCTTGAATGTGTTTATGCCCCGGGACAAGGTCAAGGTTTGCTCGGCTTGGAATCGATGTCAAGTCGCAATAGCCTAAGCATGTGACTCAAGCCACAAACCAAGAATCGTTCTCGGCATATTTTATAACATGATGTTGAGGGTCATGGCACACTCACTTGAATGAGCATGCCCTTGGGCCTTGCATACGTTGGCTAAGATAAAAGATGAAAAACCGACTTGTGTGATGCACTTTGTGTGTGCACTTAAAGAGGAAAAAGCGTTTATCACCACATAGCGTTGGCGGCGATACCTCGTTCATTGAATGGGATGCTCTGGCTGAGCTAGGATGCTTGAGTGTGAGCCCGGATGCCTTGGGTAAGCTAGCCCCAAGATGGCTTGGTTGAGCCAAGATGCCTAGGTTGAGCCCGGATGCCTTGGTGAGCTAGCGCCAAGATGCCTCAATTGAGCCGGGATGCCTTGATTGAGCCAAGATGCCTAGCTTGAAGCTGGATGCCTCGATTGAGCCGGAAGGGCTTGGTTGAGTTAAGACGACGGTAAATGAATTTGCACGAGTATCGGTATATGCATATGCATGATATGTTGATGTATTCATTGATATGTTAAAGATAAGCATGCATTGAAGTATGCGGTGATAGACATCTGCATATAGTGAAGGATAGTAATAAGTTTGCTATTAATCTGCCATCGACATTGTATTGCTAGTGTTATACATACAAGATTTTGATAATGAGATATCATCCTAGTAAAGAATTATGGGTTTTTACTTATTGAGTCCATGACTCATCCCATTGTTTTTCGACGTGCGGACCCCTGGAGTGCCACAACTTTGCACAAAGGGACACTTAAGTGTCATAACTTATGAAAGGACACTTAAGTGCCAAAATCGGAGCAAAAGGGATCACTTGAGTGCCAATCCGGCCAAAATCCAGCCAAATTGCATACGTGGCATTTTCCGGCGATTTCCAGCGACTTCTTTTACTGATGTGGCAAATTTTTTTTTTAAAAAAAGTTGACGTGGACGACAAAAACGACGTCGTCCATCCACATTGAGTGTGCTGACCTAAACGACGTCGTTTAGGTCATTGTGCGCTAACCTAAATGCCATTCCTCCCCGTTCGCATTCATAGTAGATCTCAAGCCCTTCTCTTCTTCGCCGTTCACGCCTAGAGCTGGTCATCGGTCGCTGTCGTCGGTTGCCGTTGTTGGTCACCATCGTTGCTCACCGCTCACCATCGTTGGTCGTTGTCACCGCTCACCATCGTCGCTCGTCCAAGATCGGCCCCTTCTCCCCCTCCCCTGTGATGAAATTATGGCTCGATTAATTTATTACGGCTCGGATAGAATTTGTGTTGATACACTTCAACTGAAACTTGCTGACAATCGCACAAAGAGACCAGATTTCTCATTATTTTCGTGAATTTTTCTTTCAAGCCAATGTCAGAGTATGCTTTGATTGTTGAGTCACAGGTTATGCATCTCCTTAAGAGCATCCTAATAAAGTAGGTAACTAATGCATCTCCGAGAATAATATTAAGTCCTTGAACCACTCTGCTTGTGAGGCTGTATAGGGTATGTCCTTGAACCACCCTGCTTGTGAGGCTGTATAGGGTATGTTTATCAAACCAAAATCCTGAATTAGAACATAACAACTGTAGCGAAACATTTTATTGGTGAAGTTACAAACTAAGAAAAAGTTTCAAGCAGGAAGAATAAGAACTTGAAAGGGTATTGAAGCATGTTTTGGTGAAGCTATTTCCTGGAATTGGCTCTGCGGCTTGCGTCGCCTTCTTTGAGAAATGTATTGCCCCTTGTCCAAATTTGTTATGGGTTAGGATAGTCTAAGACTATGGAGTGATCTGTTTGTGCTTCTCTTTGTTTTTCTTTAGCTTTAGCGACATTAAATGCTTCGAAGTTTAGTTGTTCTAATTTTAGTTTAAACTTCTAAAGGAATTTGTAGGAGTCAGCGGCTGTGATTTATATAAGTTGATGTCAGAGTATGCTTTGATTTGATTAAGTTGATGTACATTCTCTCACATCGCAAGTTTAGTTCAATAGACAAAATTGCTTGGGCTGTGATTGTTGTGGGGACCTGTGCTTGTTGTGGGGACCTCTGGTTTTGGTTAATATTTTAAGGGAAGGGAATGGAAGGCAAATAATTAAAGCGCCGACCTCTTTTTTGGCTGTCATGTAAGGGCATATTGTCAGTGTGGGGACCTCTGTTTACTAAAGTCCATGAGAGTGGGTGGACTCCCATGTGCAATTGTCTAGTGGTCCCAAAAACTAATGATTCTTTTTCTTGTTCTTGGTGCAGTAATGGCTCATGACAAGGGTCATGTCGCTGTCATAGTTTGCTACGATGGGGAATTTGTGATTGGGGAGGATGAGTGGGAGTATGCGGGTGGAAATGAGGGCACCATCTTTGTGGATATAAAGAAGGCATCTTATATAGGATTTCTTAGGGATATCAAGACTTATTTTTCTTGTAAAGTTCGGGTTGCTTTGTATAGTATTCCCTGGGAAAGACTTAAGAGATGGTTTGAGATGCTTAGAAGATGATAATGGTCTTAGGGATGTTCTATACCATTATCTTCATGGTGAAGAGGTAGAAATATATGTTGAGTACAATAGTGAAAGTGAGGACGAAGATGATGATGGAGAGAGCGCCGAAGTAGGACAAGAAGGAGATGATATTTAAGGTAGTACTGACGTTAGGGTCGAAGGAGGGCAGGATAGATATGATGAACATGAGAGGAGTGCAGATGTAGTTCACCAAAGTGATGATGACATATGTGATGTCACAATCTCTGGATTAGATTGGGAAGTAGCTGAATCAACTGATGATGATGATGAAGGGTTGCCTGCTGAAAATTTTATAAGTGATAATGACGACGAGGAACTTGTATAGTCATGAATACAATGAAGGGATTTTTTGATAGCTAAGTTTGTAGCTTTGCATGTAACCGATGAAGTTCTAAACATACTCGAACGCCCTACAGATGCTGGTGCTGCTGGCGAGGAGACTGCAGATGCTGGGGCTACTGGTGAGGAGACTGACTATGAAGAAAGCGTCGAGAATGCTACTTCTCAGGATGAGCTTGAAGAAGATGAAGGACCTGCGCATAGAAGGAAAAGGAAAAGTAAGTTTCCTTCTTATGATCCATCCATTGCTTCTCCTACTTTATCGAGAGGCATGAAATTTCATGATTCGAAACAATTTAAAGAAGCTATACTGAAGAACTCCATTGCTGCACAGAGGAACATTAACTTCATTAGAAACACTAAGACCTTTGTAAGAGCTAGGCGTTCGCAGCAAAATTGTCCATGGAAGGTCTATGGCGCATTTGTTAGGAGAAGTGGATTTTTCTAGATTAGAGCCTACCAAGAGGAACATACTTGTTCCATTAATTTTGAGAATAAAAGGGTAACGAGTGCATGGTTGTCGAAGCACTTCTTTGAATTGATTAAGCTGATGCCTCATGTGAATACTACTCAATTCAGGATGCTGGTGAAGGAGCAGGTAGGCATCAATATATCCAAGAATCAATGTAAAAGATTGAAGCAAAAGGTGATGAAGATACTTATTGGTCAGTACAGCGGTGAATATGGACAGTTGTGGGACTATGCTTGGGAGTGTAGGCTGCAAAATCCCGGAAGTAGAGTGTATGTAGAGGTCGTGGAGAGACAACTTCCTGATATTGGGACGAAGTTCGATAAATTCTATGTTTGCTTCAATGCATGCAAACGGGGACTTTTATCTGGTTGTAGACGAATTATAGGATTGGATGGGTGTTTTTTGAAGGGCTTGTGTAAGGGAGAATTGCTGGCCGCAATTGGAAGAGATGCAAACAACCAAATGTTTCCCCTGGCTTGGGCTCTTGTGAAGGTAGAGAACAAGGACAATTGGTCCTGGTTCCTCAAAAATTTGATGACTGATTTGGAGATAACAAATGGGGCATGGTGGACGTTCATTAGCGACCAACAAAAGGTACTGTTTGTTTTTTAAAAAATTTGGTCACTTGTTTGTTTTTTGATATCAACATGTCATTTGCTTACATTTTTCATATTTTGAATTAGTGCAGGGACTAGTTCCAGCAATAGCTGAGTTGTTGCCTTATGCTGAACATCGAATGTATGCGCGGCACATATACGCAAATTGGGCAAAGACCTATAAAGGGGACAAGCTGCAATCACAATTTTGGCAGCTAGCAAAGATCACGAATATGGCTAACTTTAGAATGGCCAAAGAAGAGATGCTTCAATTGACAAAGGATGGTTATGATGCACTGTCCCAAACAGACCCGAAGCATTGGTGTAGGGTGTTCTTCAGCGAGGAATTCAAGTGTGATAACATTGATAACAACATCTGCGAAACATTCACTGGGAGGATAATAGATGCCAGATGCAAACCAATTATCTCGATACTTGAAGACATACGGGTTTTGGTCATGACTCGGCTACACAAACAAAGAGATGAGACTGCAAAGTGGACTAAGCAATGTGGTCCTAGGATTGCTAAGAAATTGGATGACAACTTGGCTGCAAGTAGGTATTATCATCCCATTTGGAATGGGGATGAAGGATATGAGATAATGAAGGGTTCCGATAAATATGTTGTCCATTTAGGTACGAGGAAGTATTCATGTAGAGCATGGCAACTAAGTGGAATTCCTTGTGCACATGCCATGTGTGCAATTCAATTGAAGGGCCACAACACAGAAAACTACATTGATGATTGGTACAAGAAACTGAAGTATCTTGCTTCGTATCAATTCATGTTGCAGCCAATTAGAAGTAGCAAGTTCTGGGAGCCAACAGATCGCGAAGCACCTCAATCTTTGCCACTAAAGAAGAGAATGGGAAGACCAAAGCGAAAACGAAGAATAACGAAGGGAGAGGACTTATGTCACCGCAGGTTGAATAGGACAGGAGTACCGATAAAGTGCTCTTTTTGCCACATAGTAGGGCACAATATTAAGGGTTGTCAATTAAAGAAGCAGCAGGAACAATTGAGGCCAGCCGAAGAGCCTAGTGAAGGGACAGTTGGACAAGGAGAAACAGAAAGGTGAAGTGAGTCGACTGTTTTTCAATTGACGACAATAAACCCAGTAAGTCAGGACAATTGTGTTTATGTTGCTTTATGGTTTGTTACGAATATGTATGTACATAGATATAAGTGACATGTATGTAATGTTTTTGTCTTTGTTAGGTCACCGTGACACGTGAAGAATTGGCCGAAGCCCCTGCTATACCTGAAACTGAAGGGCTTGTTTAAAGAAGGCAAGGTAGAAGACAGCTAGCTGCAGGATTGGCTGAAGCAATTGGAGGGTCAGTTAAGTCGATTGTTCTTCAGTAGCAACAGAGAAAAAAATACCCGGTAAGTTTAATGATTTTAGTTTACTTTTCATTTACGTTCTAATATGGCCTGATGTTATATTTATGATATCATTTGTCTTTTCCTCAGGTTTGAAGAAGGCAAGTTAGAGCTCAGCTGCTAATAGAGGGCCCAACTGAAGGGCCACCACAAGATCTATCACCAAGGTCATCACAAAGGCCACTAGAAGGGTCATCACAAAGGCTACCACCAAAGCCAACCGAAGGTGTCACTGAAGCTGAAGGTCTAACTAAAAAAACAACCAGAAGAAAGCCAAATCAAGAGCCACCTACAAGAAGGCGGCCATCTACAAGATGCCTAGCTGAAGAATTGGCCGAAGAAGCCCTTGTTGTAGCTGAACAGCCACAAGAGCCCAAGAAATCACATGCGAGAAGAAGACGCAACCAATCACAAGTACCTAAAAGTGACGCTCCCCTTTGAACAAGAGGAGCTCTTGGGAAGAGGCTAAAACAATATGATTATGGCCTTTATACAGATGAGCTTTCTGGAACAGTTATTCTTAATATAAGTTTTATAGGCTGTATTTAATTTAATTTATAGTACAAACTTTTGTTGATAATTGAGTTTTCTTTTTTAAGCTTGGGAGAAGTCTAGAGGTTCTTATCTCTCAAGGCCCAACTCAAGAATCAACGGCTGCGCCAATAAAGAAGACATTGCTTGCGCCAATAAGAAAGAAGAGTAAGAAGAACCAAGTTGCAGGTCCATCTGAATTAGTTCAGCCTACAACAATTGTAGCTCCTTCTGAATCAGTTCAGCCTAGGACAATTGCAGCTCCATCAGAATCAACACATCCCAAGACAGTTGAAGAAGAAGTCTCACGTCTAGTTAGAAAAAGTGCAAGGATTATGAATCAAGTGCGAAGTCCATCAAAACGAGCACGAACAGAAGGCATTGTGCATACTGATTAATGAAATGGGATGTGATATGGTTTGTGGGGTTGAGGAGTCAGTTGTAAACATCTGTGGATGTTTGTTTTTTTTTTTTTTTATTGCTTTTTTATAATAGCTTATCATTGAGTTAGTTGAGTTTGTGAGACTTCATTTGTCATTGAGTTTGTGAGACTTCATTTCAATATCAATGGAACGGTTGTTGCTTGTTATTTTTGGCATGCCTTTTTCATTTTTTTGATTTTGTTTTTACTTTTACTTATTGCTGCTTCTGGTGGTGGATATGTGGTGGTGACTGGGGAGCTCGTGTGGCTGGTGGCGGCGGCTGGTGAAGCCTGGTGGTGGTGGGTTGGGTTGAAGGTTTTTACTGTACCTAGTGCAAGATGTAAGTGTGCAATATGCACATCTTACACCAGGTAGTGCTGGTGCAAGCTGGTGTAAGATACCTTACACTAGCAACTTATGCAGCAACATACCACCAGCATAGTGGTGGCTAGTGGTGGCTCAAGTGGAAGCCTAGTATGCTTGGTGTGGTTGGTGGTGATGGCTGGAGGCCGATGGTGGCCAGTGGTGGGCGGTGGTGGTGGCTGGTAGTAGCCGATGGCTGGGGAAATGTACAAAAAAAAAAAATGACACTTAACAGATCACATTCTAAAAAATCTAGCACTTAAGTGTTCACTTTTAATAACAAGTGGCACTTAAGTGATCCTTTTAATAATAACTTAACACTTAAATAACTCTTTTTTTTTTATCACGACTGTCACTTAAGTGATCACTAGATACAATTTATAGCACTCGAGTAATTACTCATGTCTGTTCTATGTATATGGTGGTTTGTAGCAAAACGTAGAAGCTGCTGGCTTATATATTTGCTGCTGGTTTACACATTTGCTGCTGGTTTACATTCAATTCAAGTAAAATAGTCACCACAACACATCGACCCAATATACATTCCATCATCACTGATTTATATTTGAGAATAAGCAAAAACATAGTACAAACAGTATATGTCGAAATCATTCATTCATTCATTCCATTTCCTTGACCTCCCCACAAGCACAAGAAGTTACTTCTTATAGACAACACAACACTTCTTCTCATCTTCCAACAAAATAAGTCACTTTTCATTCAAAACAAGTACATTTCTCCACATATTTACAACTATGGCAGTCGGAGAAACTTCTTCTCATCTTGCAGTACTTTAGATTTCATCATAAAGTAGGATAGACAAAAAAACAACAACACAATAAACGATTGGTAACACTTCCGTTCAATTTTCATCTTTGAAACTTCATTCTTCAAATGGTTAACAAAAGATACTTGAGCTTGAGCTTGTATTGAGTCAACATCGTCCAAGTCGTCGACAAGCGTAGATAGAGGTTGATGACATCCATAAAGTAGATCTAATATTACCTCTGTGGCTCGGTGAGAAAATTTCGCATCGACCCATTTGAAGTATTTGCACTTCGAGCCTTCTCTGTATTGGGCACATCCATAGAATCTTCTCTCGGGATTCGTTCGAGTCCATGATGTTCTACTTGGACTTGGTAACTCACAAAAATGAAAACGCTCACCTTCTCCTTCGCTTCGGCGAGAGAAATTTGAGCTGCTGCTGAAAGTCCTGCTCTCCATTTCCAATATTTAGTGGTAGAATTAGGGGCAAATCGAATTAGGGTGCGGGATTAGGGCTCCAGCGCTTCAATGGCATTTTGCCCAATTTAGGGTTTTAGATTTAGGGCAATTGGGGAGACGACGGCGTTTTCGCTAATTTAAGGGCACTATTTTGGGCCAACAAGCGAAACGACGTCGTTTGGAGTAACTGAGAGCTGAATCAACTCTCCGGCGAGACACATTGGCGAGAAATATTAATATTTTAATGCCACGTATGATTTCCGGCCAGCTTCACCGGAGATGGCACTCAAGTGTCCCACTTTTCTTAAAATGTGGCATTTAATTGTACATTTCGTAAGTTATGGCACTTAAGTGTCCCTTTGTGCCAAGTTATGGCACTTGAAGCGTTCTTATCCCATTGTTTTTCAGAATTGTAGGCATAAGGGAGTTGTAGTCTCGCTAGAGGAGTTAAGGTTTACCTAGCCTTTTGAGCATAGAAGATGTAGTAGTTGTAAATATAACGGCCGTGATAAAAAGGGCTTGTAATTGTAATTGATGTAATTGTATAATTGTAAATGATTGTTTTCCTGGCTACTGGTTGTTGTATGGGTATTATTTGTAACGCTTTCGCATGTGCTTAATAAAAAGATAAAAAGGAATGGAACGGCGACGTGCCTAGGACGTCGCGAAAATAACCTTTGCTACTCGTGATCCTGGGGATGGAGTTAGGGTTGTGACAATATATTTGGTAATTCATTATGTTCTATTATGATCCTACTCAGATTAAATAATGATGCCATCATCTCATTAAGTGGGTGCAATTGAGACTGGTTTGAATTTAATGACTTCTCACATTACTCCCACTTGGATGAGATGATGGTATATTAATTCTAATAGTTTCATTATCACAATTCAAGGTTTCAAATAGAGAATAATCTTCACATTTTTTTGTCATTTAAAAAAAAAACCAATCTCTAAAAATATGACATTCTGTAATTCAAATTTAGTGACACTTCCACTTTCTTGCTTACTTATAAACACATTGCTTTGAATGCTCTGAGAATCTTATGAAAATACTCCTTTTGCCTCTTGGACCCAATTTTCTATATTTGTGAAAGGGCTCATAAGTATATGTAGCACATCCCTAAGGTTTAATAAAACTTAAGTCAAGTTTTCAATCTCTTCATGATTTATATGAAGTGAAAATAACTGATTTATAAGTCACACGGTTAAGTATATGTGCAGCAATTAATAGGGAGAAGTGCAAAAAAAGTCCTAAACCTTTTGTCTTTGTGCCGATTTAGTCCTATACCTTTTTATGTTGTGTCGATTTAGTCATTTCCAGCCAATATTGGCTGGATTTTGCTAACTGGATGTCGGTCAGTGGACGTAGCTTAATCGGCGCTGACGTTGACAACTTTTAATAATACTTTAATATTTTAATTTTTAATTTTTCTGTTTCTCTTTTTCTTTTTCTTTTTTTCTTTTTTTCTTCCTCCAGCCAATCGTCGGAGCTCGGCGACCAACCAGAGGCGATGGCTGGCGAGGTCGAGGTTGACCTCGCTAGCCACCTTGCCAGTGGCTGCGAGGGCGGCCTCACGCGTGGCGACAAGGCTCGCCCTTGCTAGATCTGGCGAGGGTCGAGCCTCGCCCATGGTCGGTGAGGCGGGCGAGGCCTGGGCGGTGAGGGTCAAGTCAGATTTGGCGAGGGCGAGGGCGAGGAGGTGGCCTTGCTGCAGTCGCGCCATCCCCTACTCGCGCGCCTGTTCGCGCATCTTCGCCTCTCGCGGTTGTCACTCGCACCCTGCTCGCCGTCCGCCGAAGCTAATCCAGCTGCCTACCATCACCGTCGAGCTGGCCTCGCACCGGCCATGGGTGAGCCTCGTCGCCCAGCCTCGAGGGGCGGCCTCGCGCCGGGCGGCGAGGCTCGCCCTCACGCCCACCGGCGAGGTGGTCGGCAAGGTCGACCTCGACCTCACTAGCCGTTGCCTCGGCCGGTCCCAAGCTTCGGCGACCGGCTGGAGGAAGAAAAAGAAAAAAAGAAAAAGAGAAACAGAAAAAATAAAAAAATATTAAAAAATATTAAAATATTATTAAAAGTTGTCCACGTCAACGCCGATTAGATCACGTCAGCCGGCCGGTGTCCAGTCAGCAAAATCCGGCCAAAATTGGACGGAAAGGACTGAATTGGCACAACGTAAAAAGGTTTAGGACTAAATCGGCACAAAGACAAAAGGCATAAGACTTTTTTGGCACTTCTCCCGCAATTAATAAAACATCAAACCCAAAATATGATTTGTAAATTAGCTTGTGCCATCATAGACCGAATCATTTTATGTCTTCTCTTTGTAACACCATTTTGTTGAGGAGTTGCTGAAATAATCAATTGTCTCTCTATTTCTTTTTCATCACATCAAATTTTGAATTGATCAGATAAATACTTGTGACCTCAATCGGATCTTAATGCTTTTATTTTCTTATCCAATTGATTTTCTACCAATCTCTTATGTTCATTGGATCACAAATGTCCGAATGGATCAATTGTAAAGGAAACTCAACTCTTGTTCTTTTTCCAAATGGTGTCTGTGTTGTTTTTCCTACTAAGCAATACTTGTAAATAGACAAATCAACTTTTTCAATATTGTCCAATAAGCCATCTTTGATTAATCTATTCATTTGTTGTTGACCAATTTTACTAAGTCTATCATTATCATGAGAGATAACAAACATTAACATCACAGTAAATAATATTCAATACAATGAAACCATCTTGGAAATATCTAAAACCATAAAAACTTGTTCCCAAAGAAAAGTGGATTATGAAATTTTAATTTAAAATCTAGCTTACCAAAAACCAACACAGAAACGAAATTTCGACAAATTTCTGTAACATATAATATATCATGTAGGAATAAGGTTCGACCACCATGCACATTCAATTAGCAGGTGTCAATCCTTTTGACTTCCGCTCTTGAATTGTTTCCCACATATATCCACTTTGTTCCTTGTGAAACTCATCAGAACTCCATGAAAGCATTGTTGTCCTTTGCTACATGATTTGTAGCTCATGAATCTACAATTTACAAAGGATGAGATTAGTTAGAAAAACTAAACTAAATACATAAGTAGTGCTGTCAAACGTAAAGGGTTTCTACCTTTTTTGGCTTACCATATTCGTGAACAAAGTGAACTTTATTACCATAGTTTAAACATCTCACTTTTAAGATGTCCTTTTGAAACAACGCTTTCCTTTCCTACATTGGTTAAACCTTGCTTTCTTTCATGAAAAATTTGCTCCATTGCCTTTCCACTTGTTGAACCCACCATAATGGCTACACTTGGAGCCCGAAGCCCATTGTGAGCTAAAACCTACAAAATATGTGGCTAGCATCTTTTAGTGCACTAATTATGTTTGACATACACCTCAAATGTTGTTTCATGGTTTGCCCATGAGGCATCTTATAAGAGTTAAACTTTATAAGATGTCTTAGTTTGGGAACATATTTTTGACCAAACATAATTGCTAATGCTGCCACATGTCTTTGGCATAATCAAAACGTCTAAACTCTTGCATGATATCATTTTCTATGTTATTTAGTAACGTAATGTGAGCAATGGAGTTATTTTTATTCCATGAGGTAAATGCTTCTTTATCCCTTCTATGTTATGTAGTATTTCTATCTTCAGGTTCTTTCACAACCTTCTAGCGCTTCTTGCTCTTTCAACATATACTAGATTTTTCATATTCTAAATTTCATAATTTTTTCCATTCATTTTCTATCCTTTATTGAGCTCAACTACGATATTCTTAGATATTGAAGCCATTGAATCTGAACACAAAGTTCTTTAGACATATATGCACCAATTATTAATACCTAATATCAATGCATCGATTTTACACAAACTAATTACATTAATGATAATTTCAAATTAGGATTATGCTTTGAAACATACCTTATTTTCACAGATTAAATACCTTGATTGTAGCCTCATGAGAAAGAGATTTTTTTTTTTGTTAGAGAGAGAAGTTATGTGTGTTGATAGGGAGTGTTCTTTTTCTTCTTTTTTCTTAAGAAAGTTAACTTCCAAAGACAGTTACATTAACTATAAAAACAATGCAGTTACATTTGCAAGTTATGGGCTAGGTTAGCCCAACATGGGCGGCCCACCCATAAAAACCTTTATTATAATTATTTATGCAAAATTAAATTCTTTAAAATTACTAAAACTTTCTAGAACTTCCCACTTATAATATAACATGAATAAAATAATATCATTTAAAAAATATACTACTAAATACTCATAACTAAATATGCCATAAATGCATATGTCTAACAAGAAAGAAAAATATCAACATAGAAACACCCATGAATGACAACAAATCCTAATGAAATAACGTCAATATTTCTTAATCTTCACCGGAATAAGGATAGACTCATAAAATTCCCTAGGAAATCTTATAGTTGAATTTGGCAGCCAAAGGAGGACCATTACAAGTCTCTTAGATTTGCCCCAGGTCAGATTCATCACAAGAGTCGATGTCTTCGTTATCCCAATCTTTATAAACTGTCTCAGAAAAGTTTAAACAAAAATATCATATTGTGGACACTCGTCAAATTCCCAAAGATCATCAATAATTGTTTTCCATTCTTTAGGAATGGTGTTTCAAGGCATCAACTTTGTCAGCATTTTTCATAAGAGAACTTGCCCAAATTATATGTTGTATCATCTTGTTGACCTTGATAACATGCTCTAACATGTCAACATTACCATCTCATCGATAAACGATCAATTCTTTTCTTAACCTTAAAAGGTCCAATTTCTATGCCTCCATCATTGGTATCTTGGGAGTAAGAATAGTTCAAACCATTGTTTTTGTAACAAATATAGAATGAAAGGATTACTCATAATCCATGATACGACAAAATATTGAACATTTTCTAATATGCTTATGCTTTTAAAAAGAACATTTTTTTAAATTGTTTTATTCGGATTTCAAGTTCTGACACAGCCAGGGGCAAAACTGTAGAATAAATAATTAAGGGGCATAATTGTAAGAGAGGGGTGGAATCGTAAAATCAAAGAAAGGCCCGCGGGGGGGGGGGGGACCATAATTTTTAAGCTGCCCAAAGGAGAAACGGAAATTCAGCAGAGGGATGAAGGCGTATGCTTCAATCGCTCGGGGCGTGCCGTGCATGCACCTACGGTTGTCGCACATGTGTTGCCTGTGGATCCACGCGCTTACAACCGCCGCGCGTGTGGATTCCACGTGCCTTCTTTGTCGCGCCTGTACGCCCTCTTCCACCGTATAGGTCTCCTCCGGTAGCCCATCTCATCCAAGTCAGCAATCTTGGATGCATATCTTACATATTTTTAAGGCAAAAAAATACATATAATACTGTCGAAGAGCTTGTCAATTCTACTTTTATTACGTATAAACATATGTCCTAAAACTCTTTGGATTGCTAAAAAATTTTGCCCCTAACATGATCCAACAAACACCATTTCATAAAATATAAAAAAAAAAAAATCAACGGAAAAACATATGAACATGGAATTTTCTTTGATTTCATGATATTATCCACTTACAAATGTATTCATGATTAGGAAACAAGTATAAAATGCTTTGATATTGATTTGAAAAATAAAATTCCATATTCCAATACACGAGAAACATGCCTTGATTGAACTGGGTATAATATGCTACTGAACATACCTTGTTTCCACAGATAAATACCTTAATCACAGTCTTGTGAGAAAGAGTTCTTCTTCTTTGTTTTCGTTAGAGAGAGAAGTTATGTATGTTGAGAGGAAGTGTTCTTTTTCTTCTTTTTTTCTTAAGAATATTAACTTCCAAAGGCAATTACCTTATCTATAAAAGCAAGTAAATGCCTATGGCAATCACATTTGCAAGTTATGGGCTTGGTTAGCCTAACATGGGCGGCCCACCCATAAAACCCTTCATTATAATCATTTATGCAAAATTAAATTCTTTAAAGTTATTAAAACTTTCTAGAACGTCCCACCTATAAGATAACATGAATAAAACAATATCAATTTAAGATAATACTATTAAATATTCATAAATAAATATCCCATAAACAATGCATAGGTCTAACAAGAAAGAAAAATATCAATGTAGAAACATTCATGAATGACAACAAGTTTTAAACAAATAACGTTAATATTTCTTAATCTTCACAAGAACAAGGATAGACTCATAAAATTCCTTAGAAAATCTTATGATTGAATATGATAGCTAAGGGAGGACCATTGCAAGTCTCTTAAATTTGCCCCAGGTCAGTTCATTGCAAGAGTCAATGTCTTCTTACTCCAATCTTTGTATATTGTCTCAGAAAAGCTTTCAAAAGAAAATCATATTGTGAACACTCATCGAGGTTCAGTTTCTATGCCTCCATCCTTGGTATCTTGGGAGTGTGAATGGTTTGAACCATTGTTTCAATAACAAATATAAAATAAATAAATAAATTACTTATAATCCATGACACTATAAAATATTGAGAATTTTCTAATATGCTTATTCTTTAAAAAAAAGATTTTTAATTTTTTTATTCGGATTTCAAGTTCTGACATGGCCAAGGGCAAAACTGTAAAATAAACGATTAAGGGGCATAATCGTAAGAGAGGGGTGGAATTGTAAAATCGAGGGAAGGGGGGGCCAAACAGGAATTTTTGAAGCCGCCCGGGGCAAAATCAGAATTTTCAAAGCGGCCCAGCGGAAAAATTGGAAGTTCAGAAGTGGGATGTAGGCGCGTGTGCCTTTTCCGCTTTTCGACCGCTCAGGCGCATGTCGTGAACACGCTTGCGGTTGCCCGCGCACATGGCGTCTAAGCTTGCCGCGCACGCGACTACGATTGCCTCTTTCTGTGTCTGACGTGCCTTCCGCCACATGGATTTCTTGCGGCAGCCCATCTCATCCAAGTCAACGATTTTGGATGCTCATGTCTTTCTCATATTTAAGCCAGTTACAATATACCATTGAAGAGTTTGTCAAGTCTACTTTCCTTATGTATAAACCATATGTTCATACGTTCTAAAACTCTTCGAATTGTTAAAATTTTCTGCCTCTGACATGACTCAATGAACTCAATTTCATGAAAAAAATTCAAAGAAAAAACATATGAGCATGTGGTTTGTTTACAAATATATTCATGATTAGGAAACAAGTATAAAATGCATTAGTACTAATGTAGGAAAGAAAATTCCATATTCCAACACACAAGAAACATGCCTAGGAAATTCTTGAATCATTAATCAAATTGGGTATATTACGCTTCGTTAAAGAAATAAGTTATGTGTTTTGAGAGGAATCGTTCTTTTTCTTCCTTTTTTTCTTAAGAACGTTAACTTCCAGACAGTTACATGATCTATAAAAACAAGTAAATGCCTTTGACAGTTACTTTTGCAAGCTATGGGCTGGGTTAGCCCAACATGAACGGTCCACCCATAAAATCCTTCATTACAATTATTTATCAATATTAAGTTTTCTAAAGTTACTAAAACTTTTTAGAATTTCCCACTTATAATTTAACGTGAATAAAACAATCAATTTAAAATAATACTATTAAATATCTATAACTAAATATCCCATAAACAATGCATAAGTCTAATAAGAAGGAAAAATATCAACATAGAAACAGTCATGAATGACAACAAATCCTAAACAAATAATGTCAATATTTCTTAATTTTCACAAGAACGGGATAGACTCATAAAATTCCATAGGAAATCTTAGGGTTGAATTTGGTAGCCAAGGGAGGGCCTTTGCAAGTC
Organism: Eucalyptus cloeziana; assembly: GCA_014182715.1. Classification (NCBI taxonomy): domain Eukaryota; kingdom Viridiplantae; phylum Streptophyta; class Magnoliopsida; order Myrtales; family Myrtaceae; genus Eucalyptus; species Eucalyptus cloeziana. The sequence continues at coordinate 29,408,387 of CM024641.1, read as the reverse complement.
TCTTAGATTTGCCCAAGGTCGATTCATCGCAAAAGTCAATGTCTTCATTGCCCTAATTTTTATATACTGTCTCAAAAATGTTTCCACAAGAATATCATATTGTACACTCGTCGAATTCCCAAAGATCATCAATAATTGTTTTCCATTCTTTAGGAATGGTGTTTCTCAAGGCATCGACTTTGTCGACATTTTTCATAAGAGAACCTGGCTAAGTATATGTTGTATCATTTTGTTGACATTGATAACATGCTCTAACATGTCAACATTAACATCCCATCGATAAACAGCCAATTTCTTCCTGAACCTTAAAAGATTCAACTTATGTGCCTTTGTCTTTGGCATCTTGGTAGTGCGAATGGTTCGAACCATTGTTTCTGTAGCAAATACAAAATAAAATGATTACTCATAATCTATGATATAACAAGATATTGGGAATTTTCCAATATGCTTATTCTCTAAAAAAAATATTTTTTATTATTATTTCATATCTCATGTTCTAACACAGCCAAGGGGAAAACCGTAAAACAAATGGTTGAGGGGCATAATCGTAGGAGATTGGGGCAAAATCGTAAACTCGAGGAAAGGGAGGCAAAACCAGAATTTTGGAAGCCGCCTAGGGGGGCAAAAGGAAATTCAGCATGCGCGCGCCTTTCCAACGGCTCGGACGCGTGTTGTACACATGCCTACGGTTACTGCATGCGTTTGGCATGTGGATCCAGGCACCCGCAACCGTTGCGTACGTGGGGTCCACGTGCCTTCTTCCTCGTGCTCGTACGCCCCATTTCTGTGTCCGACGCGCCTTCCACCGCATGGGTCTCCTTTGGCAGCCCATCTTATCCAAGTCAGCAATCTTGGATGCTCATATCTTCCTTATTTTTAAGCCAAAAAATACGTATAATATACCGTTGAAGAGCTTGTCAAGTCTACTTTGATCTACGTCCTAAAACTCTCCGGATTGTTAAAATTTTCTGCCTCTGACATGGGCTAACACGAACACAACTTCATGAAAAAAAATTCAAAGAAAAAACATATGAACATGAAATTTTCTTCGATTTCATGACATGGTTCGTTTACAAATATATTCCTCATTAGGAGAAAGTATAAATAATCTGATATCAATGTAGGAAAAAAAAATTCCATATTCCGACACATAAGAAACATGTCCAGAAAATTCTTAAATCGCTCATCAAACTAGGTATATTACGCTTCGAAATATATCTTATTTCCATAGATTACATCAATTGATTGCAGCCTTGTGGAAAAAAAAAAATCTTCTTTGCTTCGTTAGAAAAAGAAGTTATGTGTGTTGAAAGGAAGCGTTCCCTTTTTTTTCTTCTTCTTAAGAACGTTAACTTCCAGATGTAGTTACATTTACTATAAAAGCAGGGCTAGTTACATTTGCAAATTATGGGCTGGGATAGCCCAACACGTGTGGCCCACCCATAAAACCCTTCAGTAGTAACATTACTCCAAATGTGGCAGTCTTTCGGTGATTGAGTTTTGTCACCATTCATGATGTAGAGAGGCTCTAATCGAATTGAATAGACATTCGAACTATATATCCCCTTGAAAGAAAAGGAGGATTCGCGGTCGGGATCAAAAAACACCGCTCGTCAACGGCAGAATTCGGCTCGAACCGATAAAAAAAACTAATGAAAAGGGCCAAAGGAAAGTCGATTTTTTTTTCCTGGTCAGAGTATAACTCCCGCTTAAATTCCAATCCTCCCTGGCCCTCGATGCATCTTCATCTAATTCTCGCTTTTCACCTCTCATCTGGAAGATTACTCGCAACTTTAGATTTATCCATGACAGAAAAAGGACGGACCGCGAATGCTATTCCAACGAATGATGCACAATATGTTGTCTGATGGAGACAGCCAACCCGCGAGCCTGTGGCAAGACGACGTAGACATTCATGGCTTTGTATCGAAGACCGGAACATCTTGCACAACGCCGAACGTGTTGCCACAGTTCAAGACGCGAATCCACAATAAGCCACGCGCACCACATCTCACGTCGCAATACTTAATGAGAAATAAGTTGCACATGTTCATGGATGTTTAGTGATTGATCGCAAGTCTTTCACATTTGCAGTCCATTATGGGCAATCAACAAGTTAATCCAAATGAGTCATTAATCTGTTGTACATATGCTAATTCAATTTAAAATTTTCAATTTTGCCAATTGAAATATTTTGACAATTTATCAATATAATCTTTCATGCTAATTTTAACTAGAAATTTATGACATGCATATTAACCATTTTACGTGGCATGACTAGTATTGTGTGGACAAATTTTAAATTTTTAACAACTTTCTGAATTTTTATAATTAATTTATTCTTATTTAATTTCTTTTTCTTTCTTTCTTTTCCATTTTTTTCTAAGTCCGACGACCCTTGCTAGCCACGGGTGAGGGTCATAGCACTCGCCTTGATAGAAAAAAAGGGAAAAGAAAGAAAGAAAAAGAATAGAGAAGAAAAAAATTATAAAATTATAAAAGATCCAGAAAATTTATTAAAAAAATAAAAACTGCCTACATTAGCATCTCATGTCATATAGGATAGTTGGCATTCACATCAGTAATTTCTCATTAAAATTGGCCATGATGACTATATTAACAAATTATCAAAAAGTTGAAGATTCAATTGATAAAATTGAAAGTTTTAGAACTAAATTGAGATATATACAATAAGTTTATGACTCTTTTAGTAAGTTTTCCACTGATCAACTCCATCATCACGAAATGATTGTGGTATTCCAAGCAATGCCTGTTGAGGTACGTACACGTCTCCCTACTTATTCACATGTGACGGCTATGATCCCATTGTATGAACCATGTGACTGCATTGCCATTGATATTTTTCATTTAATCTGTAATGATATTCCTCATTTTGGGCTGATTGAGCATCCTTTCTCTTTATATTGAAACAATATTATACTTATTGGCATTCTAGGGAAGTCTCATAATCTTCCACGATTCCTTTTAATCCGCATGAAATGCTATTTATATACAGGAATTTACATTCGGTATGGTACAATCCACCAGTTTTTTGAAAAGAAAAAAAATCTACCTACCGAGATATAAAAAGAAAATAATAAATTATCTTTAGGGTCCATTTGTTTACCGAAAACTTCATAATAAAGGAAAAAAAATTCAATGAAATTTATTTCAAGAAAAATGGTTAGCTATGGTTTAAGGAAAGCAATTTTCTTCTTACAAAAAGTAGGAAACCGTTTTCTTCCAATTTAAACTTGTTATTTTCAATTTTTGAAAAACGTTTTCTAGAAATCTATTTGTTTTCCGTCATCCAAACCTCAGAATGTTGGAATATAATTTCCTAAAAATAGTTTTCCTTCGAATAGTGGGAACCTACTATCGAATATCATACAGTCTTGTTCAAAGAAAATGCTTTAAAAATTCTACAATAAAAAATGTTATGCCTTTTTATTTGTCGCCATGCACGTAAACTTGTAATTGAAACAAAAATACTGGTTACTTAAGTTCATGATCATATGCAAACCTCATAGATTACCCAAACCTGGAATTGTGGAATATCCAAGGGACCAAGACATTACTAGCTTATGACTCCAATTGGCAAAGTTTGAGATGCTATACCCATAAAACATCTAACTAGTTTCATAAGTCAGTTAAGTCCAGAAGACTTAGTATAGCAAGCAGCCTTGATCTCGAGCAATTTATGCCTTGCGCCCTTGGTATCAGCAAAGTCATGCGTATGTGTGGGGGTGGAGTGATATGAAGCATTTATTGTGGACTAAATCCCAACGGGACGAAAAATTGTGTATCTGACTTGTGTACACACAACGATCAAAATGCAAGTAAAGGTTGATATGAGGAAAAGCGTGTTCAAAATAGTGGCAAATTATCTAGGTTATACGTTTTTCATACCCTCTAGTATTGTTGAGAATGATCAAGACCCATTCTCGAGATGAGCGGAAGAAAATTAGGTAACCATTATCTAGAGCAAATAATAACTCTTAAGTACTCATTCACAAGTCTTATTATCACATTGAGACTCGATGCGTTACGCACGACCACCTCCGATACGACAAGGCACTAACCTATTTTTTTCTTTAAATCAGTGATGAAGCATAAGCATACCAGTGGACAAAATGATGTCAATCTTTGTTTATATTTACTCTCAACATAGGGTTTAATAGAAAGGGCTAACTTCAGTGTCGTTGATAAGATACAAATCAGAAAGGATGGTAAAGCTAGTGTAAATTTATTTGGGTATACATAGGCTGAGGGATGGTGATCATTGGGATGGAAAGGGACGAAAAATCATGCTCTCCTTCCCGAGAAATATCTCCTCGCAAGTTTCCTCAATCGCTCTCTAGAAATATCTTCCCCCATTTTGGGGTGTCCCAGGAGCTCTAACCAATAGAAACTCGACAGCGCATTCGCCTCATGGGCAAAAGTCTCTCCGACACAAGCGCCCGCTGTTGGCCAGGTGGCTACAGCGTGGCGCATCTTGCGGTTGTGCTCTCCGGCATTCCGGAGAATCTCAACCGTCACAGAGCTGCCCTAAACTCACGTCAATTTTGTTATCCATTCAGCCATTAAAATATAAAAGAAGATCACATAAATTGGTATTTGAATTTTAATTCAATTTTAATCTACTAAATATAATCTTTGGACTTTAGTTCAGTGTTCAATGTGGCTCTTGAATTTTTGAAAATTTCAGTGTTCAATTTGACTCTTGAATTTTAAAATATATGCTCAAAAATTATATTGAACAAATTAAAAGTTTAGAGAAGACATTATATATTGAGTCAAAGTTCGAAGGTCATATTGCACAAGTTGAAAGTTTAGAGAAAATATTGGACATTAAACCAAAATCTGTAAATCATTTGCGCTATTATCCAAAAACAAGGGAAGGATACTATATTCCCACCTCATGTGATTCTTGTAGAGTCATACTAGGTTAATATCACAAAAAATCTGAATTTCGTGCACCATTTGCCAATTTTACATCCAATTAATTCTCGCGTTGCTAAAAATTTGAGATAGACACAACCATTCAAGATATGAATCTACAATGAACCACACGTGCTGAACAACTATTGATTCGGCCCATCTCACGTCCGTTGCATTGCCTGATCACGTATGCAAGATTCTCCTAATCACTCAAATTCAACACCCCATCACGCAAAAAAGAAGAAGAAAAAAAGCGAAAAAGAAAGAAAAAAAATAAAACTAAATAAAAAATTAAAAAATTTAAAATAGTTAATATATATTTTTTTAAATTGTTTACACCATCACTAATCATGTCATCTAGGATGGATAACATCCACACAACAATTTCCATCCAAAATTAGTTGGAAAGGCCACATTTGACAAATTCTTAAAATGTTTATTACTCAATTGGTAAAATTGAAAAGTTTAAACTAAATTAACATATATATAATAAATTTAGAATTCTTTTGGTGATTAATCTATCAATTGCCCATGATAGACCACAAATGTGAAAGAGGTGCGATCAATCATTAAGCATCGATGAGCATGCTAGCATTTACGTCAATAATTTCCTATCAAAATTGGTCAGAATGCCTACATTAGCAAATTGTTAACAAAATTATGACGCAATTGGCAAAATTGAAAGATTTAGAACTTAATTAGCATATGTACAACAAATTTATGACTTTTTTGATAATTTTCCTATCAATCAACTCCACAATCACAAAATGATCATGAGATTCCAAGTAATGCTGCTCAGTGGTACGTATAAATGTCTCCCTAGTTATTTGCATGTGACTACTATGATTCCGTTGTATGAACCATGTGATGGCATTTGCCATTGATTTTTAGGTTTAATCTGTAACGATAATCCCCATTTTAAGCTGGTTGACCGTCATTTCTCTTTAATCCACGTGAAATGCCATTAAATCCTAAATTTTATTACAATTTACTAGTTGAATCCATCCAAACAATTTTGATTGAAAATTGTTGACGTGGATACCGTTCATCTTATGTAATATGACTAGTGTTAACATAAACAATTTTTAATAATATTTATTCGAAAATTTTTACTAATTTTTTAAAATTTATTTTTTCTGTTGAAAGGGCCAATAGGGCCCTCGACCATTGGCTTAGTGTTGGCGGCCTCTGCCAACCGCTAACTGAGGGCTAGCAATCAGCAACCCCCATTAGCCCCTAAGCGAGGGCCACAAAGCTCTCTCTAGCCAGGAGGGAGTGTTTGTGGCCCTTCACTAAATTATGCAAGGATGTCATGAGCCCTTACAAATCACAATGAGGGAGGGCTGCCACGCCCCTTGCCTTGCCAAATCTGGCAAGGGCTTGTGAGCCCTTAGCTGAGCCCTCCTTGGCCATAGTGAGGGCTCATGAGCCTTTGCTAGATTCTACAAGGGCTTTGTGGCCCTCGCTTAGGGATCGGCGACACGCTAGCCCTTTAAACCAAAAAAGAAAATAAAGAATTGTGGAAGATGACGAAACTTAGTACATTACTTGAACCTAGAAATGTGGAAGATCTAAGGGATTGAGGCTTTGCTAGCCGGTGACTTCAATTGACAAAGTTAAACATGCTACCCATAAAAACACCCAATTAGCTTCATGAATTGGCTAAATCCAGGACACCTTAAAATCTTGTGCAATTCATGCCTCACGCCCTTGTTTTCAGCAAAGTCATGCATATGCACGTGCTGTGGAGTGATAAGTTGCATCTTTTGGGCATTAAATCCCAAGGAGACCAAGAATTGTGTATCTGGCTCATGTGCACCCGCAATCATCAAATGCATGTAAAGATTGATTAGAGGAAAGACGTAAGTAGTGGCAGATTATATAGATTATATGCTTTTACACAATCTAGTTTGTTGAAAACAATTGAGACACATTTCTCACAATGAGCGAATAATAACTCTTAATTAGTCCTTTTCAAATCTCACTACCACACCGAGAATCAATCAATGCGCAATGCACAATCACCATGTTACCGACCTATTCTTTTTCTTTAGATTAGTGACGGAGTGCATTAGTGGACAAAACAACATCAATTTTTGTTTATATTTACTTTCAACATCTCGTTTAATAGAAAGGGCTGACTTCAATTTCATTATAGGCAAGTGATGGAGATCAATGGGATGGCAAGGGATGAAAAACCATTAGCTCTTCCCATGAAATATCTCCTCGCGAAGTTTCCTCGATGGCTCTCCAGAAATATCTTCACCCATTTCGGGGTGTCCCGGGAGCTCTAACCAATGCGAACTCGACAGCACATTCGCCTCGTAGGCCAAATTCTCTCTGGTACACGCGCACGCTGTTGGCCAGGTGGCTGCACCGCCGTACATCTTGTGGTTGTGCTCTCCAGCATTCCTCAACCATCACAGAGCAGCCCTAAACTCTGATCAATTTTATCATCCCCACAGCCCTTAAAATAAAAAAAAAAAAAAATAGAAAAAAAGGATTTTGAACTTTAATTTTATATACAATATCCCTTTTAAAATTTTAATTTATTTAATAAGATCTCTAAATTTTAGTCAAATATTTAATATAATCATTGAACTTCTAAATATTTTTCATATAGTTAAGAAAAAAATTAAATATGTACTAATAGTTTAGAGATTATATTGAATAAATTAAAAATTTAGGATGATATTGTTTATTGAGTCATAGTGCAATGGTCTTTGCACAAATTACAAGTTAAAAAATGATATTGAAAATTAAATCAAAGTTTGGGAATTATTTGTACTATTATCCCAAAGAAAAGGGGATGCTTCACATGATTCTCATAGAGTCATACCAAATTAATATTAAAAAAAAAAAAAAAAAAATCTCATCCTTTGCTGCATTTACATCCAATTAATTCTAGTGTCGTTAAATATTCGAAACTGATATAACTATATTATACTGTTGCCAGACTAATTTTAGTGCTACAACAAAATCTCAAACTGCTATAATTGCGATCGGTTTTGTCCTCCGTTAGGTCCCGCCTAATATGCCCGTGAAAAACACGTGCCAAAAAAAGATGACGCCAATCCGAGCATAGGCACGATGTCGTTTCGACCAACGCGGGTTCGGTCTCTTATGCGCTGCAAGGACACGCGGCACTCCCTCGTCTCCTTCCGCACGCGTTGGGCACCTGAGGTCACAAGCTCCGCTGCTTCGCAAACCCGAAACAAAATCCTTTATTTCCATCAGATAAAAACAAAAGTGAGAAAAATAAAATAAAAATGTAATCGGCGAGGCAGTGCCAAGTGGGGGTGTTGTCGGGGACGACACCGCCACGTGGGGCCCGTGGCGCGTGGGGCCCGATCAGGCCACGTGGCCAACGGGGGGGACCGTCGGATCACGCGGGTCGTGGGCTGCCCCACGTGCCGTCGCGTCCCGGTCAACAGCGCAGGGAGGCCCTCGTGTTCAGGGTGCGGTGTGTCGTGGGTGGGCGTGAAATTGGAGGAGCCTGGCGCCCCCCGTGGACGGATCCGCTACCAGATTTCATCCGGATTGCTAAGTCGATCGGATTCCGGTGTGCTCTCTCATGGACAGATCCGAAAACCAGATTTCATCCGGATTGCTAAGTTGACCGGATTCCGGTGTGCTCTCTCATGGACATTGATCGGATTCCGGTGTGCTCTCTCTCATGGACAGATCCGAAGACCAGATTCATCCGGATCGCCACGTGCATCCTTAAGGGGGGCATGTGTGCAAGAGAGGGTACTTCTTCCACGCGCCCGGAAGGGGGAGTCCGAGGTTTTCTGTTTTCATATTTTTTTAGCTTGCTCGTGCTTAGACTTATCAAAATAGATTGTGAGTTCATTCTTTAACCTCTATAAATGGTTTTACGATGGTAAATTTCAAAATAATATAAGTATTTAATGAATCCACAATTTCGCTCACTTCACTCTCTCACCTTTCTTAAACTATATTAAATATAGAAATAATTTAACAATATACGTCAAGTCAAATATGAGCGCCTCAATTTATATTGCATAAAAATTGATTAAAAAATAGATCTGTTTGGATCAAACCATTTTTTTATCAGACCTTGACCCATTAATGGGTCTACTTGTGTGTGCTCTAAAAAGTTGGATCAAATATGGTATGTTAATCGCTCGAATGGAATTAACTTACGGATGTGCCTTTTGACGTAACGATAAGCTTTACTTTAGAATTCTAAGTTAAGTGAGCCTGGGTTAGAGTATTATCGGGATGTGAAACCTCCTAGGAATGTGTTCGCTTGTACGCTAAATGACAAATCCGTGAGGCTTTTTATGGGATAAGCTCGAGCGAGTTAATCCAAGAGCATCACAATATGATATTAGAGTAGGACCCCTTTGGTAGATGTGTGGTTCGGGGACGAATCAAATGAAAGCTGGTGGATATGTAACGATCTGGTTCGGCAAGGGTGAGGAGTGGTCACCGAAGCCATAGAGTCTGGATAAGAAGTGACTTTTGGCAAGTCTTTATGATGGTGAAGGGAGCAAGAGTAAATCGAACTATGTACTGAATAGGGAGAAAAGGATTTTGAGATATATATGTGACAATTGAAATTAACTTATAGAAGTGTCTTTTAGTAAGCTTTGTTTTGGAATTCCAAAATTAAGCGAGTCTAGACTAAAGTACTATCAATATCATGAGAAAGTCCATATTTGTATGCCAAATGATAAAATCATGAGATTTAGGGGACGGATCAAAATAAAGAATAGAATCACGAGGACCGTACAATCGTAGGTCGATGACACTATTATTCTTTATGGCCTAAAGTCATTTGACTTTGAAGCACGATGTCAGGGGCTTATCGTGTGATTCATATGATTTATGCACGTGTATTGTTAATTATGGTCGTCAATCGTTTATCATTTGTTAATATATTCCGGTGCAATTTTTTTTTTCTCGTTGTCCATTTCACATGATTTTATTAATATCTTCTGCATTATGATTTCAGGAAGCTTCGTTATTAATTCACGGTCGTCAACATTAATAAACTAGTCAAATGACCAAAAGTCCCCAAGAGGGCGCGTCTCTCCATGCATTCATATTTACCGAACAAAGGCATCACCAAATTTTCAGATATTTTATTGCCACGATTATACGAGATAGACTATAGAAATGCCTGAATTTCGAGGGACTATATAGTTAATCAAAGTAGAGGAAAGCGGAATCGATGACCTTAATAATTGAGAACAAGTTAGTAGATGATATCAAGACCATCATGATTAGAGCATAATTGATATCTGAATTGGGTTGCCAAGAAAAGACATGAAAGGATTCCACGAAGAAATTGTTATATCTAACCGTAATTGTTACCATGTGGTCACAATAATTATGGGAAAGAAATTGTGGAAGGTGGTGCGGAAAAGCTTCTTATTGCGAAGTACTGACATCGTCCTTGGAGCAAATTATTTTCTGATCGACAGATCATGAAATTTGAATATTGCCCACATGTGATATGACCAAAAAATATATGCGAGTGAGTTCATGTTTATAACCATCTTATCAAAAACTTAATTGCAATAATTGGAAATTGAGAAACACACCAATGGACCTAATAAGGTGACCCCCGCTCCTCTCTAAGTACAAAAGTTACCTTGAGTAAAACGAGGAAAAATTATATTTATCTACATTTATTAAAAATAAAAAAAAATCATGGCTTGCCCACCACGGTTGAATCCTCGATCTCCCATTAGAGAACATATGAATCCGTATCGAAAATAAGGAAGAAAACATCTGATGCCAACTCGATCAAAATACACATATAAGAAATCTTAGATGCGTACAAAGGGAAAATATCTCATGCATCATATAGCTGGCGATTATACAAATAACTACTCAAATTTCAATAACATTAATCACACGTTATTGTTCATGTGCCCTAAATGTGAACTATATCATCATCCCCACTTGACCTAACCAAGCCGAAAGCACCGGGCAAGTGAGTTGTTAAAGACAGTCTTCTCCCTCAAGCAATCTCCCCACGTGTCCATATCGCCAGTTCCCAACGCACTTATGCAAACCTCAGGCCTTAGCCTATTTAAGCGTCGAAGCATGGCACACTCGTTGCAATCGTTCTCGTTCATACATCCACTTCTCAATTCTTTTAGCCATGCAAGCTTCTACTTCTCGACACATAATCACGCCACCAGCTCCACGCAGTCGTTCTCAAATATGTTCACCCACCTGCAAAATACTCATCAACCCTCCACAGAAGACCCTCCCCAAGATCATTTACCCACCCTCAGCCCCGCTGTGGCTGCCGCTGGAGACACCGCTGCCACCGCCGCCCGTGACCACCCTTCGGCGGAGGCCACCGCTGACCCCGTCGAAGAAACCGAACTACCCACAGAGCTTGAACCAGTTCCAGAGGGTCGTGGCCTCGGCGCTGGACACGCTGGAGGCCTCGCTGTTGGTGCCCTTCGAGAAGCAGCACGAACTGCCCAGAACGGCGGACCCGGCGGTTCAGTTGGCCGGGAACTTCGCTCCGGTCCAAGAGTGTACGGTTCAGCACGACTTGGAAGTGGTGGGCCAGATACCCTCTTGCCTACGTGGCGCCTACGTGCGTAACGGCGCGAATCCCCTATTCCTGCCACGCGGCGGCCACCATTTGTTCGACGGCGACGGCATGATCCATGCCGTCACGCTCGGCTCGGGCAACAGCGCCAGCTACAGCTGCAGGTATACCCGGACGAGCCGGCTCGAGCAGGAGGCTGCGCTCGGCCGGTCTGTGTTCCCCAAGCCGATCGGGGAGCTGCATGGCCACTCAGGCCTGGCACGGGTGGCGCTGTACGCGGCCCGGGTCGGGCTTGGCCTCATCGACGGCTCGGCTGGCTCGGGGGTCGCCAACGCGGGGCTCGTCTGCTTCAATGGCCGCCTGCTGGCCATGTCGGAGGACGACCTCCCGTACCACGTGCGGATCGATGGCAGCGGCGACCTCGAGACCGTCGGGCGGTTCGACTTCGGCGGCCAGCTCCGCTGCCCCATGATAGCCCACCCAAAGGTGGACCCCGCCACGGGGGAGCTCTACGCGCTCAGCTATGACGTCGTGAAGCGTCCCTACTTGAAGTACTTCAAATTCGATAAGACGGGAAAGAAAACATCAGACGTGGACATAACCCTCCAGCAGCCCACCATGATCCACGACTTTGCGATCACCGAGAACGACGTCGTGATCCCGGACCACCAGGTGGTGTTCCGGCTGTCCGAGATGCTCCAGGGCGGGTCACCGGTCCTCTACGACAAGAAGAAGATGTCGCGGTTCGGGATCATGCCGAAGGATGCCGCTGACGAGTCGGGCATCCGGTGGTACGACGTGCCGGATTGCTTCTGCTTCCACCTGTGGAACGCTTGGGAGGAGAGGGACGGTGATGGAGACAAGGTCGTGACCATTCTCGGGTCGTGTATGGACCCGCCCGACTCCATCTTCAATGAGCACAGTGGCGAAGGTGAGCGGCCTCTGCGGAGCGAGCTCTCGGAGATCCGGATCAACACGAGGACCGGGCACTGCGCGAGGCAGGTCGTGGTGGCGGGGATGAACCTGGAGGCGGGTCAGGTGGCCAGGCATCTCCTGGGGAGGAGGACGAGGTACGCGTACTTGGCCATAGCCGAGCCATGGCCCAAGTGCTGCGGGATGGCCAAGGTCGACCTGTCGACCGGCGAAGTGAGCAGATTTTTGTACGGGCAGGGGAGGTTCGGAGGCGAGCCGTGTTACGTGGCCGAGGAGGAGGAGGAGGAGGAGGAGGGTCGTCGCGAGGAAGACGACGGAGGCGGGTACTTGATGAGCTTCGTGAGGGACGAGGAGAGGGAGAGGTCGGAGCTGGTGATCGTGAGGGCCTCGGACATGGAGCAGGTGGCGACGGTGAGGCTGCCGTCGCGAGTGCCGTACGGGTTTCACGGCACGTTCGTAAGGTTCCAGGATTTGATGGAGCAGGTGTCGGATTCTTGACGTTCTCTGACTTTTTTCTAAAAAAAAATATTTATTATATATATTTTTTATTTTTAGGGGACTTGGAGGATGTAAATGTAATATCGTTTGCTGGCGAGGGAGACAAGTTCCCTCGCGAAGGTAACGCCGTCAAAATCTGTGCAGCTTAAGTTTTCAAGTGCCATAGAAAAAGTTCACTAAAGATTCTCTAATTTCTCCTTGTATGGTCTAGGAAATTTGGTACTTTAGCGGTGACGAGGGAGATTATTTTAGTCTTATCATAAGTTTGTATTTACAACAAGTTTTGTCTGTGTAATTAAGATAATGAATTTACGAGGTAACACACAATTAAGGTACTTTTTAATGGATCGTAATTTTAATGGCTTCTATCAACGAAACGGTGCTAGAGTACGATGGTGACTTTGCTGATTAGGATGTAATTCAAAGCCCAGTCAATTAATGGATATAATACCTGGACTGAAACATTGTCTTTTTAGTCTACACAAGACAAACTAATTGGAACTTATTTTGTACTAAATGAATAAAGCAACATAGATAATGAAAGGCCAATGAAAGAAAATTGACCACAAATGCCTTCAAGTCATAATGCTCACATACAAACGGATAAAAGAAATGCCCTGTTGACATTCAAAGTTGATTTGTTTATTGATACACACGAGCTTGGTACGAAGGTGAGAAATATGCAGCATTTAGGCAGAAATAAGCGACAATCACGTGTGCAACACATGTATGTCATTATATATAATTTAATGCCACTGTTGAAATACGATGATAGATGGTTGGTAGCTGCTTACATAAACATTGACAACAACTTTTTGGGAAAATTACCAAAAAAATCTTAAATCTATTGCAATTGTGCCAGTTTAGTCATAAACTTATTTTTTTAACCAATTGAGTTCTAAACCTTTTACAATTATTTCCAACCAGTCCATCCTGGCCAAAATTAGGCTTGCCGGCGCCATCATTCTTTTTTTCAAAATATTTTATTAATTATTTATCTTTTTCCCCCTTCTTCCTCTTTTCTTCCTCCCTCCTCCCTCTTCCTTCCTTTGGCTCGGCGATCGGCTGAGCTCACCCGATCGTCGGCGAGGCGATCCGCCTCGCCTCACTAGTTGGTGAGCCGCCACTAGATCCGGGAGGGCTCCCCTTGCGGTCGTTGGGCGAGGTGAGCCCTCACTAGACACAATGGCGAGCCCCTTGCCGAATCTGGTGAGGGCTCGCCTCACGGTCATCAGGTGAGGAAACCCTCGCCAGATCCAGCAGCGGCTCATCTAGCCGTCGCTAGGCGTGAGCTCATTGACTAGCGAGGCGAGCCTGCCGAATCGCCTCACCAGATTCGACAGGGTTTCGTCCCGCCATAGGCGGCGTAAGCTTGCACAAGCTCCCCTTGATTTGGCGAGGCTAGCATCACTAGACTTAGCGATGGTGAGGCCCTCCTCGTCGAATCTGGTGAGAGCTTGCCCCGCCAGTGGTTGGGCGAGCTCGCCCTCGCCCAACGATGGCGAGGCGAGTTAGCCCGGCGGCCTCAGTCTGACGATAGGCCAGCCCTCCCCTCTGATTGGTGGCCGGAGCCAAAGGAAGAAGGAGGGAGGAGGAAGGAGGGAGAGGGAGAAGAAAAAAAAAGAAGAGAAAAAAAGGAAAAAAAAAAAGATAAAAAAGTTAATAAAATATTTTTAAAAATAAAATATTTTTAAAAAATGTCGCCGGCGTCGGCTGGCTGTCATGTCAGCGTCGGGTAGCCAATTTTGGCCATATGGACTAATCGAGAATAATTATAAAAGGTTTATGATTCAATTGATCAAAAAAATAAGTTTATGACTGAATTTGCATAATTGCAATAGGTTTATGATTATTTTGGTAATTTTCCCACAACTTTTCATTAGAAGTATTTTCAAATCACTATGGCGGTTGGCATTGAAGACACATGCTATAGAGAGAATAGTTGCCATAAGAGACCTAGTCATGGAATAGTCATTTATAACCATACAACTCTCAACACATGATGAAGACAGTTACGTAAAACATGGGCGAGATGAGTCCATGAGAATAAAGGAGTATGAGCAAAACCAATTACAAAAAATAAAATAAAAAATGCATAGTTGAGGGATTCAATTGACCAGAAAAAAGTTCGGGGATCAAATTAAATATTCTCTAATAATTTGAGGGTGTCTGGTGTGCATCCTCTTGCATTTGGTCGAATTTACATATAGTCTATTTGTAAACCTGTAAAGTACCAACAATCAAGGATATGATCAGAGGACTTTTTCTCCAATTAGGATCAGGACAAATATGGAACCCATTAGACAGTGAGTGCCTTCAAGCATTATAAAATGCTTCACTTCGTGCTCTCTTTGTGCTTTCCCGGTTGGCAGCATTCAAGAAATGATCATTAGGGAGGGAGTGGGATTGCATCCTTCTATCTTCTCTGACTTTATCTAATTGCACTCTGTTGAACTTTTTTTTTTTTTTTAAATAAAAAAAAATGTTTCTGGAGTCAACTTTAAATAATGCGATCGGTGTCTCCCGTAAAGGTAGCTAAAACCATGAAATGGGAAGCAGTAAAAAGATCTGGCATTCTCCGTTTGGACTTTGGAGTTGACTTTGGGCTTAATTTTGTGCCGTCGAAAGCAGGATTTCTTTCCACCAACTTGTGCCCCCAATTTGGGGGACATTTAAAATCATTTTATTTTGTTCCTTTTTCCTTTCTTATCGTAAATGAGGACGGTGAGTTTATAATAATATAACGATGTTCGAACATTGCACATCTTACGTGGAAGCAAATTTCTTAAAGTTCATTATCATTTAGTCTATCTTTAATTGATTAATAAACAAAATAAGAAACGATATATATATTCGGTATGCCATGAAGAAAATGCTTTGCTTTTTAGCGATGGCCTTCTATCTGTATGAATTCAATAAATTACCATATTGAGTTTGTTATCATTGAAAGTTACATGATTCCAAGATGTGAATCATCTAACTTTTCTTTTTAGGAAAGATCTTATCGACACCCTTGAGATGTAAATTTTCCATAAAATTTGTATTGCATAAAAATTGTTAAAAAATTTGTATTACATAAAAATGTTTTAACAATAAATAGGTTTTAGCAAAATACGGGTCGGATCGGGTATGGATCGGATACGGGTCGGGTCGGGTATGGGTCACTAGATTTACATTACAAAAATATAGGTCAAAACGAGTTAAATGGGTCAAATATGGGTCGACCCATTTTCGACCCAACCCATACCTGACCTGACCCATCCATTTGCCACCTCTACTTGTATCATGTCAAAGCCAACAGAACTCGACTTGGAATAGTTTGTGCGGGATGCGGTAATCTCGGCGGAAGTCCAAAAATGGCGGGGTTATTTCCACCCTCAATATAGATATAAATACCTCTTTTGTTGTGCAATAATCAAAGTATCCCTCAATCAATTCTCTCTTGTCTATTCGGCATGCTTTGTCTCTTGTGCTGTCATGTCTTTAATGGCGCGAAGCTCCACATGCGGTGTCAAGTTCTATCGAGGCCGATGTTGAGCTCAGTGCTCACTCATTGAGGTGATAGAGGGATAAAGTTTAGGAACTTAGACTGGACGAGAAAATGAAGAAGCAAGCGAGGACATGGACCTGAGTGGAGACAAGCTAGGCCGTGGTGGTGGGATGGAGGAGGTCGCGGTGTTCAACGGCGGCACATGATATGGCGGGAACTACTGTGGCCGGGGTTGGGCAGTGCTGTAGGAGAAACAAAATAGGATTACAATTTACAAATCATAATTAACATCATTATTGGATTGATGATGCTAGATCCCATCTAGTTCAAAGTCGGATTCGGTGCGTTTGGATAGTCGTTGATCTTTCTCCCTCTCTCTATTTTCATCGCAAGGAAGATTTAGCAAAATGTGAGCAAAAGTTGCCCCTGCAAGTTGTTGTACGACTTTCTTCGAAAAGTAAGAGATTTGAGTGCTAAGTTGTCTCAGCTTTGCAGGTTGACTAGGAGCGGAAAAAAGTTTCCCCTTGGAAATGATAGGATTTAAACGAAGAGTAGAATTCTTGCACAGATAACATTCTCACTGCAATGTGACTTAATAAAGTTAACATTTAATTAGTTGGTTTATGAAATTTCATTTGAGAAAAAAAGGATAAAGTAGTACTAAGCATACATGCAGCTGAGCACGAATATTTGCTCACATGTCAACGAAAATGTTTCGTGTTGACACATGGCCACTTAGAGAAAGAAATTAAATCCACGTGGAAGAGAATCTGGTCCTAAACAGTGTATTTCAATATATAAGGAAGTACAAGAGGAGAAAGATATTATTGCAATAATCCACTAGGACCGCCAAACTCCTCGTAAGAGAGCTCCAAAGTTAAAAAATACAGCTGATGACCAAAAAAAAAAAAAAACGTCACGATATTGTCCAAACAAGAAAGGTACGTTCTTTTTATCGGGACTTGGCCTCGTCAACGTAAATCGCTATTTAATGTGTTTGAAAAGATTGAAAATGCCCATAAAATTCCAAAAGTCACGTGAATTTCATGAAGAAAAATATTGGGTTTCTACCATGTTCTCTCTTTTTTTTTTTTTGATCGGTCTATTTTACCCATATTCTAACTCTCACTCTTAAACTTTTGCCCCGTCTCTTACGCCTGAAACTAATTCGTTCGCATCACAAACCCCCTGAGAATGTGGGGATTCGAATCCTCACATCCCCCTTCCATGTTGGAAGGGTGACCACTGGGGTAAACATGAGTGGTTTGTTCTCTTCTTTTTTGATTGACTGGTGGTTGTCATAATTCTCCTCCGCCATTATACGACTTGGACTTTTCATTAGAAGGAATGATCATGTCCCCACCATATAAAAAGTACATATTTCAAATTAGTTGACCTGAAAAGAGCATAATTGGATTTATAAAACATCAACATACATAAGAAGATTGGTGTTTCCAACATTGTGGTTGTAATTTTGTTGTCTTATTGGATGACCATATTAGAATCTTTTGATTTGTTTAGTCTTTAATTTATTATAAAAATGTAGGTTTCATTACTGTATGTTGCGCCCGAATGATAGTGACTAAGATATCATTATGTTCCCAAGGATTATACGGATGTATATTCAGCATTCCTGGTTTAAAGCTAGAAATATTGGAACATGACATGGATTGACCTATCTTCTACGGCCAAGTGCGAATTCCCTATCCGGTCTCAAAAAACATGGATAACATTATAATAAAGATCGGCTAGGATTCATTATGATCTTTTGGGTTGAGTACAATTTCAATCTTCTCAGATTCAACATTTGAGTGATTTTGTCCTCTAATTTTTCCAATCTGTGCGATTTAATGTCTTTAAGTTTTATCTTGCCCAATCTAATTCTCAAACTTTCTCAACTTTTTTTGATTTGTATAATCAAGTTTTTCAACCTATTGTCGTCACACTAAACCATCTAATCGATCAATGACATGACATTAATAATGTGGTAGAAAATGGCATGCAATACTAGTGTGGTGTCAAACAAGTGTCAAATCAATTGGCAAGCACTAAATTAGGAGAAAAAGAAATCATGATGTGATAGCTCTGAGCACAAAATAATGCCCAAGTCCTAAATAGTCTACTCACATTGAAAAAGATGGGGCAAAATACGATGGAGGTATAATTTGCGAAGTGTTGAAGGTTCTTAGTCGGCAAATATACTTAATTGACAAAAGCCATGATTAACACGACCTGTGATGAGCTGGATACGACCTGTGATGAGCTGGATACAAAGTAGTCATTTGAGTAAAATGGAGTCGACAACTTTGGACATGATTTGCTAGGGCTCATCGACGCAACTATGAAGAAGTAAAACTAACACAATCATCAGGTATGATGATTGCGGATGCCACAGATCTTGAAAGCCACTAGTTATCGGGGCCAAGAAATATGGGTAAATGAAACCGTCCAGTCGTGGCATGAGGGACTTCAAAAGCAACCAGTGATGCTGGGTGCGAAGAGTGGAAGAGCAATCGTCAATTAGTGGAGTTGTGTGTATGTATTGACTAACCATTTGTAAATACAAACGATTGAATTCTAGGAAACGTATGATGGATTTGAATTCTCTGTAACCATTGTTAATTGTCAGTAGTAGCCATAGGGACTCGAATTGTAATTCGTGCAAAGGATTGTCAAATCAATCAATGAACACGGGTTATTCAATTTTACTTTATGTTTTTTTTTTGGTCAAAATAAACTTTCATATTTATATAACCGGGAACTTACACCCTAAAGCTACAGCATCTGCAGCTAAAAGATCAAGAAACACAGCAGGAGGGTTAAATAACCAGTTCTGGGCCGAGAAGGCAGTGCAGTGGGCCTTCGTGGCCCTTTGCAACCCAGTCTGCAACCCTGTTCGCTTCTCTCCTACAGTGATTCAGCGTTAGGTTAGAAAACTTGGAAACCAAAAAGGCGGCCTCCTCTTTTAGCGGTCGAAGCTCCCATGTCATTGATCGATCATCCCTCACAGCTTCAATGAGAATGAGGCGGTCTGATTCAAGCACGATCGTGCTATCTTGAAGTTCTCGACTCAGTAGGTGGTCAAGGGTATAGGTGAGTGCTTTAAACTCCCTTTCCAGAGCCGAATGAGATCGAAAATTTGTGGAATACAGATCAGTTATCCTACCTTGATTATCTCTACAGACACATGCCATCGATCCCTTTGTGCTCCCCGGTTGATATGCGCCATCAATGTTGTACTTAAGAGTTTCGGGGTCTGGAGGTTGCCATAGATGGTCAGGATTCAAGAACTTTAGTCCAAATCTCGAAGAGGTAGCCTCGGGAACAACAAAAGCTCTAGTCTGAGCAATCGCCATTTCGACTACGAGGTTTGGGTCTGGTTTTTGATCACGGAAGACGAAGTTGTTGCGCATCCTCCAGATTTGCCACAGAGTATTGGCAATTAGTTCGAATCCAGGTATGGTTTTTGATGTGGCTACTCTTTCCAATAACCATTGATCCATATGATGGATGGATTGAGGGGAAAAGAAAATATTAAGCTCCGGATTTGTCCATACAGCTCGAGTCCACGAATAGTGGAGGAAAAGATGCTCGGTGGTTTCGGGAGTTTGCTGATGACAGAGACTACAGTAGGGATTCGCAACAATGTGTCTACGAAATAGGTTGGCTCTAGTAGCAAGTGCGTTCTGACAAACCGCCCAGGTAAACGTCCTGACTTTTAGTGCAGTTTTCATTTTCCATATTCTTCGCCATAGAGATTTGCATGTTTGATAGGATGTAGATGCGTTGTTACTATTGGAATGGTCTGCTGTATGGAAAATGTTGTAGTAGCCACTCTTTACTATATATGCACCATCTTTTATAGCTGTCCAAATCAATTTATTTGTAGAGACCAGAGGTCTGATTGGAAATTTGAGAGCTCGTTCTGTAATTTCTTCTTCGAATAGACCGAGGAGCAGAGCCTGGTTCCAATCCTGGTGGATTGGATCAATAAGATCTGCCACCAGCAATGGTTCCTCGAGAGTCTTAGGGCCTTGGAGAATTCCCATCGGTAGTCAGCGATCGCCTCTTATTCTAATGTTTTGACCATTACCCACATACCAACATAAGTGGGGGAAGATAGCATCTCTACCCGACAAAAGGCTCTTCCATCCCCAGGAGGGACGAGGTCCTGGTGTCGCCAAGAGGAAGTCTTTTGTAGGAAAGTACAACCCTTTATATAGTTGACTCCATAGAGCCTCATACTGTTGTAATAAGCGCCAAGCCTGCTTTCCAAGCATAGCTTTGTTAAAAGCTATTAGGTCGCGGAAGCCTAACCCACCATTATCTTTACTTTCTCTCAATACTTCCTAACTTCGCCAATGAATACCCGCCTTGTTCTGATCATTTCTCCACCAGAATCTTGCTATACTTATCTCTATTGATTTACAGATTGACAAAGGAATCTTAAAAATAGACATAGCATAGTGTGATAAAGCTTGTACAACAAATTTAATTAGAACTTCCTTACCACCCTTGGATATCAACTTTCCTTTCCATCCTTCCATCTTAGCATTGACTCTTGCCTGTAGCCAAGAGAACATCTCCCTCTTTGAATGGCCCCATTTAGAAGGTATTCCCAAATACTTACCATATCTTTGCAACACAGGCAGTCGAAGCTCCCCTGACATATTATCTTGCAAGCAAGACAGACATTGTTTGCTGAAAATAATACCAGATTTGTTTCGATTCACGATCTAACCAGTGGCCAAACAGTATTGATTTATAATAGCTGCAAGATTCTGACATTCGTTTATAGTCTCGTCAAGGAAAAATATTGCATCATCAGCGAAAAATAGATGGGAAAGGTTTGGACACCACCTATTAAACTTGATGCCTCTAATATGTCCCACGCTGACAGCTTGATTGATTAAGGTTTATAGGACATTTGCCATCAAAATAAATAGATATGGAGATAAAGGATCACCCTGTCGGAGGCCTCAAGAAGGAGTGAAGAAAGGCAGGGATTCGCCATTAAATTTCACACTAAAAGTTGTTGTCGACACACATTGCATAATCCATTGAACCTAGATAGGATGAAATCCCAATTTCAGAAGACAATCGTGAAGAAAATCCCACTCAACTCTGTCATACACCTTTTGCATGTCTATCTTTAGGATTGCATTGAATTTCCTAGTTCTTTTCCTAGTCTTGAACTGGTGAAGAACCTCTTGAACGATTAAAATATTATCTTGAATCTGTCGTCCACTCACAAAGGCTGACTGTTCCTTAGATATTAAAGAATTCAAGCAAAGTTTAAGACGGTTGGTTAGTACCTTAGAGATAACTTTGTAGGTGAAGTTGCATAGGCTTATTGGGCGATATTGCTCCAGTTGCTTTGGGTGAGGTGTCTTAGGGATCAAGGCAATAAAAGTTTGATTGAGTTTTGAGGGCATCTAACCTGAGAGAAAGAAATGCTGCACTAGAAGCACAAGATCATCTTTAATAATGTCCCAGTGTTTTTGGTAAAATAGGCCATTTAATCCATCCGGGCCAGGGGCCTTGGTAGTCCCCAACTGAAAGGTGGCCTGTCTTACCTCCTCAATGGTTGCCATGGCAATCAACTGATCATTCATTTCAGAAGATACAAGTTGCTGACATTGGTCAAGAATAGGGCCGTAATTCCGATACCCTCCAGATGTATATAATTCGGAAAAGTAAGCGGTAGTCATACCTTGTAGAATTTCTGGGTCCCGAATCCAATTCTAATTTGCGTCTTGCAACATAGTAATGCGATTTCTGTTTCTTCTTTAGATCGTGGACACATGAAAGAACCGCGTATTCTTATCCCCCCAATGCAACCATTGTATTCCCGATCTCATTGCCCAGTATTGCTCTTCCATTTGCCAAGTCTTTTTAATTTCCTCTCGGATATTCGATGCTACCTCTCTAGAAGAAGTGAAGTTCTGCTGGTTGGTCAAATCCTGTAATTGCTGTTGTAAGGCAATCACTCTGTCATTGTCCGTTGGAAAATTTTTTACGACTCCACTTAGATAGAGCTGTGATGACTTTCTGTACCTTTGCAAGGAAAGCCGGATGAGAAGCATAAAGTGAATTCCTTACCTTCGATATAATCTCACGACATTCAGCTTCATCATTCCAGTAGGCTTCAAAATGAAAAGGCTTATTGTGTCGTTTATAAGTTGCTAAGTCTATATGATCAATGGGCTATGGTCGGAACCTACAGAAGGTAACGCAAAAACTTTTGCGCCTGGAAACATGAGGCGCCAATCCATTGAACACAATACTTGATCCAGTCTTTCCTTCACAAGCTCTTCACCTTCTCTATTATTTGTCCAGGTGAATTTACACCCTTTACTCTCTAGTTCCATAAGCTCACACTCATTCAGGACAAACAAAAAGATAGCATTCTAGAAAGGTCCGTAGGTCGTTTGCCAAACTTTTCCCAAGGATAAAGAAAGTCATTAAAATCTCCAGCACATATCCAAGGGAAATTATTCATATAGCTAATCATCCTAAGTTCATCCCAAAAAACCTGTCGTTGGTGATAATTATAAGGAGCATGAATACATGTTAGGCGAAAGGTTCTATCTTCCTGCATCATCCTACAAGTCATATCAAACATATGCTGTGAAGAACGAAACACTTCTATAGATACCTGATCATTCCACATCACGGATAATCCTCTGGCCAACCTATCTGGGTTGAGAATATATGAATGCGGAAAGTGTAGGGAGCGCTGAATTCATTGAAGCTTGACTTCAGGGTTTTTCGTTTCCATTAAAAAGACTACATCGAGCTTTTCTTTGGCCATCATGGCCTTTAGAGCCTGAACTGTCAAGGCATTGCCCAAGCCCTGACAGTTCCAAGTGATTATCTTCATTTGTGGATGGGTGGCTGTTTAGGACTAGCCACCAGAGCCCATGCTCCCGCTTCCTCAACCACCAGGACAGGTGTTTCCGTGAGATTTGCCTCTTCATGGTCCCCAATCAACAAACTTCTTGACTCGTAGGGGTTGTACCTCTTCAGTTTTTTGGCCACCCCCAACTTTCGTGTTGTTCTCGATTTCTTCAGCTTGTGGTGTGTCGATACTTCCATGGGAGAAGTCTGAATACCTTTTAACTTTGTATCTGCAGGTAGCATGGTTGTATGAAGGGAAATTCCTTGCTTGCTGGATTGCTGAAGGGGCTGCTGCTCTAAAGGTAAGTCATGAGTTCGGGTTGTATCATCGCCACAAGCCTGATGCTCTGAAGCCACATTTACTGGTGGGGGTCGTAATGGGACATTCTGTATCTGAACAGGTGGAGTTTCAGGTACGACTTCATCCGGTTCCATTGGGTTATCTTGCGTAGCGTAGAAGGTGTTCCAATATGGGCTATGCTCTTGAACCTCAGCTCGAAGCCATTGGCCATAGGCCATTTTACCTCGACCATCTAACTTGGCCTCATCAAAAGGTATGTCCTTGCAGTATGTCACGTAATGACTCGGTTTGCCGCACGAATAGCAAAAATGCGATAGTCTTTCATAGCGAAAATCGAGCCATAGAAGCTTACCTTCTATTCTGATTAGTTTTCCTGTTTTTAGAGGTTCTTGTAGCGGCAATTCCACCTGAGCTCGCACTAATCTAGATGAAGTCCCTTCCCTTGTATCAAGCCTGACTTCCAACACTCAACCCAAGTGGTGCACCGCCCTGCTAATCATCGCTTCAGTACTCCATTCCAAAGGTAAACCAAATACCTGAACCCATAAAGTGCACGTGGAGAAGTCATAGCACTGAAAGGGGGTGTTTGGGGTCCATGGTTTAAGCAAGACAAGATGACTAGAAAACAACCAAGGTCCCCCATCAAGCACTTTCTGTCTGTCTGCTTGAGACTTAAACTTAACTGCATAGATGCTTGCCTCTCTCTGCGTTATTTCAACCTGTTCAATGCGCCAGACACGCTTGAGAGTGCTTTGTAAAGCTGACAGATTTATTGACGGATTGGAGAGAATATATCCTATCAAGGTTAATCGGCACTCATCTATCTTTTCAGGTGGAAGTACATCACCCAGTCATCAATTTGCTGCTCTGTAGTAAGGCGGCCTAACCTATTACATAGAGCCGACAGTTGCAACGAATCAGCATGACCTACCGATGCCATGAAAAAGTCCAAAGCGGATCGCAGGACAGGGTAAAATGACAGAGTTTCGAAACAGATAGACAGCCTTGAAAACAACACAATCCAGAATAAACTCCTATCAATTATAAGGTGAATGCCGCCAACTTCATCTAATTGCCCATAGAGCTTCCTCTTGTTGAAAATCATATCCTAATCCAAAATACCTAAACCATATTGGGACCCAAAATGAAATACCTTGTTAACCCTGGTCACCAAATGATGATGTGGCTACGCTACAACTGCAGATGAAGGACATCGCGGACATGCAACCATCAGTTCAAGACCTCGGAGGCAGACAGCAATCGACCCAGGGGAAATCGATAGCCAGAAGAACATATGTTGGTTGGACAGAGTGTAGCATTTCTAAAACCTCTACCTAATTACTTACTGAATCGGAAAGCGAATGCTTTGCCAAGTGCGCCCATCATCGAGAGCGACTAATACTCCTCAGTTGTCGATGAAAAAGAGGCGAGACCAGCGAAATAAAGAGAAGGTGGGATAATACGAAGATAGGAATGGAACAGGAAGGGGAAATAGGTAATTAGGGTTCGGAAAACTACCATTGTGGTAGAAGGTCGTCTCTACATTTCGAGAGAAGGGAAAGAAGACTCTTTGTGTTTATCTTTATATTTCAGTATCTTTTTACCTAGCTGTACATGATTGTCTCCAATTGTTATACTTTCAGTTTTCTCGTCAAATTGCATCTCTTGTTCGAAAATCAGTAAATGACCCTCCACAACTTTGTCGATTTCCATGTTGATTCACATTTTGAATGGTTTTTCATCGATACTTTTCGGCGAAATAACAGCATTAGTTATAATGGGCAAACAAAGTACATGAAAGCGCGAATGAGGAAAGTTAGTGAACTTGGTCACACAAAACAAAAACCAGATCGCATATTGAGAAAGATAGATGACTTTATTGTAAAAAATATAAGTGTTTCGTCGGTTTTGGATCTTGTAATGAAATATCTTTAACCAAGCATTATATTTAGGTTTTTGTTTAAGAAGACTTAGGTTCCATGTTAGCTTTAGATAGAGAGGGTCAAATGCGAATGAGACTATATACCTTATAATCTCAAAATCAAAGAAGTCGCTGGCTTATCACATGCTTAATATCAATGATAATTAATGTCAAAACCTAATCAATGACATCATCTAGACTCACTCTAATATAATAATGAACGCTCATTAAAATTAAAGGAGTTTGTACAATATTGAAGGCACTTCGACAATGCTAGATATGAACAAGATGCCTAATAAAGCACTGCTTTCTACTAAGTTTGAGGACACAATACCGGAATTTAATCAACAGCGCTAGATAGTGAAGGACAACACCTAATAGATAATGATTTGAGATGGATATGAGGATACAACGTCGGAATCTGATCAATGATGCTGGATAGTGATAATAACACATAGTATACACTGCTCCTAAATACGTACATGAACACAACATCGAAATCTAATCAACGACGCTAGACAGAGGCAACACCTAATGAACACTGTCCCTAGATGAGGATGAGGACACAACGCCGGAATTTAATCAGCAATGCTAGACAATGGGTTAACACTGGAATCTAATTGACAGCACTTCTTGGGATATAGACACTTTGCCGAATTGAAACTACGATGGAAATCTTAAGCTATAGCTAGGTTAAACTAAGTAAGGGCAAAGGCAATATAAAGTAGTTTTTGTGTGTTGTTCCGGGGGAGGGGGAGGTTGTTTATTGGATTCCTTGCGGTATTCATAGGCCAACTTGGTAACCATCAATAGTCAATTACTTCCTCCTCAAGACCCGCTCCACGTTCCATATTGAACCGCTTTATCTATACTTGTTTGACAACATTCTCGTAGCTTATCCAATAAGTATTAACTGCTCCTTTTTGAATTTGGCGCCTTTTTAATTATTCCCGCCTATCTCCATCGTCAATGGTATATCTTCATCAGTACTCCTTGGCTTCGACACGTGGCAACTAATTGCTTCATCATGGAATTATATGTCTTTACATATCTGTCAAAATTTATTCTAGGGTTTCTTAAAGTCCTTGATTATCCTTTCTTTTATGACCACTTATGGGCTAGGCCGATGTAGATTATGTCTCATATACAATCGCGATGGCGACTTTAGAGGTTTATGTCCCTTGTAACCAGTACGTGCTCGTAGGGCTATTTTTGGGTGTTAACATATGCCCCATTTTAAAAGAAGTAAATTAAAAATTTATTTCTTTTAAAGGAAATACCTCGTCTTGTGTCTTGTGTGTAGTCTACCACAGATGATCATTATTCCTTTCTATTATCTGACATATCCACAGTTAATACGAATCAATGGCTCCTATTGCATCTTGACACATCACTTCAGCTTTTGGCAGATATCCTAAATTTTTTAATCATCATTTCCTATTCTGAATAGAACAATACACTCCATTGTCTCTTTTGTACTTTTGTCTTCTTCCTTAAAGCTTAAACCCTTCATACTCTGCTCATAAGCTTTCCATGGCTATCGAAGCTTCCAAATTCGAATTCGAATCCTATATTTCGAACTTCCACTGTCTTCTTCACACTGAAGAAACTAGCTATTGTCGATTTCGACTGTTGAGTTTTGTAGAAGAGTATAAGGAACCATTACTCCTTGGGCCTACCCTCTTGGATCACAATCATGCTCCACCGCCTCTCAAGCCTTGTTTTCCTACTAGAAGGAAGGAGAAGCTTCCAATACAGTATTTTCCATCGAGGATATTTGGACATCTACCCCTACTATGTTTCGAAGCTTCCCTTTATTCGAAGAGAATTTCCATGCTTGGTATTTATGGTTACACAATGATCTGCCTACCCATTTGACATGGATGAATGTGAGTATTGAGATGGTGCTAGAGGTTAGCATGCTGGCTTAGGATTTAAATAGAAGGTTAGTGGGTTATGTTGTCTGCTTTTGGTCCCCATCGACCAATTATTTCTTTTTCCCTTTGGGGACCCTTATGCGTAACCCTTTTGGATGAATTCACCATTTCTGGGTTTGTTCTAGATGGTATTTCGGAAGACAAAATCGAAGCTCTAGAGGGCTTCCCCATTCCCTTATGGGACCTTTCTCAATGAGTATCGTAAAACTTCAAGTCCTGTTCACTTCAAAGAGCAGACTGCTTTCCTACTTATTGGCTGATGAAATATGTATTCTTTAATTCAGCCCTTAAAGTCTAAAAAAAATTGTTTAGACTTGCTGTCAATCTTGCAAAAGGAAAGAAAGTGGCTCTTAGTCCACTCGTTTTAGCTGTTTTGTACAAAAGTCTTACCCATGATGCCCTTTTGATGATGTTGAAAGAAACTGGGGTTCTAGTTGGTCCATCCTAGATTTTACAAGCATGGCTCTTTATTTTCCTTTCTTGTTCAGAAAAGTCCCCTGTTCTCTTCCATTCAGTCCATCATCAAAATCCAAATAGTGAAAACCTCAAAGTCTGGGTTGTTGACTACTCATTGTATCTCGTAGGAAGGTTCCTGATTGTTAAAATATGTCTCGAGTTTGAGTCCAATATGAAATTCAGAATATTCCGAATTGGATATGTTGCGGACATTCGAAATTGAGTAAAAAAGATCTGAAGATCAACTTCCCAAAGTTTGAATTGCATTGGAGAATTCGGCCGCTGAAATAGGAAAGTTCAACTTTGACTTGGATTTGGATTTTGTTTAAAATATATAGAGATATGTTTTGGATATAGTCGTTTTAGATAAGAAACATAATCCTATGAGAAGTTGGCAAAAGAATAAGGGTTTTACTTATATATAGACTTGTGGCCGTGGGTGGTAGACGTGGATCACAAATTGTCTTGAAGCGTGGCGTGAGTGCTTGGTGTTCTGCTGTTGATCATGAAGAGTTGGTCTTGAAGCGCCGTCATGTCATCGAGTGCTTGTGAGGGATTTTCTTTGTTGTTCTTGTCTGTGAATTACATCCAAGAAAGACTAGTGTTTGTAGCCGATTAAATCTTGAGGTAAGATTTACGTGTAATTTCTTCGTGAGATTGATAGATTATTTTCGAGGAATTTTTGGGGCTAAACACTGTGTGAGTTATTGGGTGTAATTGGGGCTTGGGAAACACCGAGAGAGTATTTGAGTAACTTGAGTGTGTAATCTCCTTGTATCGCTTGATCTATAGTGAAATTCGCTGCCGCTCTCCCCGTGGACGTAGGTCTTTACGATTGAACCATGTAAATCTAGTGTCCGATTTATTTTCTTTTTCTGTCTATATTATTGTTCGATCGCTTGCTTAATTGCAACACTGATGACACTTCCTCATTTGTTTACTTCCTTCAAGAGATATTAAATTTTGACCATGCTCATGTCGACCTATTTCCTTATGATAATTCCGAGTTCTATTACATTTTCTATGTGAAAACTTAGTACCTGGATAACTTCGATGCATTTTGGTTATGTGTAATTACTCTAATTGATCTTCCAATACAACTTTGCAAAAATGGAAGATTCTACCATGGGTTTGAAGCTTCTCTCCACAGTACTATGCCAAACAATTTGGTCTCTATCAGGGCATACCAATGCCAATTGCCTACTCCATGGAGTATCCTTTGATGAACAAAAATAAGTACAACTTCCAGAAAAATGAGCCCTTTGTATGTTGCTCTTAGATAACTGCACAATGCGAGGCTGATTTTTTCCAGACCTTGAAGCTTTTCAAACTTCTCCAGGAGTTATAGCAGAATATACTAGCTGGTGGATCTCCTTCACGTTGGAGAGCCCATATGAGAAGGCCATCAAGACTGTTTTCAATTGTATAAAGCAATGCCCTCCCCAGTTAGTTGAAGTAACCAAGAGAGGCAAAGCAGTGTTGGAATATCCTCTTAAACTTGATCATCCAATTGTATCAACAACACTTAAAATTGGGGCTTCAGAAGAAACTGATACTCATTTACCAGTTCTGTCACAACAAGAAGATCCAATTCAATTGATCTCTTTTAGTTCTGTTGCTCTAGTGCTCCCGTGCTGTTTAGATACTCCTGATTCCTCACTGCACATTGGAAATGAAGACACACTTGGCATGATAATCTCTCATCTCAAGCGAAAGAAGGGTGCTTCTCCCCCTTCCACAAGAAAACAACCTCGACTAACTATTAAAAATCTGGCCTTAGTTCCAGTTAAGGATAATCCCATGCCTCCAACTGAGCCGATTAACTTTGATAGTCCTCTCAAGGCCATAACTGAAGATTTCCAAGGTACAAAGACTCATCTTTTGACTCTTGAGAATGCTGGAGTTGTGCTTACCCCTATTCCTTTAACGATCCGTGGTAAGTGTTTTCCTCTTTTTTGTCATGTCCTTATTTGTTTGTTCCACTTTAAGGTATTGACATTATCTCGAAATGACAACTGTCGATGTACCCATTAATGGCAACGACTCACTCTAGCATACTTCTGCTCAACCTTTGATCACAGACACTATCACACAGCCCGGTATGTATGAGGCCTTCTTGCTCTGTTTTAATACATGGCCTGACTCCGACGTTAACATTTTCGGATATAACAGCGTCTGCTTCTTAGTCTTCACCAACCATTGCATCTTTAACAACTAGTGTCACTCTGCCACAATTTCTTCCTTCTAATCTCGCCGAGTCACTCATCCATAAGGAGAACAAGACTTCTTCAGCTATTTTGGCTAGCACTATCAGTGCTTTGGACGAAGCCGTTCATGTCTTAGCTGCTGATGATTTGACTCCATGAGTTTCCTCAGAAATGGTCAAACTCGATAATCTAATGAACATGCTAGCACAATTTCTATTTGTTTTTTCAAGTGGTGGCATATCTACGATACTGAACAGTTAGCCTACCCTTTCTCAGCTTAAGTTGTTGATAGGTGTACTGAATGAAGATGATGTTGGTGATCTTGTACCTCCGAACCTCAAGTCAGGGCTCAAGGATTTCTACAATAAGTTTTCATCTATTTTTGATACTTATCATCTGAACCAAACTTGGTTGACAGCACTAATTGTCCTCGAAGACACTCTTTTTAAGCTAAGTAATCAAGTGAAAGAGGCACAACAGTAAGTGAAAGAGGATCACCAATCTTTGCAAGCTACCATGAATGGCATTGCTGACCTTGAAAAGGAGGAGTACACTCTTGAGAAACAGAAGGCAGTGATTGAAAGGAAATTGGAGGAAGTTCGCCAGAAGCTGGAGACCAAGTTCAACGGCAGATCCCAAAGTAAAGATCGACTGCACAAATTTGTAACTATCCTCAAAGAGATGAAAGCAGAAGATTATGCTCATCGAAAGCAATTAAATTCAGGACGTTGTCGTATTATCAATGAGCACCAAACTAGAATCTTGCTTTCGACTAACTCATGTGTAATATCCAGCAAGATGTAGAATCCTTCTTGTATCCAAAGCCTTTGAAATGAAATCATTTAAATTATATTGTGTTTTCCCTCATCTTTTGTTTTTTTGTTTACTTTGGAGTGTCTTCATTCTTAATTTTCTCCATCACGTGCCAAATAGAATTATGATGGGATCTTCAAATGTCACGAACTTATCCCCGTTCCTCAAACGTAGGATAGCGGGCTAAGTTAGTTACCTTTGAAGCCTATTTGTACCTAATGATTCTGTTCCTTTATCAACACTTCTGTTCACACACCATGGCGGGCTGTTCTCAATATTCTATAGGTGCTGAAGCGACCTCACACTTAATATGCTTAGATGCACTTCGTGTCCATGAAGAAAAAGGAAAGCTTTCCTCGATATTTATGGACCAAAGTATTGAGACTGGTTATATTACCTGGGGTCCTCCTCTTAAACTCTTGCCACCTCCATCTCTCTTTGCAAAATGCTTTCCTTGCCATTGTGAAGAAACTCTGCCTACATACAACTCTTCGATATGTGCTTTTGCTTGGTCAAACCCCCAATTATTGCTTTTGCTCCTATCCTTCTTTTGACAATCGATTTTTCAATTGGTATAAAAAGCTGAAGAAGGAAGTTTTAGGCACGTGGAATGATGCCAAGATTGATGAGTGTTTGAAGTTCTGTTGTATTTCTATTGACTCTTTGGAGTATGGAATGATTAGTAGCCTTTGCTCTTTCAAGTCACCTTCGACTACTTGTTTTTTATTTTCAACTGGTCCCGTGACCGTCACTTTGTTAGCTCTTTGACTGGCCTGTCCTTTCATGGAATTCGATGGTCAATGTAAAATTGCCTATACATTCTTCAACAAGATTCCGCAGCTAGATTTTTCTTATGATGAGTTCATGGATAGATTCATCAGGACTAGTGGACCCATCTTTGTTGAAGGGGAAAAGTACCAAAAAAGTCATAAACTTATTGCATTGGTACTAATTCAGTCATAAACTTTTCAATTGGACCAATTCAGTCCTAAACCTTTTAATATTAGTACCAATTCAGTCCATTTGGCCAATTTTGGCATGCCGACGTTGACGTGGACATCGGCCGATGACCGGACGCTGACGTGGCAATTTTTATGACTTTTTAATGCCTTTTTCGAATTTTTTTATTAATTTTTTTTTTTTTTTTTTTTTTTTTTTTTTTTCCTAGCGGTGAGGCTCACCAGCCACTAGGTGAGGGCCGCGAAGCCCTCGCTTGCCGCGGGCGAGGGTCACGGCCCTCGCTTGGCCTCTCCCAAGGCTGCTGGTGAGGTGGGGTCGCCCGAATTTGGGCGAGACCAGCCTCACCCGCGACCTTGGGTGAGGCCAAGCGGCCCTCGCTAGCCGTCGGCGAGGGTCGCGGCCCTCGCTCGGCCTCGCCTAGGGCCGTGGGCAAGGTGGCTTAGCCCAGATCCAGGTGAGGCTAGCCTCGCCTTGGCCTTGCCGTGGGCGAAGGCGGCCTCGCCCGCGGCGGCGAGGCCAAAACGCGGCCCTCACCGGCCGTGGGCGAGGTGCGGGCGAGGCCGCCTTCACCCACGGCAAGGCTAGGGCGAGGCTAACCTCGCCCAGATCTGGGCTAAGCTGCTTTGCCCGCGGCCCTGGGCGAGGCCGAGTGAGGGCCGCGAGCGAGGCTGGCCTCACCTAGATTCGGGCGACCTCGCCTCACCGGCGGCCTTGGGAGAGGTCGGGCGAGGGTCGCGACCCTCGCCGGCGGCTGGCAAGGGCCGCTCGGCCTCGCCTGGGGCAGCGGGCGAGGCTGGCCTCGCCTAGATTCGGGCGACCTCGCCTTGCCGACGGCCATGGGAGAGGCCGAGCGAGGGCCGTGACCCTCGCCGGCGCAAGCGAGGTCTTTGCGGCCCTCGCCTAGTGGCCGGCAAGCCTCACCGGAGGCTCGTCGGCCACTGCCAGGAAGAAGGCAGAAAAAGAAAAAGGAAAAAGAAAAGAAAAAAAAAAAAAATTAATAAAAAAAATTAAAAATAATTAAAAATTCAAAAAAATTATAAAAAAAATTATAAACATTGCCACGTCGGCGTCCGGCCATTGGCCAGCGTCCATGTCAATGTCGGCTGGCCAAAATTGACCGGATGAACTGAATTGGTACCAATATTAAAAGGTTTAGGAACTGAATTAGTCCAATTAAAAAGTTTAGAATTGAATTAGTACCAATACAATAGGTTTAGGACTTTTTTGGTACTTTTCCCTTGTTGAAGAACACGTTGCTTTCTTGTTATGTTGGCTTTGTCGATATATCTTCTGTTACCCCATATTAACGGTATTCCACGAATTTATTGATATAGCTTATGCATTGTCAAAAGGCATCGACGTTGCATTAGGTCGCATGGCTCTTGTAGCATTATATTGAGGCCTTACGGATGCACAGACTTCGTTATCTGGAGATCATTCTAAACCCTTCTTCGGCCCTTACTTCTCCTAGCTATTCCATAAGAAAGGGCAAATTCCAATCCATTGGTCTGAAGCACATGAATAATATGTTGAAAGCGAATTTGGGCTCTGGAAATTCCGTCGAATGCTTCATCCTCTACCTAGTGGCTTCTTTCATTTGAGTGCTTGCTCAATACATTACTATCTTTGACTGACTTTGGCTTTTACAAGCTGGGGATTGATGATAAAGCTTGCAGTTCTTCGACTATGCAGTCCAATGTATGCTTATTTTGGTTAAGCATTCTAGCCCCATTCGACCTTATGTTGAACTTCAGAGTAAATACACTAGAAGTGCCAAAAGTTGTGTATGACGCTCACTTTGGTGCTAAATGTTTCTGTCAGATCATTAAGTGCCAAATTAGAAGAAAAATGATCACTTTGGTGCTATCGGCAAGAGATTCCAGCCAAAATGATTACGTGGCTTTTATAATTTAAAAAAAAAACATCGACATGGCTTTTAAAACGACGTCGTTTTCCATCTTCCTTAAGAAAACGACGTCGTTTTGCCGTCATACGTGGATGGCCTCACAAAAACAATGCCGCATAGCTCATATGAGGATTGAAATTAGGGTTTTTTGTCTGATCTTCGCCCAACGCCGACCTAGCTCGCTTGGCCACCGTCGCTCGGCCTACATCATAGTTGCTCGACTAGGTGAGCGAGGAGAGGCTAAGGTTGTTTCTTGGGCAAGAAACGATGGGAAGAATAAAAGGCAAGGGCGGAGGAGGAGGAGGAAGAAGGGGGGTCGAAGGTGGAGAGAGCGAAGACGAGGAGGATGAGGGAAACAAGGAGGGCGTAGATGAAGATGGTGGATTGGGCTCTGCTTAGGGAGTGGCTGGAGTGGGTCCATTTGAAGGGGGAAGGAAAAGGAGGAGGAGAGGAAGAAGAGGACAAGAGCTTGGGTTTGTTGACAATGTTGGATGAACCGGAGGCGGAGTTGTGCTGGTGCCGGTGCCGGTGCCGGTGCCGGTGCCGGTGCCGGTGCCGGTGTTGCTGCTAGTGCTGGTGCTAGTATTGTTCTTTGGGGAAGAAGATGACGGGGAAGCCCATGCCATGCCTTCTCTCTCTCTCTCTCAATTTGGGGATTTAGGGTTCTGACTTGGGGGAAAGACGCTAAACAACGTCGTTTTATTGTTTAGATGCTGACTGTACTCTCCGGCGAGCCACATCAACTTCAAAAATTAATAAAAAAAAATGCCACGTCGGATTTCCAATCAATTAGATTGGCGTTGGCACTAAAATGATCATTTTTCAAACTTTTTGATACTTAAGTGATTCAAAATAAACTTTTGGCACCAAAGTGAGCGCCGTACACAACTTTTGGCACTTCTAGTATACTTATCCCATTGAACTTCTCTTATGGAGGGCCAATTTCCTCGAGTTTCAAGACATATAATTCACACCATTGTGCACGACAATTTGAACTGACCCAAGGTGTTCCTATGCCACTAGCATATTCGATAAACTTCTCTTTCTCCAAATCAGGCCCTGGCCATGGGCAGAATAGAGCTTATATCATTTGTTATAACGAAATTACCATAATATCCTTGGGCATTTCCGCTTTATCAACTTTTTGGGTTATTCCCATAACTTTACATTCTTCGATGAGCGGTAGAATGATTATCGGCTCCACTGTTCCCTTGCTGTGCGGATGGGGTTTTTTCCAAAGTCATCCAATTTCCTTTGGGCTTATTGCATCCATTCAAAAGACCCTTGAGACTATTTGAGCATCAAGCCCTAAGAAATTCTGGACATTCAACTAGCAAAGGTAACCTCTTTGTTTTTTGTTATTTTCATTTGCTTATCTTCTAAACCGCCCATTCAATGTAGATGATTCTTCCTTGTCCAGTGGACAAACTATAGGAACCTTTGACGAGCTTATGTCCTATTTACCTCTCTATCCAGTCAATGTCAATCATATCAATATGGTCCAAATTTCAAGAGGCACCAATGATCTTGGCTCACCATCTCTCTTACGTAATGAGCCAATTCCATCTGAGGATCGTAATTCTACTCAAATTGCCCAGGCATGGCCAATTGAAGTGAACATTTGATTGTGTTTTATAAGAAAGTGTGAACTATGCTTGTTATGATCCGTTGCCATCCAACTATTATGAGCGGGGTCGATCTAGTAACGTGCCTTGTACGAGTTGAAATCATCAAAGACATTGCTGTTATGTTCCTTTAACAGAAAGGGATGCTTTATGCCGCCATAGTAGAACAAGAAATCTTACAGATGCCTTATCGCAGAAAACTTCTGTAATCCGATTGAACAACTCAGGACTATCAACGGGAAAAGCAACACTTCAGTGATTTTTTTTTTAAAGGAATTAATAGTGGCCTAACCTTTCATTCCATTAAGTTAACAAGAGAAATAGAGAGCCACAACAAAAATAATGATCGCACAGTGAGCCAAACAAACTCAAAACCCAAGAGTGAGTCGAGCACTTTTACATCACCTTTGATTACATATGCTAAAATCTGCCCAAGATTGGCCCATTTTCCCATGCCAATTCTGGTGCGAATAAAGTTGGTATTGCTTTGGGTTAGTAATGGATCTTCGATCTTCATGCTAGGAGGTTAGTGGAAAGGGGTAAAAGAAGAAATCCTCGTCACTTTGGTTTTTGACTATTTTCAAGATCATTTATTGCCTTGTCCTTAGAATAGGGTCATGAAAGTATGATTGTCCCCCCTCCTTCGGTTGTTAGAATAAGGGAGAACAGGTGTGGGTTAAACTAGATCATAATAGTAGCCAAAAAGTCCATTCTCTAAAGTCCTAAAGCAACTAGTTTATATGTACTGGACTGAGCAGAACACCCTTCACGGCGGCATTCTGAGCATGACGGAACTTCATCTTCCTAGTATTAATTTTGTTCCTCCGCAATCTATTTGCCCTCAAAGGGTTCTAGAGGTTACCGATTCCATTTTATCTTGGAACAGACATAAGCAGAGATGGCATAGTTCCGGAGGGGTCTTGTCATGGTTTGTATGAAATTGGAGTAGCATGCGACATTGGCAAGCCATGAGAAATGATGAGCATTGCCGGAGATGCAGCTCGATTCTGTTCTATTTGGGATGGGTTCGATGCAGCTGGTTTACAAGGATCAATATTGATAATATCGAAAAGTCGAACTAAGCCATCCAATCCAGGATTTAAACGTCATCTTTGTTGTTTCAATAAAAATGTACTCATGTATGTCTAGACAAATGACTCGATTTTGTGAGCATTTAAGATTTGGAATGGAGACGAAGGAGACTGGTCACAAAGTGTCAAGTTTCTCTTATGCTATTGAAATCGTGTACTAAGGCAATGGAAATGGGTAGACATGGATCGTAACTTGCGCTAGGTGCACAACGAAGAAACTCAATTCCATCAATGTTCCAAGAGATGAGACCTTTTTATAATTGAAAACATAACGAATCAATACTGGAGAACCTAATTTACTCTAAAAAAAATCATGAAAAAGTAAATAATATCAATGAAACTATAAGGATGGTACCCAGAACCCAATCAAATAATTATTTAAAAGGAAATGACATCATCTAAAATATTCAAGGGATCCGAAAAGCTACAAATAGTTAAAATAGAACAAAATCCTAAATTTTGATGATTCTCTAATCCCCGTCGTTCCCTCCCAAATAATAAATATCCAAGCCTGGATTAGGAAGTTGCTAAAGATGATCATACTTTTCCGCGCAACAATATATAAAATAGACTCCAATGTGGTTTGAATAGAGACAAGGTAGTCTTCCATTTGGCCGAAATCTAGAGATAGATCATGGTTAGCTATGATTCTGCAATTCAGGAGGAAACCTTGTCATCTTGCAATCTCACTCTGAGAATTGGTTTCCGTAAGTTCGTTTCGCCAGCAAATTTAACAACAATGTCGACGATCACACTAGGAACTCAAAACTAAGCATTAAGTACAATAACTCATAATTGATCGAAGAGCATAAGGTCGTTTTAACTGGGAGATTGGCAAATTCAAATATCAACAGAGAATATAAAATTTGAATTTTCTTGAAAGTATGACAAACATGGTTTTTTAGAGAGACAATGCCCAGCCTCTCAGTCCTAGGGACAATCAGTAAAGGCCAGTGGCGGGCTTAGCACAGACATGATAAGAGTGCAGCACTTGATCTTTTTAGAACACACGTAGCATGCTCAAATCCATATGTCCGAAGTGCAGTCGCCTCCTGGATACCTCATTTCATGAGCTAGGGACGGGCCATCAGGCTCGGAGCCGAAGTCCACGAAGAAATCCGGGTTAATTTTGAGGCCGCGTTTCTCGGTGTTGACATCAGTCTGCAGCATGTCCGATCCTGTCTCCATCAGTTGAGGATAGAATTGGCAATCCCAAGGGCTGAAGAGTGAGTTTGTGACGTAGAGTCGCTTGCCATCTAAGCTTAACCGGACCATTGAGGTCCTCCCCTGAGTTTATTTCCCTGAAGCAATGCATGAAGTGGTCAAAGAAGTAATATTCTTGCAATTATCCAGCAAGATTTACCGTAATCACCTTTTACCATTGTTTGTTCTTACATAAATTGAAACAGTCATACCTTTATCTCAGGAAGGTCAACTTGCCATGTCGTAACATCTTCTCTCTCTACCACAACTGCACTTCCCTTCTAAAACAGTCCCCCGACTCATACTTGGTCCGTGAGCACGGGATGTTCAGGGTCCTCAATGTTATAATGCCTCACATCCCCGTGAAGCCAGTTCACAAAGTACAAATAATGATCATCGAGCGATATCAAGAAATCTGTTATGAGTCCGGGCATTACAGGAAGGATCCAGTTTTGGACCTTCAGAGGTTTAACTGATACAGCCACCTGCATGAACCAGTGGGAAAAAGACATTACCGGGCTGCATAATGTCATATTAGTGACAATCTGCAGGGTGATAAAAGCCTGTATTCAATTGGAAAAAGGACGTATGGAGACACGGAAAAAAAAAAGGCATCGACAAGGGGAGAGATGACAAGACAAAAGTTATATTCAACTAGATCTCTGATTTTAGTAAGAAGACAGGTAAGAATTTTGTTGTGTTTCCCAAAGTTGGCGAAGTTGCATCAATTCATAGGTTTTCGTCGGTAAATAACGAGAATTTTTGCACAGACAAAATACATTCGTCATGGTCCTGTTGTCACATTTCTAAATGAATCGAAAACAGCACTGATCTGCACTGAGATGTTTACATCAGTTGAACCTTGACTTCATTTTTTCAGACATTCTGGCTG
The DNA here is from genome assembly GCA_014182715.1 of Eucalyptus cloeziana. Taxonomy (NCBI): domain Eukaryota; kingdom Viridiplantae; phylum Streptophyta; class Magnoliopsida; order Myrtales; family Myrtaceae; genus Eucalyptus; species Eucalyptus cloeziana. Next base: position 29,369,769 of record CM024641.1, on the reverse strand, counting down.
TCTGTCAGAAAGAGTTCCAATACAAATATTCTCTAAATTTCAAGAACTTGCCATGCCACTTGACACCACTACTAAAGGCTCGATTCCAGCTATTGTCAAGAGCGAAAAATCAGACATTCTGGCTGTCTCTCAATTTAAACAAAGAACATTCTTTCAAAAGAAAAGAAAAAATTGTGCCATAAACTGATGTTACCACATGTCATCAGCTTTTTTTGAGCTATAATACATGTTTAGAAACGACATTAGATTTCTGATTGTTTCGAATTTAGATAGCAATTTTCTGCTTGTCTTCATATTCAGGAAGCGAGCTCTATCATATGAAAATGACAACAGCTCATTGTTGTTGTTCAGAAAACCTCTCCGAAATGATAAAATTATTGTCGCACCAAGCCTTTGCCACCACACACTCCCTCCTCTCCACTAGCTCTTCGCAGCTCGGGACCTAGGGTTGCGCTTGCGGCTACTGCTGCGGGGGCACCACGTTCGAGAAACTAGGGCTTCGGATTAGGAAAGTAGCTTTCTGGGCAGAAGTACAGCCCAAGTGCCAAAACTTGGCACAATGGGACACTTAAGTTGCTACTGTTCTCTTATATTCTATGATTTCTGCCAAAGTTACTTGCAACATGGGGAACCAACTTACACTATAAGAGCCGGAGAATTCAACCCTTAGGGCAATTCCAAACTCGTACAAACTAGATCACTCAGTTGTCTAAGCTTCAATAAATCAAGCCTAAGAGTGCAAAAATATTTGTGGAATCTTGAGTTTGACTAATTTAGAAGCTTTGAATTTCTTTTTCTTTTTTTTTCTTTTCCATTTTAAGGGAAAATTCTAAATAAGGGCTTGAAGAGCTCTTATATTCTCAATAAGGATATGAAGTGAACATTATTTTAAATAATGGTATGAAGTAGATTTTGATTTAAATAAGAGCCTAAAGTAGCCATATCGCTTTAAAAAAGGGCTTGAACTCATCGGCTAGTGAAGGGAATTTCGTCTTTTAAATTTTTTAAGTTTTTCCTTTTTTCTTTCTGCTTGGTTTGTTCTCTTCATAAAAAACAAACTCAAAACAAAAACTAAAACTTCAAAAGAAGAAGCAAAAATACAAGCAGGAGATTGATGTGGCCATTTATTTTGAAATAAGATCCACTGTAAATCATTGTTTAAAAATAATGGTATTTTGAATTTTTATTTGGAATTTTTTTTTTATTTTTAAATATATGTACTATATTAGTTCTCATGCTATTGCTGTGTGAAGGGAGAATCCTGCATGCATTAGGTGCACGGAAGAAATCTCAAAAAGTACGTATAAACAAGGGAAAAAGCCACGAAAACCCCGAACTTTGCCTAAAGTGACACATTTACCCCCAACTTTTTTGTGACGTGAAAACCCCGAACTTTGCCAACCGTGACACATTTACCCCAAACTATTTTTGTGACACAAAAACCCTAAACTTTCATCGTGTGACACATTTACCCCAAAATTAAAGGGCATTTTGGTCTTTTCATTTTTAAAATTTTTTTCAATTTTTTTTTTTCAATTTTTTTTTTTGCTTTTCTCTTCCCTCCGCCGGCGTCCGGCGAGGGCTGCCCTCGCCGGCATCGGGCGAGGGCTGCCCCGCCGGCGTCGGGCTAGGGCCGCCTCGCCGGCGTCGGGCGAGGGCGGCCTCGGCCGGGCCGGGCGAGGGCCTCCCTCGCGCCCTCGCCCTCGCAGGCAAAGGCAGCCCTCGCCAACGCCGGCGAGGGCCTCCCTCGCGCCCTCACTGCGTCGGGCGAGGGCGGGGCGCCCTCGCCCGGATCCGGCGAGGGCCGTCCTCACCCGACGCCGGCGAGGGCCACCCTCGCCCGTGTCGGGCGAGGGTGTCCCCGCCCTCGCCCGATCCGGGAGGGTCGTCCTCGCCCGTCGCCCGCGAGGGCCGTCTGGCCCGTTGCCGGCGAGGGCCGCCTCGCCCTCGCACGGGCGAGGGCGGGGACGCCCTCCCGGATCCGGCGAGGGACACCTCGCCCGACGCCGCCGGCCCGGCCCGTCGCCGGCGAGGGCCGCCTCGCCCGCATCGTGAGGGCGGGGACGCCCGCGCGGATCCGGCGAGGGACACCTCGCCCGACACCGCCGGCCTCGCCCGTCGCTGCCGACGCCGGCGAGGGCGACCCTCGCCGGACGCAGGCTTCCCTCCGCCGGCCATGGCGGAGGGAAGAAGAAGAAAAAAAGAAAAAAAAAAAAGAAAAAGGAGAAAACAGAATAAAAGACAAAAATGCCCTTGATGGGGTAAATGTGTCACGGTTTGAAAAGTTTGGGGTTTTTTACGTCACAAAAAAAGTTTGGGGTAAATGTGTCACTTTGAGCAAAGTTCGGGGTTTTTCGTGGCTTTTTCCCTATAAACAAAGGCTTCAATTGGTCAAAAGTCGTTGCAGACGGTCAAACATAACTTTACTACCGACTCTCTGGGAAGAACGAGAAAATATTGGGTGGTCCAGGAGCGCCATGTCAGCGTGGTCCCCGACCACTCACGCGGCGCCACGTGAAAAAGTGGGCCCTTGCTGTCTTCTGCATTTTTCCTTTCTTTCTCCTCTCCGTAGCTTCTTCCTACCCTCCCCTCCTACGCACATCGATTCTCCCCCTAGCCTGCACAACCTACGCATTCTCTCTCATCTACAATGCATTTATGATGGCACAGGGGTTTTTCTCTTTCCTCTTCAAACGAAGGAAAGAGAAGCAAGGCTCCGCACGGATTACTCTCCAGCAGCTACGAATTCTTTCACCGATGGAGGTTTCAAAATTTTGAATCCCAAAATCTCTCCACGCTCGTCGCTGCTCCGCCGTGCGTCAAGTGGCCGTTCCCTGCCGTTGCCGACAACCTACATTACGAGCGCCCGCTCGGCGCCGCCGCTTCTCTCTCCGCTCTCATTGCTACTCCAGCGTTTGTTCCGGCGTTCGTCAAGCGGCCGTTCCCCTGTCGACATCAACAAACCACATTACGGCCGCCCCTACTCCGGCGCTCGCTCGCTTCTCTCTCCACGCTCGTCACTGCTCCGGCCAAGGAGGAGGAGACCAGAAGATTGGGAAGCTCAACTAGGCACCGGAGGAGCGGGTGAAGTCGCTGTGCGTGGAGAACCAGATCTGGAGGGACCTCGCCCGGCCAACGAGGCCACCGCCAACGCCCACCGCACCAACCTCGAGCAAGTCCTCGGCGCAGTTAGCAAGGACGATCTGCCCGCGCCGCCGCCGACGAAGCACATTAAGGTCACCCTTGCTCCGACGCTCGTCAAGCGGCCGTTCCCCGCGATCAGCGACGAAGCACATTAAAGCCGCCCTGCTCCGGCACTCGCTCACTTCTCTCCTTGTTCGTTGCTGCTCCGGCGTTCGTCAAGCGGCTTTCCCCGCTGTCTCCGACGAAGCACATTTGTTATTTTGTATCGTGTTAATTTTTAATAGCATTTTTTTTCTTGCATTAGCTTTGGTCCATTTTTAGGGCCGTAATTGCTGGTCACTTGGTTGATGTGAAATGCTCAACATTTGTTATTTGTTGCTGAATGTTCAACATTTTTATTTCTTCACGGAGAAGTGGTTTGAGAGGTTTGTGGTAAAGAAGTATGTTGGAAATTCAAAGCTTAGTTTTTTTTTTGGTCTGAAAAGCTTAGTTCATTCTCCATATTATGTCCTGCTCAGGCGTGAGCTAATTTGAGGAGAATGTTTGATGTGGAAATGTCTAAATTGTGCCAGGAACCATTCATTACTCTTTCCAATCTGCTGCTTCATTGACGACAATTTCATGGACATGAATTTTAGAAACATCCACCAGCAACCCACCCAGTTGGAGAATCGAAAGAGACAAGAAATAATCGGAGAGATTTCTATCTAACTCTTGGAAATATTTCTTCCGTTTTATTTCCCCTGGTTTTTCGAAGAGAGAAAAGTTCAAAAAAAAAAACTGGTCTAGGATAGATGGACACTGCCGGATTTGGGAGAGTTACAGAGCGGACAAGTATGGAGGGAAGATCCACACACCGCGCACAAACACAGGTGCCTGCACGGCAACAACATCACGCTCGCCTCCTCCTTCCCGTACTTCCGGCACGACATCGTCAGCGCCCTCCCTCTCCTCTTATCCTCCTGCGCCTCCCGCTCTCCGCGTCCCCTCCTTCGTAATTGCTCCCGCCGACGCGGCGTCGTCCGCCTCGTCCTCCAGGGAGGCCCCATTGCCGGGCGGTCGTCCTTGCTGACCTGCGCCAGGACCTGCTCGAGGTTGGTGCAGAGGGCGTTGGCGGTGACCACGTTGGCCCGGGTGAGGTCCCTCCAAATCTGGTTCCCCACGCACAGCGACTTCACCCACTCCTCCGGCGCCCAGTTAAGCTTCGCGATCTTCTGGATCTCCTCCTCCTTGGCCTACGGAGCAGCCATAATGCGCTTCGTCGGAGACGGCGCACGGCCGCTTGACGAAGGCCGGAGCACCAACGAGCGCGGAGAGAGAATTTGAGATTCAAAATTTTGAAAGCCGTCGAGTTTGCTCCTCTTTCGTTCCTCTGAGAACGAAAGAGTAAATGCATTGCAGAGGAGAGAGAGAGGAGGCAACAGGGGTAGCGTGCAGGCTAGGGAAGAGAGAGAAGAAGGCTAGGGAGAGGAGAGAGAGGAAAGAAGCCTACGTTTGTGCAGAAGATGGCCAGCGGACCCACGCCTCCACGTGGCGCTCCATAATTGGTCCGGGACCACGCTGACATGGCGCTCCCGGACCATCCAATATTTTCTCGGGGAAGAACATATGTACGTCAATCTGCTGTAGACAAGGCACGCGGTCGGTTCCTTTCTGGTTGCCAACTCGGCACGTCTCCAAAACCTGTTTCTTTTTTTTTCCTTTTTTATTTAACGAAAAAACCCACTTTTTTTTTGGGTGGAAATCTAAATTGTAATATAACATCAAAGAATTCAACCAAAATATTTTATTCTGCTAGATGATTGAAGAAACATGAATACAAGATCTAACACGACTATAATTCGTTAAGAGAATTCAAATTCTAATATAATATTCGATGACTCATTTAAAGACATTACGAATCATTATATGTTCACCCGTTTATTATAAAAATGAAAGCCTTTCATTAATCTCATTAAAATATTTCAATAGCGATAACATTATATGAACAAAGATGGCGAACGTGCATTGTGAGTCTTGGCTTTTTGGCGTCTCACTTGAGACATAAACTAAGCTCCAATTGTGCAGATATTTAATTTGCCCCCTTCATCGACAGTACTTGGATAAATGGCAAGGAGCTAATTAGGGTTGCGCCTCTAGACCATCAAAAGATCGAGATCCAAGGTTAGAAGAAAGAATAATGTAGAAAAGAGAGAAAGAGGAGGAGGAAACACAAGTGTTTTCTCAAGCAAAAAAATAGAAGAAGTACCTATAGGTGCCCCTTTTTGATATATTGATACAATGTTTACCACTATTAGGACAATATAACAAATATTATTAGTGATTAGTATTGACAAGTTTCAACTCGCAATTATGTGCATCTCATTTCATGTAGTTAATTCTTTTTATGAGGTCTATTTAGAATTTAGTATCTTTATATTAGCTGTTTCGTAACCCTAGGAATTCTATGAATGTCTAATTTTCTCCAACTCACACTTTGGACCTCAGAAAATATTGCACTTGGATTTTTGACTGGCTAAACAACAAAAAACACATGGAAAAGGAATAATAAATGACTATTGGGTGGAGATTTGAAAAAAAAAAAAAAAGAGCAGAGAGGTTCTTATGGGATATATAAAGGTGCAAGGAGGAGATTCTACGAAGAAGAAGGAGAAGAAGAAGAAGCTCGATTGAAAGAAGAAGCAAAACGCGGTGCATAAAGACAGACCAGGCCTAAATGAGAGGGTTTGTGTTAGAACTTGTGATCATCCGTTAGAAATGAACGATCGTTCCTTTATATACCATTTCCCATTAAGATGGTTACCAAATGGGCGGTTGTCACGAAAATGTATGAAATGTGGAAAAACTATATGTTGAATAACCACCACTTTAAAGAGAAAATGTGGAATCACAAAAAAAAAAAAATAAAAAAAAATAAATAACACTACCTCCTTTCTTCTTTGCCACCTCTGCTTCAGAGCCCACTAGCTCGCAGTCATCATCTCCAGTGTCATTACCATTTTCTTCCTCTGAGATCTCCAAGAGGGTGACCAAGGGCTTCTTCCTTGTGACAGACCTTTTTTCTGGGTTCTTTCACCTTCACTGTCACATTAAAGTGAGACGGACAAATAAAGAACTTGAATTGTATTGAGAGAGAGAGAGAAGGTCAAACTTTTGAGTGGAACCTATAAACACCATAGGAGACACAACATGCCATGAACATAATAGGTAATTTGTTGTGGCAGGAAATACAAAATAAGTGGCAAAATAATATGCCTAAAACTATGTCGAGGAAAGATCTTTTACCCTGTACACCAATTACAACAATGCATGACTGGATGTTAAACTACTGCTTACAGAGTCTACCAATTACATTGAAGATGTTGCTACTCCTAGGATAGATCAGACAGATAGTCCAAGGGTTTCATCGTATATTTTAGATACGATCAATTATGTTGTTTTGTAAGAATTAAACCTTTTTCTGCATAACTGAACTCAAAGAAGAAATGTGCAGCAGTTGGCAGACTTTTTTTGGTATAGCATCAAGATCGAGCATGTCACACTAATGGTGCCCAAAGAAGAAACAAATTGCCTCGGAGAATAATAAACTTGATGCGACAAATTTCTGTGTTAACATAATGCCCTTTTGATTTCCAGTTGTCCCACTGGTGTAGATAAGCGTAGCAACATCATTAGAGCTAGAGAAAGTGCTCGCAAAACACAATAAAAAAAAACACGATACTCCTCAAAAACTCAAAATGAACTAGCCCACTACTTTTCTACTCTGTGACCTTACCATATATATCAAAATCGATTTGCTTTAACACAATTGAAATCATAAGAGAGGAAGAGAAAAGTTTTAAAGAGTAAATCTAGTTCCCTGCTCATGTGAGAGTATTTGCAAAACATTTGCATGTGTCTTAGGGAAAAATTATAAGAATAAGTTAACTTTTTTATCATCTTCACTATCCCTTTTCTAATCTTTCCATCTCCCGTTGCATCTTCATAGGATCAGCCTCATCGCACTGTAATAACAAAAGGCATGTATAAAACAGTAGCATCAAGATCGAGCATGTCACACTAATGGTGCCCAAAGAAGAAACAAATTGCCTTGGAGAATAATAAACCTGATGCAACAAATTTCTATATTAACATAATGCCCTTTGGATTTCCAGTTGCCCCGCTGGTGTTGATAAGCGTAGCAACATAATGTTCCTGTTTTGCGGCCGCCTCATCTTTGGTGGGCCGTGGGGTGCTCGTCTTCCTCATCGAGCGCAACTTCATGCTCTGCCGACATTGGCTCTCTCTCGACGTTCTCACTCTCTCTTTGTGACAGGAATACGGGAAGACTGTATAGCCTTGTGACAGGATTACGAGGAAGATTGGACAGCCCTCTCGACTTTGATTCCCTCCACCTAAAAAACAGCCCCCTCTCAATCTCTCTTTTGATTGCCGCTCGGTCCTCACTCTCTCTTTGTTTGTGATAGGAAATGGGGGTAAAATTCCTATGTGCTTTCCTTGATGGGAATGTGTTAACAACCATTGACATCAAGGAAATGAAGGTCCGCACCGTGGCTGTGGACGGTTATAACTGGCTCTACCAGGGCGCCATGCTATGCAACAAGGAGCTCTGTGACAATCTTCCCACCATCAAGTAAGTTTTGTTTGCCGTTTGCCACTTAGTTTCTTTTATGTATGTGGAGTCAAGACCAAGTCCCTGCTAAATTGGAAAAGCCTGCTTGGTCATAATTTGATTGTCAATCGGTGATTCAACTTTATGCTTGAGCAAGAATGTTCCGTGCGTTGTGAAATTAGCCGGGAGAAATAGTCAGTTAGGAAGTGTTTTCATTTAGTTATGCTCACAATAAATACACGAAAACCCATAATGCCGTTTATGTTCTTCTATTATGAAATGTGCTGTGCATTCACACTTTCTTGGTGTTTGATTCTCAAGCACATCGAGTTCTTCATGAAGAGAGTAGAATTGCTCCAGCAAAATAAAGTTAAACCGCTTCTTGTTTTTTTATGGACGTGAGCTCCCGATGAAGAGTGATGAAAAGAGAAAGCGTAAAGAGTATGTTTTTTTAGCTTTTTGGCAGAATCACTTACCTTTGAGCTCAAATTCGCCTTACGAACGTAAGTCTAGGGGCAAATCTCTTGCTAAGGCTCGTCGGCTTGAGTCAAAAGGAGATGCTGCTGCTGTTAGGCATTACAAAGATGTAGTAAACATCACCCCATTAATAGTACACAAGTTAATCGAGGTATGTGTGGTTAAAGTAAGTTAAAGTTATAATTCCTGATGAATTTATCGCATTTTGATTGGTATGGTTGCATGTGGAAGGTCTTGAAGGAGCGGGACATTTCTTATGTTGTTGCCCTTTACGAAGTAGATGCACAAATGGCATTTTTGGCAATCCATGGACGGGTTGATGCTGTACTTACAAGCGATGTAGATCTTGTAGCATTTGGCTGTCTTAGAGTTATTTGTACTGCTTCTTGCTATATTTTATCCATCTCAACACACGATCCCTAAGAAAAATATAACCTTTTCGACCTTAAATGTTTTCCAGTGGTTGCATATATTTAATTTTTCAGATAATCTTCTGAATGGACCGTTCTAGGCGAGATTGTGAGTTCAAGTACTCTAAGACTAGAGCATGCAAAACTTAATGGGTTAACTCAGCAAACATTTCTTGAACTGTGTGTCTTGAGTGATTGTGACTATGCCACTTGATAACATGAATTGGCTTATCGCGCTAGAGAAGTTCCAAATTTATAGAACTTATGATAAAGCAAGCATAAATTTATTATATAAGAATTCAATCATCAGAAAACTTTTTTTGTTTATTTCTTCATAATTCCTCCATTCATTAGATACGGGTGATTAAGCACTTGAAATAAAGTGTTTCAGTTTACGCAGGGTATGAGATGGCATTCCGAAAGGCAATGCTCACTTTCAAGCATCAAAGTGTCTATGATACCATTCGTGAATCCACCATACTTCTGTCTGGATTATCGAACTTCGGTCTAGTTTACCCGAGGGTGTTGGCAATGATTTTTATTATTTTTTCGATTTTTTTGAAACTTGTCAATACTAGTCACTAATAATATTTGTTATATTGTCCTAATAGTGGTAAACATTGTATCAATATATCAAAAAGGGGCACCTATAGGTACTTCTATTTTTTTGGTTGAGAAAACACTTGTGTTTCCTCCTCCTCTTTCTCTCTTTTCTACATTATTCTTTCTTCTAAGGCACAACCTAATTAGCTCCTTGCCATTTATCCAAGTACTGTCGATGAAGGGGGCAAATTAAATATCTGCACAATTGGAGCTTAGTGTATGTCTTAAGTGAGACGCCAAAAAGCCAAGAGTCACATTGCACGTTCGCCATCTTTGTTCTTATAATGTTATCGCTATCGAAATATTTTAATGAGATTAATGAAAGGCTTTCATTTTTTATAATAAACGGGTGAAAATATAGTGATTCGTAATGTCTTTAAATGAATCATCGAACATTATATTAGAATTTGAGTTCTCTTAACGAATTATAGTCATGTTAGATCTTGTATTCATGTTTCTTCAACCATCTAACAGAATAAAACTTTTTGGTTGAATTCATTGACGTTATATTACAATTTAGATTTCCACCCCCGCAAAAAAAAAAGTGGGTTTTTTCGTTAAAAAAAAGAAAAGAAAAAAAAAGAAACAGGTTTTGGAGACGTGCCGAGTTGGCAACCAGAAAGGAACGGACCGCGTGCCTTATCTACAGCAGATTGACGTACGTTTGTTCTTCCCCAGAGAGTCGGTAGTAAAGTTATGTTTGACCGTCTGCAACGACTTTTGACCAATTTTTTTTTTTTTTTTGGTCGAGGACTTTTGACCAATTGAAGCCTTTGTTTATACGTACTTTTTTGAGATTTCTTCCGTGCACCTAATGTATGCAGGATTCTCCCTTCACACAGTAATAGCATGAGAACTAATATAGTACATATATTTAAAAATAAAAAAATTCCAAATAAAAATTCAAAATACCATTATTTTCGAACAATAATTTAAAGTGGATCTTATTTCAAAATAAATGGCCATATCAATCTCCCACTTGTATTTTTGCTTCTTCTTTTTGAAGTTTTAGTTTTTGTGTTGAGTTTGTTTTTTATGAAGAGAACAAACCAAGCAGAAAGAAAAAAAAAGGAAAAACTTAAAAAATTTAAAAGACAAAATTCCCTTCACTAGCCAATGAGTTCAAGCCATTTTTTTAAAATTGATATGACTACTTTAGGCTCTTATTTAAAACAAAATCTACTCCATACCCTTATATAAAATAATGTTCATTTCATATCCTTATTTGATAATATAAGAGTTCTTCAAGCCCTTATTTAGAATTTTCCCTTAAAATGGAAAAGAAAAAAAAAAGCAAAAGAAATTCAAAGCTTCTAAATTAGTCAAACTCAAGATTCCACAAATATTTTTGCAATCTTAGGCTTGATTTATTGAAGCTTAGACAATTGAGTGATCTAGTTTGTACGAGTTTGGAATTGCCCTAAGGGTTGAATTCTCCGGCTCTTATAGTGTAAGTTGGTTCCCCATGTTGCAAGTATCGGTCCGAAAGATATAACATCATGTGGAGATGCTATTGTTATGTCTAGGAACTAGAAATGCATTCTCCCAAATTTAGAGGTACATAACTTTGGCAGAAATCATCAAATATAAGAGAACAGTAGCAACATTTCATGTTATCTCAATTAAATTCTTCAGTAGTCTTTATTTCTTAAATCTTATATCTTTTTTCCTTTTTGGTCGAAAAATCTTATATCTAGTCATATGAATTTCCCACCTTTAGCTTCTAACATTGGAAAGATAGTGGGACGTAGTTTGGACCAAACTAGAATATTAAAACGAAGTCGGACAATGTTATGTAAGAGGAAGAATCCGATTTCACATGTTTCTCAATGAACACATTCAATGAACAGAGGAACAACGTATTCTTTTTACTAATGTTTCTTAACGATTACAAATAGCATCAGGATTGAAATAAGAACACGAATTATTCTGAAAGTAAACATTTCCTAGGTAGGATGGATCTGCCTATGCCCACAACTTAATCTTATGTATATCTCAGTCCTTCACACACAAGTTTCCATCACAAACTCACACACATGAAAGAGTATTGCCCGTTTGTTTACCTTTTGTTTATTGCACGTTTAATCAGTAAGCAAAACAACTATTTTTCAAGTATTGCCCTCTCTCTCTCTCTCTCTCTCTCTCAAAGATGGAAGTCGATTTGGTCTCCGAGGGAAAGCTCAGTCTGACTCCTTCCATCGCTCGTGATGATGAGAAGGTGACGGTCACAACCGCCCCTCGTTAGGATGAAGGATTGGCCGCAACCGCAAGGGCTGACCTTCGACGCCTAGCACTCGAACTCTGATCGAGTTGCTGTTGTTATAAAAAAGAACAAGCAAGAAACAACAAGACGGGTCATCAAGAACTGCGAGAGGCGGTGGTGCGCGTTCGGTTCCACCAAAAACCAAGAAATGGGTAGGCTTTGCTAGAAACCCAAGAAAACTAAGATGAAAGATCTCACGGCTCTAATTAGACCCAATGAATTGCCAACAATCTTCACGGACAAAAGTTGCAACCCTCCCGAGGTGAACTCGAGGGAGTTTGACGAACTGCAAAGGGGACACGGATAAAACAAAAGCATTTGATTTGATTATTTTTGTCAGGGTGTCAAAAAATCCACGCCAGCCTACCCTAAAATTTTGGGTATTTTGGCGCCGGGCCTTAGTCTTTTTCGGTAGATGTTGTTAAGATATGAAATCTTTTTTGATCTTATTTTTTGAATATGAAATCTTTTTTATATCTTTTTGAATTTCACTTTAGTATACCAATTGTAGATGAGTTGGCATTCCATGATTCTTGCTCTGTCAAAGATTGTATTTTTCATTCTCTTTATAAGTGTGTACAATATGTAAATTAAGTGATATGAAAAAATCATTCACAAATTGTGAGCTTTCTCATGGTATCAGAGCGATTATGCTCCTAAGAGCATTTTGATCCGACTATTTTGCATTTTTTTTTTTTTTGCAATCTTTTGCACCCTCTAGCCATGGAAGTCACTTCAAAATCAGCTCGCACCACCTCAAATTCTAGTTCCGTTTCCATCGGAACCCTAATGGTCTGATCTTGATCTTAGCCACCATCCAATTGCCATTCAAGCTCTTTGCTGCCAATTATCCCTCTTGGCGTGCTCAATTTCAAGCGCTACTCATTGGTTATGATTTAATGGGATTTGTTGAGGGAACTTCTGTCTGTCCGCCTCTCACCATTTCAACTAGAAATCAAACGGTGCCAAATCCAGCCGCAACAACTTGGATTCGCCAGGATCAGCTCTTGCTTCATGCAATTTTTGCATCTATATCCGAAGCCGTGATTCCTCTCATTGCCTCTTGCAATTCGTCATATGCTGCCTGGACAAAACTCATGAATTTATATGCAAATAAATCCCACTCAAGAGTTATGCATCTCAAGGATCAACTCTTTACCGCTTGCCGAAACTCACGTTCTATTTCAGAATTTTTGCAGGAACTTAAAGCCCTTGCCGATGAATTAGCAAATTAAACTTGAAGCAGCACCAGTCACAGCCAACTATAGCAACAGAAGCCATGGCACAGGAAGCAACTCTCGTTGGCTCAACAATCGTAGCCGTCATCAAAATTATTCCAGATCTAACCAGCATTGTGGACCTTCTCATAGGAGGTATTTTGATCGGGACAACAGAGAGCCTCGTCCGACATGTCAGTTTTGTGATCAATATGGACACTCGGCCAAATCTTGTTTTCGCATTCAAAATAGTCTTCGTGAACCTACTGCTCAGATTGCAACAGCTCCACATCAAGAAAATGGCTGGCTACTAGACTCAGGAGCATCACATCATGTCACAAGCAATCTCAACAACCTCACCACTCACTTAGAGTACGAAGGCCTCAACGAGATCGTCATTGGTGATGGCATAGGTTTGCATATTAGTCATGTTGGTTTTACTAATTTATCCTATCCAAACCAATCCTTTAAATTAACCAATGTTTTATGTGCACCTGATAGTATAAAAGACTTGATTTCCATCTCACAATTTTGTCGCAATAACCACTCATCTATCAAATTTTTTGCCAATTATTTTTTGGTGAAGGACCTTCGCATGGGGGCGACGTTGCTTCGAGGAGGGCTTAGCAATGGTGTGTATCGGATGCCTCTCACAAACACTCATCCAAAATTCATAGCCTTTGTCAATGAGCGGACAAACCGATGGTTTGGCACAATAGACTAGGTCACCCTTCATTTCGTATTCTAAGTCATGTTCCTGATAATTTTCCAACTCGTTTGTCTTCTGAGTCAATCGTAGGCTCTAAGTTATCCTATGATGCATGTCAGTGCAATAAGAGTCACAAACTTCCATTTGGGGTATCAACTCTTGTGAGTCATTTTCCGCTTGATATTATTTTTTCTTATGTTTGGGGTCCTGTGTCAACTGCTTCAATTGATGGTTTCCGTTACTATTTTATATTTGTTGACCACTATACGAAGTACACTTGGCTTTATCTTATAAGAAAAAAAGCAGATGTTACCCAAATTTTTGAACAATTCAAAAGCTTGGTTGAAAAACAATTTTCTGTCTCTATTCGAAATTTATACTTGGATGGTGGTGGAGAATTTCAAAACATTTTTTTGCAAAACATGGAATTTCCCATCTAACTACACCACCACACACCGGAACACAATGGAATTGCAGAAAAAAAACACTGACACATAGTTGAAACTGGACTTGCCCTATTACACAAAGCAAATCTACCACATTCTTTTTGGTCATATGCTTTTCAAACTGTTATATACCTCATTAATCGTTTGCCAACACCTATTCTAAATATGCATTCACCATTTCAAACATTATTCCAAATGGCTCCCAATTATAAAAAAACTTCGTACATTTGGTTGTCTTTGCTATCCGTGGTTACATCCATACAACACAAATAAACTTATGTCCTGCTCTCGACAATGTATATTTTTAGGGTATTCATTGTCACAAAGTGCGTATAAATGTTTTGATCCACAAAACAATCGTCTTTATATCTCACGTGATGTTGTGCTTGAAGAAAACACATTTCCGTATCGAACACTTCTCAATACTAAAAGTGTCTTGTCACCCCTCAAAGTTCATCTCCTCCACCTACTGTTTCACTTCTGGTTTTAATGTCAAACATTGGACCATCTGCACTAGTGCCCCCTCGAAGCAACATTCCATCCCGTGCTACATCCTCATCGACTTCCCAACCTTACGGGGTTCATTATTTGAAATTAACCCGTCAAACTTAGCACGCTTCTAGTTTGAAACCTCATAGTTTTATTGAGCCCATAAAACTTGGTATCCGAACCCAACACCTTATTTCTTTTCTAATTTCTTTTTCAACCACCCTCTTTTGAAAACAAAACTTAGTAACCCCTCTTTTTTTTTTTGTTCAAAATGTTTAGAAATAAATTCATAGGTGCTCACATACTCAAAATTAATCCGTCAAACTTTGCACGTACCTAGTTTAAAACCTCATTGTTTTATTGAGCAAATAAGTTTTAGTGTCCGGACCTAACACCTCATTTATTTTCTAATTAAAAGCTCATAAGGTCCTCTTTTGACATAAAACTTGGAACCCACATAGAGCAATTGATCTTGTCCTATCACGCATAAGTTCTCAGCATGCCAAAAATCACCTAAGTCACCAAATAAACATTTTCCAGCAAGTAAAACACCAAGAACGGCCATAAGACTACAACCAGCCTTAACTAGCAGAAACCGGGCCACTCACGTGTCTCCAGGTTTAAATCCAGAAACCTACCCAAACGAGCTCAGAAAATTCTCAAATTTGAATATGTTGTAAAGGACACCTAAAAGAAAATTTTTCATGCAGAAATTTTGACCCAAATATTTCTTAATTAAGAGCAATAAATCGGTCAAACCGTTACAAAAACTGTGCCTGTGTCCAGAAATTATGTTTTCCAAAATCAGTTTGGTTCAAGGTCCAAAACTTGTCCGTTTGATCTGAAATTTGAGTATATTAAACTACAAGATGTGAAAAACAACTTTCATGAAGAAACTCTTTTACAAATTGAACTCTAAGAGTTGATAAAAATCCATTGAACACCAAAAGGTCATTGTTTCAACGTAATCCGAGATTCTGTTTTGCAAATGGCGAGGCTGAAATCTTGTTCATTTAAATCCATAAAATTCTAAAATATATGTCATAGCTGAAGATATCTAAAATATTTTTCAAGAAGAAAGTAACATCAAAATCGTAGCGTATTTTTCCCCACAAAAATGGCAAACGGCGAGAGTTCGGTAAACCAGCTTTGAAGATTAAGCTAATCCAGCTTACACTAATCTAACTAGCTAATTAACATTAATCTAACTAATATAATTAACACTAATCTAACTCCCTAAGTGCAATTAACAACCTAATAAAGGATTAGGGAGTTAACTCACCGGAATTCGACGACAGCGGGCTCACGTCAACGGCAACATAACAACGACAAGAACTTGAGTCTACCGTGACTCGAACGGAGTTCAACCGGCAACCGTGATGGCCTCACCAGCCCACGGCCAAGAGGAGGGGTTTGGCTTAGCTTGGTCTCGGTTTGGGTGGACGTGTGGGCTGCTATGGTTGTGATGGTGCAGGTGTGAGGGGTTGTTTTGTGGGCTAAGGGTTGAGCTGCAGAGGAGATTTAGGCGCCAGGTGGACGTTGGCATTGGTGGGGGCTGCTCGGCTTGCTGGACACGGGCTGGGCTGGAGTTGTTGGTGTTGGATACTGGCAACGCTAGTGGCTGCTATTCTGGACGTGAGGGTGAGTGTTGGGGGTGAAGAAGAAGACGTGGAGTGAGGGTGAAGAACTTGAGGGGAGAAAAGAATGTGTGTTGTTCTGCAGAGAGGAAGAAAAAGTAACGTGAGGGGAGGGAAGTTGCGAGGAAGAAAATGGAAGAGAATGGGCAGAGGGGGTGAGGCCGGCAGCAAGGGGGAAGGCACGCACAAGAGGGAGAAAGGGAAAGAGAGAGAAAGGGGGCAAGGAAAAAGTCAAGGCCAAATATCAATTTTCATCATCGCATGCCCCTAAAGTCCTTGGCCACCAAAGTCTTCTTGCCAACCAATGGCTATTTTCCTCTAATTCTTCACAAAACAAACCATTTTGAGGGCCAAATAATCCAATTTCCCTCTTGATCCGAATTTCTATTTTATTTCTGATTTGTCCGAAAATGACTTTTCCGCAAAATTCGGGTTTGACGGAAATCTTCCAAAAAGATGAGACGACGTCCTAAAAATAAGTTGTGACACACTCGAACGTCCGATTCCCAAAACTAAATTCAATTTCATGGTAAAAATTGACTAAATGCAATTTTAGTACGACATAACCTATCGGGTAGCTTTAGGGATTTTATCGTGTTTGACCCGTGGTCGATAATTTTTTATCCATGTTTGTGTATCTCTGACTCGTAGTCGACTTTCGGTTGTCATAAAAATCGCAAGGTTTCAATTACAGGTGCCAAGTATAAAATTGGTAAAAATTGGGTTAGTGTCATTCAACGCGAATTTCGCAATCATGCGGAATCACCCGCAATTCAATTACATGATTCCTTCGAATCGATCTATATCCGATCACAATTTGATTATAACGGTGTCATATTAACCCTTGCCGGTTATTATGGTTGAACAGTTGATTTCCGATCGAATTCTTGAGTCTGCCGCATTTATATCTCTTAACGGCTTCATCTAATAGATTAGTTAACTTGTGAGGGGCCCTACTTAGAGTAAAATGACCATCGGCACGTCGACGAAATGTCCATTTCATACATTTGAGACGAGGTCGAATTTCAGGATATCATAGATGCCGTGCCCGATGGGGCAGGACAATGCCCGGTTACGCTGGATGACCGCCAACTTTTGTGTTGACTGTGGCCGATGGGTCGTAATAATCAGAAAACATGTGTATGATTATGCTGCATTGCGCTTGATTATGGGGTAAAACTATTAGGCATGGTATGGGACGTGCCAAAACAGTTTTGTCTTATAATCGAGACCCATGTGAGTGTTTAAGGAGTGAGAACTTTGTGTTCTGGTTGCTTATTATGTTTTTGGTATTGATAACGGCATATGTGATGTGCTAACCTGCAGGGGTGTGCCGAGGCAAGGTGAGTTTGTTTGTGGTGCTTGTTTAGGTTGCCTTCGAGATGAATTTGCGTCCTAATCGATGCTTAGGGTTTAACTTGTTGAGATTTTATCTCACCCCATCGTGGTTAAACTTTTTCAGGTCCTTAGTATGGAGATCCGCCTGGTCCAATTGGGGGTTCCCTAGGATATGGAGGTAGAGACTACCCACTACCCTATCCCTAGGACCAATCGAACTCGCGAGTTGGTAGTGACAACGGTTTGGGTCGATGAGGGTTGTGTGAATGTGGTGCCCCACCAATTCAAAGCATGGTTTATTACGGAGCCGAACGGTGCTCGAGAGGGTCCACTTCAGGGTTTTGATGGACCGTCCGTCGGAGTTGAGGATGGGCAAGTAGGTCACCCCATGGATATCGACATCCCTGACGGTGTCGTGGTGAATCCAGATCCCGAGTCGAAGGGGTTCGGGGTGTAGGTCGCCTAGGAGTTTCGTTTTGTGGTAGGCTTGTATATATCAAACTCCTCGGGCTAACCGGTTTGTAAAGAAATCGTAGTTTGTGAAAAGTTGTTGTGTGTTTTTTACTATCCCTATGTTTGTTTATTGACCGGGATTTTATTCAATTCACTTCCGCATGCGTTTAATAGAAAGATAAAAAGAATGGGCCAGCGACACGTCCTGAGACATCGCATTTTTAATCGATCACTGAGGGATATTCGCGTACTCGGGGTTCGGGGCGTGACAAATAATCCATTAGATTTTCCTTGGTGGTTCACCTCGAGGAAGGTCACAATGCACCTATTGAAATATTATCCCACATCGTTTGACAATGGGTCTTATAAGCTATTTATATGCGTGTGGTCTCCATCTACATAATAGTTTAAGTTTTTGGGTTAAATTTTCTATCATGGTGCTAGAGCTAAAGCTATCTCTTATGCCTATGTGCGTCCAACCCCATTACTCAAATTTCACATGCCGCTCCTAATTTGGTTTGCACATGAGATTGAATTATGAAATATTGTCCCATATCATATGACAACGAGCCTTACATGCTCTTCATAACATAGTCTCTTTTCACTTAATAATTAAGTTTTTGGATTGAACTTTGTAACACCCCATCGCTGCCGTGAGGTGGACGATCACTCTGCTGCGGTCTCTCTCTCTCATTGTATCAGCAAAATTTGGAGACAATGTTGAGCTTTTCTTTTGTATATAGCTTGAGAGTACATGCCGAGCTCTGCCAAGTCTCCATTGATGATTCAATCGTCGATGGCAATAGGATCCAGAAGATCAACATGTGGATATGGAGGCGCTTCCTCCAGTTTGGTCTCGCATGGCCAGATCTTCGCAAGTTCTCAATGGCGGTGCCAACCTGCCAAGATCTGGCGCGGACTTTTATACCTGAACTTTGGAGAAGGATCAAAATTAGTCTTTTAAGCTTCATTTGTTTCACAAAAAACATATAATTCGAATAATATTTTCGTAAAAACAATCGCGTGTGTCGTTTGGAATAAATTATCAATGGAATTTTTATTATTATTGATAACAATTTTTATCTAAACATTTTCATGAACATGATAATATTTTTCGATTGTTTATTTCTACCAGTGATACAAATGGTCGTTTTTATGGACATATTTTCTAAATCATTCACTTTTTGTAAAACAAAAATAGCCTTAATGAAAAGTGGACTTGCTTTGCCACCTTTTGGATTAAAAAGTTTATAGATGTAATGAGTTTTTCTATTAATCAAGGTATGAATCAATTCATTTCTCTCAAAAGGACAAATGTTGTGCCATTTTTAATTAGTTAGCAGAGCTATGATATATCATCTGGAATTTCGTCCGATCATTTGTTAACGACGCTTATTTCAAATTCCTAAATGAATATGAGGTTTTATATGCTGAAACTTTTAAAGCCTCTGCATCTTGGAAACATAAATTCAAATAGAATACGTGTATCTCCTGTCGACATCGATTAATGTCGTCTTCGAGCTTTCTACGACAAGATACATTCCTTGCGTGGACATAAGCACTTTATAGGCCTAGGCATCACTGTGCATGGACGAGAAGGGACCATGAGACACACTTCCGGTATGGGAGCTCAAGAAACTTTTAAACCACAAGGCAGAGTCCTTGAGATATCTCTTCAATCCGTCCTTGTAATCTACGAACGTAAGACCAAACCGAAATGTATAACCCTCGGCCCACTCGAAGTCATCGAGGAACGTCCATGCAAAATATCCCTTCACATTTGCTCCTTCCCTGTTGTCATTTACGTCATAACAAGCTTATATCAAGCATTGAACATAATCTAATCATATAAATGTTCACTTATATTCTATCAAATCGAATAATGCATAATACATAGCAATTGAATTGACTATAGTTGACTCACTCGATAGCTTTTAAGAGATAGGACAGATGGAGCTGAAAGAAACTTATCTTCAGACCATCTCTGAGGGCATCTTCAAGTGGCAATGATTCATTATTTGCCTCAGCCACTCCTACAAAGGACGAACTCTTTGATTAATGATATACAGTATTTAGGCCCCTGATTTGTACGTGTGCATAAGTGCCTATACATTACCATTTTCAGTCACATAAATTGGTGGGTCTTTGTAATTTGTCTTCACATAGAGCGCAAACTCTCGAATTCCTTCCGGATAGATATATTCCCAAGCTTGGGCTGTCTACAAAATTCATAACAGAGTATGCATACACCAAGAGCTTGTATATATTGAAGGAAAATAAGAACAAACACAGTCCTGTGGATTCATAGAGATTACCGGTTGACCAATGGGAACACCATCTTTCTCAGCTGCAATACACAAGGAAGCAAGAAAAACGATGCAATGAATACTTCTTAGAAGAAACTTGGCTATTTCATATAGAGGAGACGTATGGGGGACAGTTCACTAGATGTTAGTGTTACAACTTGAGTGCGTTGAGCACTAAACCTTTTCGTTATTGCAAATTTAGTGAAACTCTTTTTAAATATTTAACTGGCTCCTTCGGTTTAACTAGTTTAGTTAAATTTGAGGATAATCGCGTGTGGCAATGCCTGATCACAATGGCACTGGAAGCTGTCATATAATTTGGAGGACTCGTCGAGCAATCCCTACAAGTCCTAAGGACTAAATGCACAAAAATAAAGATTGTAGGACTCAATTGCTCTTTTGGCAGACCCTTTAGGACGCATACCATAAATCACCCCTTAAATTTTGCTGTGATTTATGCTACGAATTATGGAAGAAACATGAGTTTCATTGAGTTAGGTCACACTATGACCGACGGGGAGAGAGAGAGAGAGATCATGGAGACGAAGCTTACTGGTGATATTACAGTGGCAATCTGAGGAGTAGCTGAGATTAAGACTGGCCGACGATGAAGATGATTCATCCACATATCTGGCAGTGTAGTAATTGATGGCCATGAAATCAAGAGACCCTTTGACCATATCCGATTGCGCCGCTGTAAATTTGGGCAATCTGGTTCCCACGTACCTCCTCATTGTCTCAGGGTAGTCACCATAGGTCACTGGATGGGCAGCCCTACATCCACATTTGATATTTAACAATATTGTTAACTAGCCATAGATTATAAACTACTAAATCAAACTAAGGTACGGTTACTGCAATCAAATCCTTATTTCAAAAGCTCATACTGGAACTGGTCTTGCAAATACGAACAGTCTTTCCGTCATTGCCGTTATCATCGATGAATAGAAGTCAAACTGTCTTCATCATAGGGTTGTGCATCAACAATAAATCCATGGAATAAGTGCGCGATAAGTCCCAAAACTTATCGCGATGGTGTATTGTAGTCCTAAAACTTCGAAAAGTGCAATTAATTTTTAAAACTTATCATGAAAGTACAATCTAATCTTAAAACTTTCAAAAAATCTAATCAAGTCCTAAAACTTATTAAAAAAATGTAATTAAATTCTAAAACTTTCAAAAAATGTTATCAATGGAATGACTAGATTTGACTGATTTGACAAGTCTTAGGACTTAATTATACTTTTCAAAATTTTAGGACTTTATTATATTTTTATAATACATTTTAGAACTTAATTGTATTTTTTAAAGTGTCGGGACTAAATTGTATTTTCGTGACAAATTTTGGAACTTCCAAGATACTTATCCCTAAATCTATTTATTTAAGTCTACTTTAATACATATGTATATAGGTAAGGACAAGGGACCTGGCAACATTGACCTAGATGTTATAGATATAAATATAAAAATCATAACCCAACAAAAAAGAACTTCAAGAAACAACTTCCTTACAATTTAAAGATAAACAAACCTAAATCAATGATCAAATTCTTCAACAACTACATGTGCATCTTATAACACCTTTCAAAACCTACCATCCGAAATAAAAGTCAAGGGCTCTAGAGGCAGCCTTTCTGCTAGTTTCTGTCTCATACTTGGGTGTCATCCAGAAGGTTTGAATTGAGATCCCTATTTCTCCATTTTGTTCTGTCTATTCCCAAAATTGAATGCAAAACCACCAAATTAGTAGGACACACGTTAGAACTTAGTTTTGTCTGAAAAGGGATGAAAATCAGTGATAAGAACCTGATAGTTCTCTCTGTACGATTTTACGGCTGCCGCGTGAGAAAGAAGCATATTGTGAAGCGTAATATAGGGTTCCGTAGCCGAGTTCCCAGCCGTGCAGTCACCGACGTAGTCAGAACAACGGCCGGGTGCGGCAACTCCGAGGTCGTACCCGTAATACGAGAAGAAATTGGGCTCGTTGATAGTTATCCAGTGCTTGACCCTATCGCCAAATTCTCGAAAGCAGAAGTTTGTGTATTCGACGAAATCATTCCTGATATAATAATAGTTGGAAAATGCCATGAGATTAGTAAATGTATATGCATCTAAGTTGGTGGCCAAAAAAATATGTATCGAACTATTATTTTTGTGCCAATTTGTCACGAGTAATTTGACTCTATGTTCGTTGGAGATGGAGATGTATCCTACGTGATCATGGGGCTTAAGAATCCACCGTACTCTTCCTCTAAAGCTTGTGGAACGTCCCAATGCAACAAAGTCACGAAAGGCTTTATGCCTGCGTAAATCAACATGGAAAAAGAAAATCAAAATAAAGATCGATTGCTGTGACACCTCCCCCTTTGTTAGAAGAGAGATCACTCTTATGATTTCAAGAGCAAAAGCCATTTTCTGGAAGGCAAATATACATCTACTATGATCATAATAATAATAATAATAACAATTCCATGCCTTACCATTCTCTAGGAGTCCATCAATCAGATTATTGTAGAACTCCACGCCTTTCTGATTGACCCCCTTGCTTATATTCCCATCTACAAAATACCCATAAATTTTACCTAAATACATTGGCCATATGTATAACTAGCAAGCAATTTTATACAAGCAAGTCATATAAATAAATACTACATATTTGGAATTTGGATGGTTAACTGCTTCTACTTAAAACATATGGACGTCAAACTTAGTAGGATTCACTCAATCTTATGATCTGATGCACTGAATACATTTCGATGACCACTTTGGCTTTTATATAACTTTGTGGGTTTTACATGAAATCGTGATGATTATAACACCAAACTTCGCGTGGCTTGCAAATAAGAACACTTACAAGGTGCAATTCTCGGCCAGGAGATGGAAAATCTGAAGAAGTCCAATCCAATCACTTTCAACAGAGCTATATCCTTCTGTTCCATGAATTACTTGTAGTTAGTATATAGCTAATACCAGAAAAAGAAAGTCCCATGTGGGTTGATTTAGTACTTTAGAAATCAACAAACATGTGAGAATTAGATGCACAACATTATATATATTTGATGATTATCATATATACTTCTAAATTATATTTGGCCCCTCTACCAAGCGTTGACTTTCATCTTACCGGTCCATAAAGTTGGAGAAATATTTCATATGACCAAGGTCTACCTACCTTACATTCAATCATATGAGGTTTGGTCTCCAATACTGAAACTATTAGCTTTTTGGGAGTGTCATTACCTTATAATTGTAGTAAAATTCATCAGCCACGTCTCCGGAACTTCTGTCACTAATCTTCTCTGGCAAGAAAATATCATTAGGCCTCTCCTTGGACGGAGAGGGAGACAGAGACAGAGACAGAGACAGAGTAGACAATTAGACAATTAGTGTTCCTTTTCATCTTTTCTAGATGGGTCCAGTGCTCTCATGGTCAAAATTAGACAGCCACTCGTGAACCCACATGGTCCACCGGATCTTACTAATTATACAATTCAGATAATCGGTCGTGTTCATCTTAATAGTACAAAAAATGAGAACAACATTAGAAGAAAAAAAAAAGGCGAAAAAAATGTAGTCACCACACAAAAAAATAAGAAAAGAAAAAGAATCTGCCCACTCAAGAAGAAGATTGATCTTGTATGAACCTGAATGATTTGCTCAAAGATTTGCATAAAACTGTTCGAGCTCCGTGATTTTAGTCCTCACCCTCAACCCAAAATGGTTTAAAATGTTGATAGGATTTGTGGGTTTGAGAGAGAGAGAGAGAGAGAGAGAGAGAGAGAGAGAGAGAGAGATTGAGAGAGAGAGAGAGAGAGAGAGAGAGAGAGAGAGAGACCTGGATACATTCTGGTGTAGATGTCCCAATTGCTCAACCCTTTGCCATCTGATTCAGCTGCACCTTCGATCTGAACAGGCCAAAAACGGCATAAAGCTTAATTTGCGCCCGCAGCAAAGTAAAAAGAGACGTGAAGCAACGAGTAATCACCGTCCAATCTCTAATTAACCGGTCAAGTTTACATATAAGATACATTCGCTCGGTGTAGCGAATCAAGTTAATCTCTTCAAGAAACAGTAATGTACTCCTCTCATTCACGTGCCAGAAACCACACAAGCACGCTCTGATAAGTCCCCTCTTCGCTTTACGATTATCAGCACTACTTTCTCATAATACCAGTAAATCAAGTTCATCAGATCAATCTTTCGCTGAAATTGATTGGGCAACACATTGTCGCACTGGTACATGGTGAGCTAGCTCTTAAGAATTCATTTACCTGGTAGGCGCTCGATGCGACTCCAAATATGAAACTGGCCGGAAAGCTACCTCTGTTGATCTCCAAACTACTCGAAGGACCGGCATGGATCTTGTTTTCTGGATCTATGGCTCCGAAACTGCAGGCAACGGAACAACACGCGATTAACACCAAGATGTTCCTAAATCCGGCACGGGATTCCATTCTTTTCTCAGTCTCCTATTCCCAGAACGACATGATTATGAAGCCGCATAATTGTAAAGCTGTCCTGTCACAGGAGAAAAATATTATTATTTGTGATGATTGTTTGATCCACCGAGAAAGAAAGTCCAAACGTCTGTGAAATATCAGTAGGTCCAGATACCAGGGATCGTGTCCACTCCAGCTGCCATTATTCTCCACCTCCTCTTTTTCCCAAAATGATACAGCATGTGCGCTGCGTCATTGGAATGCTGTCAAGGAAGTCAATGCAAAGTCGAAAGTTTGGTGAAACACTGCAGATCCCATCGGATGCTTCGACTGCAACTACCATTCGTTTTGTCTTGTGTTGCTAGACAGTAGTACGATCATGACCGTTAGATGGAAGAAGGGAGACGCTATGATAAACGTGCTTCACCAAATTCTTGTCTCAAAATAAAACTAAAAAAATACCTGCATAATGATTGCCCACGAATTAATGAGCCGAATATATGGGACTGTTTGTAAAATAATGTCCAAGATTGTTTTTGTTTTTGGTCGAAAAAATGCGGATTCATAAAACTAACGAAGAGTTCCGCCGTTTGCCATAAAGTCAGTACAGATAATATCCAAAAGAGGTGGGGGAACAGATGTGGCCCAGTTCGGAGGTAGGCTTCGGGAGTCATGGCCTAGTACAGATAATGTCCAAGATTGTTAGAAACTCAGTAAATTAACTTATGTGACCGGAGCACGTCGAGATTTTTGCGAATCGAGGATTGCCAGCTATTAGCGGCCTCGTTCTTAAGATCTTCTAAAATCCTAAGCTCAAGAAACTTGCGGATGCAAGAGCTTAAAGACCATATTAGAATCGTTATTAATTGATCAGAAAACCTAGGTCGATTGGGCACCTAAAAGCCTAGGCAGTGATGAGAATGTTACCAACCTAGTGCATTTGTGAAGAAAACTGGTCTATGGAGACTAGAGATCTTATGTCCGGAGAATTGGTTATGTGTGGGACATATTAGCTTTTCACAACAAACTTTCGACAGTGCAACCCAATTTTTGGTTAAGTATTAATTCATCTATCATTTAATTTCATGAGTATCCATGATGTGCTACTTCAAAACTTCGACCTAGTATTTTATTAACGAGGCCCCTTTTGTGTTCAGCATCATGACTCTATTTGTGTGATAGAAGCACATATTAATTCATATGCAAGATTCAGTCATGTTTTGGAAATGACGTGACATGGCAATATTCATGACATAACAAATTAAATTCAAAACATGATAACTGAAATAACATGGCATTACAATATTCCCATGTAGAATGGTGTGATGAATAAGATTCAAAACATGATGACGAAATGACATGACATGACAATTGCTTGTAGCATGACATGGCAAATTGAATCCAATACACCATGTTGAAATGACATGAGATAGCAATATCACATGTAACATGACATAGCAAATCAAATTCAAAGCTTGATAACGAAATAACAAGACATGGCAATATTCACATGAAGCATGATAGGATGAATTAGATTCAAAACATGAGAACAAACTAACATGACATGATAAAAATCACATCAATATGACATGGAGAATTAAATTTAGAACATGGTAATGAAATAGAATGACGTGGCAATATTTGCTGGTAGAATGACATGGCCAATCTAATTTATAAGTCGATAGTGAAAGAACATCATGTGAAAAAAATAACCTGCAATATGACATGACAAATCGGATTTGAAACATAATAGAGAAGTGATAATCTCGTGTTGACACCTGCATTTTCGTCAACATTGTATTATTTTTTTTTTTTAATTCATTGATTTGATTGCTTTTTGGGGCATTTGATTCGGGGACTATAATAATTGAAGATTTCAAGCCAATTTCAAGATTTTGAGCTCAAACAAGTTAGCCAACATTTGAACACGAGTTTAGAGCATAAAACAACGCATCGGACCGACGGCGTTCGGCCAAATTAACCCGATTGCCCAACCCAGTTCGCCTAATGGGTCAAACAAATAGATAGCCAAGCTTACTAGATTGTTTGAAGTATAATAGAATGATTGGAAAGTCTCGGATCAACCAAGTCAACCCAAAAGTCAATGAATTCCACCAATAGACCCATGGCCGGCCCACTCTCTCCCTAATCACAAAAATGTCATTTTCTAAAATTATTAAAATTAAATTTCATGTCATCAATCCTTAAGAGCCCCAACTTAACCATTCAATCCCCTCTAATCTAGACTTTAGGATGTGCCATGTCACCCATCCATGTGACATATCAAGGCCTATCCTTATTTCTCACTCATTAAGCAAATAATTAACGATGTGATCATAAGACGAGTCGTAGCGCTAGGATTAGTTCTAAATTTGATTTTTCCGCTCCTGAATTTCCCTCCTGATCCTGAGGTTCATATTTTGACTCTCAATTTAGCCATATTATAATAAAAAATATAGAAGAAAGCTTTGTAAATAAATATTCTCTCAAAACTCTCTCATTCTTCTCATTAGGCATCCTTGCTTCGCCAAGCTCCGACCATTTATCGATCTCATTCCGATGCTAGCGACCTCACTTCTTCACGCGACTAGCCTTTTCAGTGAGTCCACAAGCCATTCATGGTGATCGATCGCCATTGCCATTACCATAAGTCCTCCAATTCATCAATTTTTGTCGATCGTTCACCTATTCTCAATTCAAGAATAGGTGAACGTTCAATACAAACTTGTGATGATCTTCCAACGGATCATCCAAGAATCCTCGATTCAATTTTAGTACAAAATTGAAGTAATTACTTCAATCTACAATTGAATTTCAAGGTTCAGACAAAAAAAAATAAAAAAGGAAATTCGGATGGGTAGAGAAAATAGGATTTTTCTACCCTAAAAAGGCTTTGTTTGTGGGAAATTAGAGGAATTTTGTGATTGAATGAGCTTAAGACTTTGAGGCCATATGATGATGGTTTAGATATTTGGTTAAGGTTTTAATTGGTTGTTCATTTGACTTCTTGGTTCTCTCTCCCATTTCTCTCTCTCCCATTTCAAATATGTGTCCATGTACGAATTTCTTTCCAAAAGTTTTAAAGAAAAAAAAAGGGAGTTACCAAAGATTATTTCCAAAAAGGGTGGTTGGACAAAGAAATAAAAAAAAATATATATGGTGTCGGGTATGGACGCCAAGTTTCATGTACTCAATAAAATCGCGAGATTTCAAACTAGATGTGTGCACAGTTTGATGGGTTGATTTCAAATACGTGACCCCGTACGAAATTATTTCGGAAAGTTTTGAACAAAAAAAAAAAGAGTTGCAAGGTTTATTATTTGAAAATGGATTTTGGTTTTCTTGGCTAAATAACGAAAATAAAAGCTGATTTGATTGATGACGTGCTTGCATGGTCACTTAATGAAACCCGTCACCCAACGAGAGTTGGGGGCGATGCCTGATTTTATCGAATGCCTGGCGGGGGTCTGAAAGCCGAGTCGCGGTTGAGGCCGGACCGATACTCCTTTATGGAATGCCATCTAGGCGGGGGTTTTAGACGTTGCCGTACCCGATGGAGCGGGATAATGCCCAATTACGCGGGAAGACCGCTAACACTTATGTTGGCCATGGCCTGAGGGGTCGTAATAATTGGAACACGTGTAATTGATTGCGATACATTGTGCTTGATTATGGGGTAAAATTGTTAGGCATGGTATGGGATGTGCTAAAACGGGTTTAGCTTATAATCAGGACTTGTGTGGATGCTTGGTGCATGAGAGATATGTGTTCTTATTGTTATTTATGCACGCTATTCTATTATTATTGTACAAGATGTGCTAATATGTAGGGATGTGCCGAGGCGAGGTGAGTTTTGTTTGGCACGTGCTTAGGCCGCCTTCAAGGCAAATTTGCGTCCTAACAGAGGCTTAAGGATTTGACTCGCTAAAATTTTATCTTATCCCGTCGTGATTAAACATATCCAGGGCCGTAGCGTGGAGATCTACTAAGTGTGGATGTGGTGGGTGCGAGATGCGACACCTGTTGGCTGGTCCTACCGTTGGTGAAGTTAGGTCAATCCTAATCCCTAAAGGTTTTTGAGAGGGTCGATAGGAAGTGGCCGTAGAAAGGCTTATATATATTAAACTTCCTAGGGGTAACAGTGGATAAATAAATAAGTTATTTTCGGCAAATTTTGTTGTGCTTTACTATCTCGATTGTTTGTTTATTGACCGGGGTTTATTTAATTCGCTTCGCATGTGTTTAATCAAAAGATAAAAAGAATGGGTCGGCGACGCATCCCTGGACGTTGCATTTTTAATCGACCGTTGAAGGATGTTGCGCGCTCGGATTCAGAGCGTGACAACTCGCCTTTCATCATTCTAACACATCTCATTTGGTATGCTCAATTAATCCCACATCATTCATTAAACTGTCTATTTTGATAATTCTCAATGGAATCAGTGACTTAAATAGATAAAATCATCATGCAAAATCCATTTTGGAAAGACATGGAACACTTTAAGCATGGAGGAGTTTATAATCCTAGAACAAACAATTTATCCTATTGAAAAATCTCATTAAAAATCATGAGAAGCATTTATTGTCCCTACAAACGTATCAAATCTTGAACACAAATGGGTCTACTCAAAAATGGGTGCCTATGGATTGCCCCTATTCAAAGGAATATGGCACATAAATGATCAGTCGAGGTTGGAAATATAATCCTCGATTTGATGGGCACCTCTGCTTTTCTCTAGTACAAGAGAAAGTGCAGAAGTAAATTACTAAAGAGGTTGAAAGCGAATGCATATTGAGGCTCGAAAACTTCCTATCATCCTTTTTGGTGCTAATTTGCTGTCATCGCGCTTTGGGAGAGAGTTGATCTATAGTCGTTATCAAAGTTTGACATGCCCCTCCTTAGTTCATCATCTATAAGGGAAAAGGGAGAGAGCGTCACTTTCAAAATTACGTTAGGGAACAAGACATACCTTTTGCTTTCAAAATGGGTTGATCTTTTCTATTTGTCCCCATTTTCTTGAAAGGATGTTCCCGAATTGACCACACAAATGAGTCTCTCATCCTTCCAACCTAATGCAAGAGTTTCAAATGCCCCCTTGTCATAATAAGTCAAGGGAACGATGTTCTGAGACAAGAAATAATTAAATCAGAAAAACACATAAGGTTTCCAGCATGAATGCTTCTCTCCCATTCCTTTCTCCTCTTTCGAAAAAGTGATGAAATGTCTTTTGTTTTCAAAGTCCTAAGACAAGGAAGCATGAGGAAATCTGGACTTCAGATTTCTTCTTTTATTTCATGGCTAGATATCGTCATCAGGTCGGTTTGGTGTGTTTCCTTATACCCTCAAAAGGTTTTATTGATCAAGCGCTTGGTGGATTTATAAACTTTGGAAGGAAGATTTCAAAACTCAATTGCTCCGGTGGAAATGATGTCCAGAAAACAAATTAGAAAGAAAAATAAGCAAGTCCTAAAAAGTAAGAAAGGTTCCCATGTAGTAGAATATGAAAGGGAATTGAAAAAGGTTTTACTCAAATGGCCTGCGCCTACTTCATCTTATAGTCCTTTAACCATGAAGAAGTCTTCAAACGCACCACCCTAGCTATCTCTCAGCTCTATCTCAATTTGTTCCCCCACGGGGATGAGCTGGCTAAACGCATTAGTGATTGTGCCAACCATCGGCGTCTGAAATTCATGCGATAAAGTTTTGATGAACAACTTCATTAGCTTGTTGTCAGTAAGTTCTGGAGTGACTTGCCTGGTCAAGTTCCTCCATCTCGTAGCACATTCTTTAAATGACTCACTTTTCTTCTTCTCAATACATTTGAGATCCTCATAGGAAAGAGTGGTGTCAAGGTTGAACTTGTACTGTTTGGTGAACACATCAGCCACTTTACTCCAAGTCTCGAGGAGGTTTATGCTTTGCATGATGTACCACTTTAGCGTGGCCTAGTTAAGTTCACCTGGAATAATTGGATCATGAGAGGCACGCTATGACCAAACTAAGTCATCCGCACGTGGTACATATGCAAATGGGTTTTCGGGCAAGAGATGCCATCATACTTTTTGAATTCTGGCATTTTGAACTTCTTTAGCATATTGACCTTCGCATAAATAGATAAGTTTAAAGGAGGTGAATTCTATAACCCCTACAATTGCTTCAACTTTTCTTCTAGCTTCACAAAGCGTTTATCGTGCTCCATTGTCAGCATGCTCCCAAGCTTAGCTTTCTCCATTATGACTTGAGGTGGGTCATCTTTTAATCCTAGCATGTCATCATCACTACCCTCGCCTTGACTACCACCAGCAGACATTTGCGGCTCACTACTTCAATGGTGTTGGAGTGGGAACGACCTTACTCCGAATAGAATCCACCTATTTTGAGAGTTGTTGGAGTGCACTAATAACCCGCTTCATCTCACTTTCCATGCCGGCAAGACAGCTTAGCATGTCTTCATTAGCCATTTTTGCTCTTGTTCTCAAGCAGGTTCGGATTGGCGAATGGTCTGTGATAACCTTGTTTTAAATAAATAAGCAAATGTAAGCACGAGGTGTAAATAAGGAACCAGTCCATGACAATGAGCTAATTTGACCCCTTTTTTGTTTATTCACGAAAAGTTCATACATCGAGGGAATTTCCCCAAAATGAACTAGGAAAATAAATACATATGAGACGCTGGCATGGATTGGAAAGATATCAAATAAGAAAAACATAAAACTCCCTAATAAAAACAACAAAAGCATGAATTCAAAACAAATTCTCAAAGGTTTCTTTCAAAGATTTGTTCCATGGTAATTTCGTCATTTCACTTTCGATTGGTAAAGGAACTAAATCAACAATTAACCTCAATTGTCATGGACCGATTGAAAGTGCAATAAGATAAGTAAATTCAATTGTATAGGAATAAAAGACTTACTTCACCAAAGAAAATTGATTGCAACCATATAAACATGCACATAATACATCTATTTTGATTTCTAACTAAAAAGGCTTGGCAAGATGAAGTTAAAAGGGCGATCTAACTGTCGTAGCTTTATGTCAGTGTCAGGTCCTCCTAACTTCGGTTCTATCTAAAGAAATTTTGGGGAAAAGAAATGCAACTTATATATCACGATCTCGTGTTTAAGATCGTATCTTTCCTAACACCATCTAACGGTAGGGTTGTATGTGCCACGGTGTAGTGCTAAAACATTAGGGCATGGACAACATTTTATAACAAACATTTATTATAATAAAATTGACATTTATTTATAAGCTACCAACCTGCAAAAAATACCCAAGTTAGGGAAACATTTAAACAAGACAAAAAAGCTTAAGTTTGCAAAAAATCATGTCCCCAGCGGAGTTGCTAAGCTATTGCGATCTCTTCAAACCCTCCCGTAGACGCATAGGCTAATTGATTACTAAGTCTAGGCTTAGCCCAGCTCTCCTAAGCCCACCAATTCGCAACTTATGGTGCAAATTTTTAATATGCAAGTTATTTTTATTTAAGAGTCGTCACTAATCTACTTGTGATGGGTTGATTAAAAATACAAGTAAAATATTAAAAGAAATACTTTACTCATATGCAACAAGAAAAATTAAAATCAGGAACTTGTTTACACTTACTAATCAACTAATGCCTTTTTAGTATCTAATTTTATTTAAACCTGGGGGTTTGATTTTTTTGAAGGATTTTTTCATGCATTTTTAAGAGATGAATATTTTGATTTTAAGCTTTCTGCTAATTTTTTTAAAAATAAAATGTTGGAATTTTTTAATTATTAAAAAATATAATTTTTGCATTAAAATAATATCATTTTATACCAAAAAAAAAAAAAAAAAGGACCAGGGTCGGATCCTCGGGTTGGAACCAACCCAGGTTGCTAACCAGCGACCCGACTGGGCCTGAAACACTAGCCCAATTAGAATTCTCTTTTTGAAAAAACAAAACACTCCAAACCCATTTTTAAATAAGACTAGGCCTACTTTCAATTAACAGAAAGTGCCCGGCCCATATTTGTCATTCCCATTAGTCAAAAACCCCACCCGAGCAACGCCCCTGGCTCGACCCGGTGCGCAGCCGCCGCCACTCCCCCTCTCGGGAGCCCGACGAAAGCGGCAACGGCAGGCCTATCTCGGTGGCCGTGCACTCAACGCCAAAGCCGGCGTCTCGAGCCGCCTTTATCTATGTCGCGCCAGTGACGGATTCGACCCCCCAACCGAGCAGGGTTGGTGCCGCGGCAACATCGGCCAACCCAAGGGACACGAAGCCGCTCTAGATCGAGAGGACTCCCAACTTCCATAAACATCACTCCGGCTCGAACCTGTCTAATGCAAGCAAAATATATAAAAATGGTAACAACAAATCGAACAACGAGCAGCGTTTGAGAGGAGAGGTTTGCGGATCTCATTCGGGCATCTCGTCAAACAGCTAAGGGCACTACTATAACGAGGGATTTCCGACTCAACCGAAGCTCAAACCCGCGCCGGGACTCTCGACACATGACAAACAATACGCACAACAACTCAACAGGGGATTGGCGGGGCCGGACTTCACATGAGCCGGATGGTCGCGAGCTTCGACTCTGCACGCCCAAGAACAGGGCACAAATAGGTTGAGGCTTACTAGAGCTTCGGCGTGGAAAAGGAGGCACGGCGGCGGGTCATTGGCCTTGATTCAGGCACGGTGGCTGGCGGTCTCCCCCTCTGACACTCTTTTCTTGCTCTCAGTTGCGGCTCTACCTCTCTCCGCCTCTTGATTCTCTCTGTCTCTCTATCCGAAACTCCCCCCTCTCACCATTTTCTTCTTTCTTCTTCTTCTTCTTCTTCTTTTTTTCCTCTAGTCCCCTCCCTCAAACTGTTCTAATGGCCCTGGTATTTATAGGTGAGGAGCTTGCTCGACAGAGGTGCTTCGACTGTTAGTCTTTGGCGCGTCGACTAGGCTCCCTCTTTGGCCGAACCGATGTCCCATTGGCCGTCCTATCCGTGGCAAGCCTGACCAAGGCAGGGCCAAACTTGCTCTGCAACTCGGCGGCATTGAAGACGCCTGCCCAGAGGTCCCCTCCGTCGCCGGCTAAGGGTGTCCTCGCGCACGTGAGGTGCAAAGAAGGAGGAAGGAGGAAGGAAGGGGGAAAGGGAGCCCAGCTGGGGGAGAGCTGGCGCGAGATGGGCCCAGGCCAGCGCGGGGGAAGGGGGAGAGAAAAAGAAAGGGGGCTAGGGCGAAAGCCCAACCCCAAGCCCTTTCGTTTTTCCTTTTTTTTTAAAATAATATAAATAATAATTTTTAAATTTTAATATTTATCTGAAATGTAATAAAATAAAGGGAAAATAAAATAAAATAAAATAATTAATTGATGCAAATAATATTAGTGTATTAGTGCTTGTGTGGTGTGAAAATCAGTTTTTGTTAGGTCCGAATTCGTCCATGATTTTTTATGCAATTTAATCATAAATATTTAGTCAAAATTTAGGTGTCAATAAATTTGGGTATTTGTAATTGCATAAATTCAAATGAATGTGTGTGTGTGTGTGTGTGTTTTTTTTTGTATCTAAGATGACCACATGTGGTTTGGTCTTCATTTATATGAGCGCACATTGTGTGCAATTCTGTAGCTTATCAAACACAGATTGATGACTTGCTGTCTATGCGGTGGTCTAGTGTGAACGTATAAGTGGTCGTGCTAGGGCGTTATCCGTTTGCCAATCCGTTTGCTATATTAGTTGACATAAAAACTGCACTGCTGAAATGCTTCGGAGAACAGATACCAGGTCTCTTTGGCGGCAAGGTATAAGTGACAATAGATGACAGTCACCTAGCTGTCGTTAGTGAGTTATGTTTTTCACCTAGGAATATGCTGTGGTGCATTTAATGTGAAAGTTCCTCTAGAAAGGATTCGCACTGCATGTCTTAAGCTTTATGT
This sequence comes from Eucalyptus cloeziana, assembly GCA_014182715.1. Taxonomy (NCBI): domain Eukaryota; kingdom Viridiplantae; phylum Streptophyta; class Magnoliopsida; order Myrtales; family Myrtaceae; genus Eucalyptus; species Eucalyptus cloeziana. The sequence goes on along the minus strand of CM024641.1, from coordinate 29,335,326 downwards.
ATAAGACCAACCTTCAACACAAAGTACAATCTCCTCAATATTTGAAATGGTCTAATTAAGTCCTAAATCTTTATCAAAAATGTAATTGAGTGCTAAATGTAGATTAAAAAGTTGAAAAGTTCAATTTGAGACAATTTTTGGAGAGCCATGCAGGCAATTTAAGACTTGATTGTATTGTTACAAATAAGTTTAAGACTGAATTAAATCAATAAAATTAAGATTTAATTGCATTTCATACTTGAAGGTTAGGACTTCCAACTTATTTTTCCCATATAATTGGCACAATCATAGTTTATGTCCGAGAGTATTTTTTAGCAAGAGAGTTTTTCTTTACTATTTTCCTATTTACAATATTATGGGAGTAGAGTTATTTTGCCCCAAAACCACCCCAAGCACAAATCGTCTTCAAAAAGGGAAGTGAGAGACTCCTTTGAAATATCACAGAAATACGACTCCACACAGAGAAGGAAAGAGTTGCCAACCTGGCAATAAATAAAGGTTGTTGAAATATATCACATTGCTTAATAAATTCATGTGAATTTTATATAGAACGCGACAATAAATAAAGATTGTTGAAATATTCTACATTGCTTAACAAATCTAAGTGAATTTTATATACAGGACGGCAATAAATAAAGGTTGGACTTTCTAATAGAGGAGACACGACAGCAAGATAGAAGCTATAAGAGAGGAGAGAGAATAAGATTATGATCTGCATGTGTGGTAAAGTTAGCGTATTTAGATAATGTTGTCAAATTCTAAAACCTCTAAATCTCTACTTGTTATGTGTCAGCCTAAGCCTAGCCGGTCCCAATCAATTATTGAATGTCTAAAGTTGCGGATACGATTAAGCTAATTTGCTAGTCCTGGCTATAATTAGATCCCATTAAAATTAAAAAATGAAATGATAATAAAGATTTTTATGGGGAATGCTTCAATCCATATTGAAACGAAACAAGTTTTTTTCTCAAAGCCTTCTTTGCCTTAAATTAATTTCTAGTCACTGGATAATAATAATGCAACTTGTGTAAACACTACCCAAAGCCTTCTTTGCCTTCTGCGCCTACTGCACTCTTTAATATATATATATATCTTGGCCTTCTCCACTCTTCAAGTTCCATAAATATGAACTTGCAATCATCTCAATAGGTAATCTAAATGTAAGCCAACACTATCCATTCCGTCGTTCCTACCAATCGGAAATAAGCCTCCTTTTAATTCTTAACACGCAAACCAATTGCACTCGGTTTCGCATCGCAGAATGCAATTTGTGGAGGACTTCATAGGTTGCTCTCAAAATGTCCATTTTCAACGTTTTCTTCAAGCCTTTTGTGCCCTTTGCCTCTTCATCAAGTTTTATGATTTTTTTTTTTTATTGCATTACCTAGAATAGTTTACACACAATGGGGAATCTGAGCATGTAATCGATGATTCCTAACTTAAAAATTTCCTGACAACCATTACAAATGGTATCAATCCGTAGATTGGGCTGACATCTTCATATCTACATTTAAGATAAAATGGAACAAGTTGTATCCATCATGAGACAATTATAGCATCTAGCAAGTAGCTAGACTGTCGAACTCTTTATAAATGTTCAATGAAATTTTGTTAGATGGTCGGTTTTCAGTTATTACATTGCAACTTGCGGAAGATGTCATCCATCATTCTCATAAAGTCAATTTTAGACGTTTCTTTGTAAGTCTTTCTTAACCCTTTGCCTCTTCATCAAGTTCCATGACAATACCCAAAGCATTTTGCTCATTGCTAATGATTTCTGAGCATGTGACTTCCGTTTTCTAACTTCGAAATCTCTCGATGCTCCCAGCCAACTGTACTAATCTAGAGAATTGGATTGGCATCTTTAGATTTACATTTATTTCAAAGTGCAACAAGTTGTCTCCGTTATAAAGGCAATCATGGTATCTAGCCAGTAGCTAAAATCTTGGTGTCTTACTTTGCCCATTGCCTTTTCATCAAGTTCCATGAACTTTTGGCTTATTACAGTAACTAGAGTTGTTGCCATGCCATCGGTGAAATCTAAATATATAACTTCCAATTCTTAATTTAGAAATCTTCTAACGCGTCAATGTAGACGATTGTGCTAGTATCTTTATGTTTACATTTATTAGAAGTGTACAAGTTGTCTCCATCATGAAGGCAATTATAATATCTAGCTAGTAGCTGGAAGGTAGGACTTCTACCATATTTTCCTTTAAGTTTTGTAAAATGGTCAGTTTTGACATATTATATGCAACTTCTCGAAGACTTCATGTGTCGTTTTCATAAAGTCAATTTTTGACATTTCCTTGTAGATCTTTCCTAGCCCTTTGCCTCTTTGGTATGTTCCGCGAACTTTCAGTTGATTGCTATACCCAAAGCAATTTGAATACAGTTGCTGAAATCTAAATATTTATATTCTAGTTCCTTACTGGAAAATTTCCTAACAATGTGCCAATCTGAAGGAATAGGCTAATATCTTAATATTTAAATTCATTATAGGAGTACAAGTTGTCTCCATGATAAACGTAATTATACTATCAAATCAGTAGCGAACAGAGGACTCTTTCCAAATGTTGAAAGAGTTCATGAAGTTTATTTAAAATGGTTAGTTTTCATATGGTAATATGCAACTTGTGGAAGACTTCATAAGTCGTTCTCATAAAGTCTATTTTTGCCATTTCCTTTATTAGCCCTTTGCCTCTTCATCAACTTCCGAGAACTTTCGGCTTATTGCAAAACCTTCCATCTTCAGAAGTCCACGAAAAAGAAGAGTTGGTATTTGCAGCAGTCTCATTTTATCTCAGCTGATAAACAATTCTACAAGAAGAGAAGAACTCGATCCGACATGATAGTAGCTTGTCTAGCTTGGCGAGAAGAATGAGCAACCACAAACTTGATCAAGTAAGTTGAAGGATTAGATCAGTCTTTTGCATTCCATCTTATGATCCATTCAATTAACATGATTCTGGAAAGTTTGTGAGAAGCACTACATATACTTATTCACATGCAAAAACAAATTTTTTTTGGAACCAATTAAGTTAAAAAAAGAAAAAAAAGTACATTATGGATGAAAATTAAGGAGGCAATAGTTCACTAATCATTTTTGTAATTTTTCCTCGACTATCGGTTTGCTTATGTTTAATCTCAGCACTACATGTTCAACTAGGGTGCTTAGTCAATCTTTTCCATCGGTATTTCAAACAGAAACACGGAATTTGTCCTAAAATTATGTTGGGGGATTAGTTTTTTGTTTGCCAATGTTTGAAGAGTTTTTTTTTTCCCCTCAAAAAGTTCGAGAGAATTTAGGAATCAAACAAGTCACAAAAAGTAGCATGATGGCCTAAATTAAAATTGGCAATATCACACATAAGGAGAGTTTTTGTACATTGCCTATGTTTATTATGAAAACTTTGCTCGTATGTAAAGATAATTCTCATAATGAGATAGGGGAGGAAAACCTACATACTAGTGGGATCATTTAGGTGGTTAGGGAATTCTAAATTCTGCCTTGGGGTATTGCTAATATTGCATAGTTATTGATGAGTGCTGCTCCATTTTGCTTTACTGTTTTCGCAAATTCACTGATAATGGTCCACTGTTCAACATGTGATCTTCACGAAATCTCTTGCCAGCAACATGTTTGAAGTGCCGTTTACATACACAAAATAAGCTTATTATAACGATCTTTAGGTTTTGTAACCATACTAAGATATAAAGCATAGCCACAATACAGCTTAATGAAATGGAAGCACATGAAAAATTTAAGAACACGGAAAACTATCATCTTGCTTTATGACATGCTTATTGTCACATTAATTGTGTTGTAACCGATACAGTATGCTAGAAACAATGGGCGATCTGGAACGCAAGATCATGTCTTAATCTACATAGAGGGTATGCTCTATGGCGTGCCTGCAACCCCGTCAGAGCATAGTATACCCAGGGTTCGTCCTCAACTGCGCAAAGTAAACAACAAAGCCTATGAACCAAAGATTCTGGTCGTCGGTCCTTATCACTATGGAAAAGAAAAATTTAAATCCATGGAGGAAAAAATGAGGTACGTGCAGCAGTTGCTTCAGAGGCGAAATAAGGAAAGCGTGGACCGGTATATGCCGACTCTAAGAGAACTGGAACAGCTGATGCATAATTGCTACGCGGAAACTATCAACCTCTCCCAAGAAAAGTTCCTAGCGATGATGCTTATCGATGGTTGTTTCATTGTTGAGTTGTTCCGTAAGTACAATTTGGAGAAACTGAGAAACAAAGACGACCCACTTATGGAGGCAGATTGGATTCGATACTGCCTCCAGCGCGATTTATTGCTGCTCGAGAACCAACTCCCGCTTTTTCTCTTGAACAAGCTATATGACCTGACTAAAGGTCCGGACGAGCATCTCGAGCTCATCGATATAGCTACCACGTATTTCGATTTTGAACTAGGAGACTCGGGCCAATATCCGACACTTCGTGAGAGCAAACATCTTCTTCATCTAATGCACACATGTTGGACTTCTGGCCTGCCTAATGTGCCCCGTCTATATGGCAGAGCCCCGCCAACGAAAGAGAAACTCATGTTCATGTCCTCAGCAACGGAGCTCAGAGAATCCGGAGTCAAGTTGAGGGCAGTGCGAGGACGACACATGAAAGACATCAGATTCAAGAACGGCAAACTGGAGATACCGGTCTTGAGTGTACAGGACCACACTGAGTCACAATTTCGAAACCTAATCGCGTATGAGCAGCATCGTCAAGGTGGAGACATCAACTACTTTACAGATTATGTGACCTTCATGGATTGCCTCATAAACTCTTCAAAGGATGTCGAGGTGCTTCGCTGTGCAGGGATTATTAAGAACTACTTGGGCGATGACGAGGTAATTGCGCAGATGTTCAACAAGATGGGTGACTACGTCACTATGTCCAATTTCTATTACTCCGAGATTTTCAAAACTGTGAATGCGTATTGTAACAAGAGGTGGAACGTTTGGATGGCGAAACTAAGGAGGGAATATTTCCATAGTCCTTGGGCTTTCTTGTCCGTTCTCACAGCCATCGTGTTGCTCCTTCTCACGGCAGCGCAAACAGTATTTAGTATTCTTTCTTATACGAAGCAAAGTTGAATGTGATCAATGCTGGTTTATGTATTTCCCTCAGACCATCTCCTTTGGGTTCTATAGTCAATGGTATATTCTTGGTTTCCCTATGAGGACGAACCACGTGCGCTTAAAGTTTGATATTAGATTAGTTGGACAGTGAACTACATCAATTACAGTCTTAACCATTTTATAGTAGCAATATTGGTGCTGATTTCGGGAGATTTCTTTTGTACTTACCTAACTATGGGATACGACGGTTAATTCCGCTTATTCTAGGCAGAAATCAAAAGTTCCTTTCGCCAAAAATAGAATATCATTTTGCGTTTCCACATGCAAAGTTTGATAATGAATTTGAATTGTCGATGGTCAAACGTGAAACGTGACTGTTCATTATTAGTCTAGCCAAATATTTGTAATTTATGAAAGAAATAACAATTTTACCATCTACAAACTCAACAGAAGTTGGCACTTGTTTTTTAGGTGTCACAAGTGGCCGTGAAACTGTTTATAAGTAACTAACTAAATAACAATTTCACCATCCACAAATCCAATAGTACATTACCACTTGTTTTTTAACATTTTACAAGTGGATGTGTAACTATTTGCAAGCTTCCAATCAAATAACAATCTTACCATCCACAAACCTAATGGTAGATCACTACTTTTTTTTTAGATTTTACAAGTGGGTGTGTATTTGCTGCAGTAGATTATGAGTTCTTACATACTTTTCTAGTAGGATTGGTTAATGATGTAACACAAACTATACCTCTATAATGTCTTAGTAGATTATTAACATTGTTTTCATTAACATTGTCTAATGTAATTCTGTTCTAAATTTTGATAGCCATTTAGTGACAAATTGCATAGAAAATTAAGGATTAAACTTGCCCCTAAATGAAAATAATATAATTAAATTTCATACCATATAGTTTTTAGGAGCATTGATTACTCATTGCATTGAACCAACAATGGTGAACAGACCTCATCGATCACATGGATTGAGCCAATAGTGAAGCAAAATTCGGTCAAGCATGGGGGCATAGTGACCAAATATTTTAGCCCAGAATCAGAATATTTGAGCTTCTTAAGTTGGTTAAGCCCGTTAAAGTTAAAGACTCTAAGGCTGCGTTTGGCAGTCGGGATAAAATTCAGGATAGAATATTATTTATCCTATCCTATGTTTGGTGCTCACTTAGGACAGGATAAAGTTAGATATAAGAGGGATATAGACAGGATAAAATTATCCCATGGGGGAGATGGGATAAAGGTGGATAGGATTTCTAATGTCCATAATAGGAAAGTTATTTTTCTCGAATAACAAACTTATTAAATTAATAAAATTGAAATTATATTTTAGTATAAATAATATTTGAATTCTAATTTAAGAAACTAAAAATAAAAAAATTAAAATTTATTTTTAATTAATCTTATCTTAATTTATATATTCAACTTTAATTCTATCTTATAATAAACATTCAATCTATAAATTAAATATTTATATTTATTATAAATTTTAGGTATTTTTGTATTTAAGGTATGTTAGTACAGTTTACTATTTGATAAATTTTTATTAAAGAATGATGAAAGGGGAAAAATAAATAATAAAGAAAATAATATAAAAAAGAGGAAAAAAAATTAAGGAATAATGTTACGAGAGATTTTCACCATCTCCGTTATTGAACATTTAGGTTCATTTATATACCTTTATAATGATATGTCGTTTAAATTAAAAAAATGTACATGTTATGATGTAAATATTTCCGACTTTAATACTGCGATTCACTAAACAATGAACATGATATAAAAAAATCCCAGTATTTTATATCCTATTTTATCTAATCTTATCCCGATTAGAAATCCGAACGACTAAACGTAGCCTGAGTTTAATTAGAATGAACCCTAAGTAGGTGAAGGTCTGCCAAATTGAAGCCCACGGAGAGCAAGAATTCGGCCATTACAAAGGACAAGGCTGGCCGAAAATTTCAATGATGGGACAGGCTGAAACGAAGCTCAGTCCAATCTGATTTCAGCTCGTTTGACTTAGGCCCAGAGAATTACAACCCATATTAAGGTCTAAGCCGGTCTAAACCTAGGTCATGCCCTATATATTCAAACATATACCTCATAACCTAGAGGTCTTCGACTGGGAAAAAAAAATAGAGGTCGGGAAAGCAAGAAGAGCAAAATAATGCACTTGAGGGTATGGTCAAGTTGTTCGAGGACGTCTTTGTGAGCGCTATTAACAATGGACCATTGGAGGGAATTGGCACAAGCCCGCTAAAGTAAAACCCTTTTAATTTTCTACATATTTCCTTGCATGGGAACTTTTATTGCTTTCTAGATGTTTGCATTTGCTTTCTAGGATTTTATTTTGTAAGAATTGATTGTTGCATTTTCCATTCGATAAAATGTAATTCAATTGATGAAAGTCAATAAAATTACAATTTTTTTTTTTTTTGGGGCATGATGTGATACACAAAATTAGTTTGGTGATGATATCCAACCTAAAGAAGAAAATATGATCCAAGAAAGGTTATGAGGCCGAGCCTTCCTCATGCTTCCTTGTCTCACAATTTTAAAAGAAGAATGGAAAAACATTTTGAAATCATTTTTTAGAACTGGCTCCAATTTAACCCTGTTTGTTTTTCTGATTCATGTACTTTATGCTTTAGATATGATTCAACGCACAATGGTGTAGGAATGGTCCAATCCAATGTGATAGACGCCAATAATGATGATCATGATGATCTAATTTATAATCCACTAAAGTGCAACATAGTTGGGAACAACATGAAAGGCCCAGGCCTCTAGGGGTTCGACATGGGTTACTAAGTCTAGAGTTAGTTGAACTCTCTCAAACCTATATTAATTTGCAACCTAGGTTCAAGTTCTTAACATGCAAATTAATTTCATTTAAGAGTCGCGACTAATCTAATTTTTAGTGGTGAATTAGAAACTTAAGTAAAATACTAAGAGAATACTTTACTTCTACAAATTAGAGATATGGATTCATGGACTTGATTACATTATATTATTCTAACGTTCTTTCGATACATTTTCTCTTTTATTTTCAAAAATATTTTGCAAGCAACTTGAATTAATTTTAACCTAACCACTAACATGTGAGGTGTTCATGTGGGTGCTCAACTATTAATGTAGCACTCAATAATCAAGGCATTAAATATATTGCAAGAATAGAAAGGAAGTACTTACCTCGAAGCAACGGTAATGAAAAACACATATTCAATCTAAATATGGTTTCTAATTACTATGCAATTTTACTCAAATCTTTTTAGGTTTTTCTCTTATTTAAATGAAAACTAATCCATATGCAATGCATGAAATTCTAGCTATTCTAAGATGGCATGCAATTGAAATAAAACTATTCTAAGATGGCATGCTTTGATGTCTCTAAACATGCAATCTCTAAAATGACATATAACTTACTTAAATGACCTAACTCTAATGACAAGAAATAATTAATATGCAACCTACACATACAATTTCTAAATGACATGGAATTTATGCTTCCAACTCTATATGACATGCACATTATATATATATATATATGTTGTATTTTCAATGAAATTCGGAATAAATAAATGCCATTATTTAAACATGCAACCTTATCAAAGAAAATAATCTAATCTATCTTAAGACGATGTTTCTAGTTTTTTCTTTTAAATAAATTCGTAATTGAAAATTACTCAAATTAACTATTAAGATTAAGCTATCATCTAACTTAAACTAGGAAATAAACTAAGTGAAATCCTAATCTGAATTGGAAATATATCATAATCTTCTAGAATCTACTTAAATATGCATCCTATCCAAACTATCCTAGTTTAACAAGAAAGTCTTATATAATATGCATTCTAACTTATTCTAATTCCACCAAAAATTAATTGGTGGTGATTCCTGAATAATTGATTTTGCATGTTAATTAATTTGAAAGTTGTGAATCAATATAGGCTTAGAAGAACCCAAGCTAAGCGGAAGCTTAGTAATCCGTAGCCATTCCCTAAATGATTCACTCGAGGAAAGCTCGCAACAATTGCCCATTAGTTTTATCCCGTGGATCTTGCCCATTTGACCTTGGCCACACACTAGTTGTGACATCCTAGATTTTCAGTCCTGTTTTCTATTGAATAAATTGGGCATTTCATTAACGCGCTTATGGCTGTTCTTAGAGCTGATCACTCTTAAGATAACTAGACTATTCAGGGAAGCCATTAGGGAATTTTAAGACAATAGACTTGAGAATTCGACCAAGAATTGGTTTCTCGACCGTGCTCATCTTTAAAGGCCATTACGGCACAATATAAAATCGATTTGAGATCAGAGATAGGTCGGTTCGACTGAGATATGTGGCCGATCGTGGGTGACTCCACTAAATTGAAAAATTCTCGTCGACCGGCACTAGCTTAATTTTACTATCGTTTTGGTACCTTATATCCATATTTGGATCCTCAAAATTTTCACAACAACCGAGAGTCACCAATGTATCTAATAGATTCATAGTGGTTCGAAGAAAAATCGACCACGGGTCATTTGCACTAAAAATCTCTGAAAACTACTTGGTAGCCTTGGTCACGCTAAAAACGCGCCGAATGGAAGTTAATCGCCAATTTGAGTCCGATTTCAAAAATTGAAGATTCTGTCATGTCATAATAAATTCTAGGAATGTCGACTTAGTTTCAGAAAATTTTTCTACAACCCAAGACTTTTTGGGAAAAAGTCGTCGTAGGGCCATTTTTGTTCAGAAAATGCCAGGGATTATTTTTTATTGCGAAATTGGGAAGTAAGATGGATCCATGGGTGAAGAAAAATGCCAAGATGACCAATGTTGGCTTGATTGAATTTATAGAGGTCAATTGGGATTTAATCAAGTGAATTGAGGAGTCCAATTGAAGCCAAATACTTACAAATTCGTAGCTCCTCCTTCCCCCTAGCCAAATGGACCATTTCATGGGTTGTGAGGAGTGCATGTGTGGCTCAATTGCAGCCATAGAACCTTGACTTGATGGACAAGCTTAGGGGACAATTTTGTGGAAAACTAAGGCCAATGGGCCCTCCAACCTTATCTCTCTCTCCCTCTCTCCCTCATTGTTGTCCACCCCATCCCTCTCTCCCTCCATTGTCTTGTGCGAAGCCAATAGCCAGCAGGAGAAGACCAGCAGCCCGTCGCACGCCTGGAAGCCATCGTTGCTACCATCGTGGCTGGGAATCACCGCTCCGCCTCCACCTGCGCCAGGCCGCACGAGTCGTCCGCCCCTCACGCTGTCCAGCCTCCTTGTCCGCCTCTATCCCCGCACCCAGGTGACTATTCAATCGCTGCAAGTGGCTGTGGAAGCCCGCCGGAGTTCCATCGAGTCTTTTTTTGGACCGAAACCACCCCCGTTATCCATTCTCGATCCTTGCCTCACCATTTCAACCTTGTTTTCCTTGTTTTTAACCAAGAACATAAGGGTTCTTAGTGGGTCTCACAGCAACTTGGAATGCCGTTTTGAGGTGTTTTTGGACCTTGGATCCTAGGCTCGCTTTGAAGAAAAGCGACCCTCGCTTCATTCCCGACGTTTCAATCTAAACTGATTGTTAAACGGGTGAGTTTTGCTCACTAATTCTTACTTAGTGTGCTAATGATACTTAGGGGTTTATTAGATTTAATTAAGTGCAATTAGGTGAATAGATTATATTAGAATAATTAAATTAGGGATTTACCTATGCATGTTAGGCAAATGGTTAGCGTAGTTAGTAAGTAGACAAGTCATATTATTTATTGAACGAGTCTCGGTAATTTTTCGGGCTTGTCTTGGCTTCCAATTAGGCATTACAGCCTGAATTGGATTTATTGCTATTTAATAATTAACTTTTGTAATTATTTATTTACTTATTTATTTATTTATTTATTTATTTTACGAAAATTAGACCGGGATAGCCGGTGACTAGAATTTCATGCTGATCACGGTGGTGATCTTTGTTTATTTAACTGAGTACTTGATTGCGCAAATTGAGTGAAAGTTGTGTGGATGAGTATTTTACTTTAATATTGATTAATTTTGGCAAGTAAATGAGAAATTGGTTTCATTGTATCATGTCGACTTGATGACTGAGGATGTCATCTAGGAGAAAGACATAGTATTGGCTTGATGATTCAATCTGTTACCTCGGAGAGTGCACGTGGCTCGGTAATGAGTGATATCGCATTGGAGAATGCACATGACTCGGTAATAAGGAAAATCGCCTCGAAGAATGCATGTAGCTCGGTGATTAGTTCTATCACCTCGGAGAATGCACGTGGCTTGGTGATCAGTTCCATCACCTCAGAGAATGCACGTGGCTTGATGATAAGGAATATCGCCTCAAAGAATGCACGTGGCTCGGTGATTGGTTCTATCAGTTAAGACTGGATAGTAATGGCTAGAATGATCGAGAAATGGTTAGGTTGACATGTAATCGACTAGATCGATTGATCGACGTTTCAATCTGTTGTGATTGATTGGGTGCTTATTAAACTGTATTGAATTGCAGGTGGAATCTGAGGCTAAGGTAAGTCCGCTGACTCGTGTTGTGCATAGGCGATCCTCGTAGTGTATTGGCCTTCTAATCGAGTCTTAGGGGGTAGAACTCGTTGAGACGTTGTTTCACTGATTATTATATAACCATTTCAAGTCCTTAGATGGTAGCACCTCCACCTCCTCGTTCTCATATCCATTTTGATATTCCCGAAGAGATCTCAGAGATAGCGTACCACTTCCATATTCATAACCACCCCGAGGGACTAGAGTACGTACTGGTTAAGTCGACCGTTTGGGTTGACGTGGGTAATGATGCCTTGAGGCCCCATGAGTATCAGTCGTGGTACCGTCACTACTATGATGGGCGAAGAGAGGGTCCCGTACTGGAAGATAGTGTGCCCTTGTACATTTTGGAAGAGGCGTTCGGATAAGGGACGGTAGATCCTCAGGATGGGTCGATAGTGGGTGCTAAGGATCCTAAACTCAAGGGCAATCCTAAATCACCAGTTTACTCAGTTGGGGGTGTTAACTGGAGTGAAGAGGAAGGAGAGATAGTCGATCAAAAGGAGGATCAAGAATGGGAATGGCCGGTGAAGGAACCTGAGGATGAGCCTGAGGTGAATTTTGAGCAAGAAGAGCTCGAGGATGAACCTGAAGAAGAAGAAGAAGAAGAAGAAGAATCTAAATAAGAGGATGATCTAGAGGAGTATCCAGAGTACGACCCGGATGAGAACTGAGATCCCATATTGTTTGCAAATCGGGATTATGGACTGATGTATGATAGATTAGACCTCTGTTAATAATATTGTATTATATACTATGAGATTTGCTTTGTATAAAAGTATGATTGTGGTTTTCAGTTTTGAAAAATATAACCCTACTTTTCTATCCTATTGTTTTACTGTCTGGGGATTATTTTATCTGCTTCCGCATGCGTATTAAAATGAAAGGGTCGGCGATGCGGCCTGGAGAGTCGCTATTAATCGACCAAGGTAAGGGATAAGTGCATGCCCGAGGATCTGGGCGTGACACTAGTCACTTTAAAGTATATCAAGAACCCTTAAAATCCTTATGGCCATGCATAATGTCAAGCTAGGTACTAAGAGAGTGTCATGGCACGTGGGAATTTAGTTACCTCAGCAACAGTTGGACGACTGTTTTAGAGTGGTATCTCAAGCTAGGCTTATCGTTTGACCCTAGTTACTCTTAGGTTGGGCTAGTAAGCCTGGTGGGCCAAGTATTTTGGACTTAATGGACTTGGATTGGGCTAAAGGCCCAATCGGGCTCTCCTAGATAAATCGGTGGGTACCAGTCAGCAATCGCTTAGGCAAGCTCTCGGGTCTTTGTCAATCGAAATTTAGACCGTTTGGTCCGAGGTCATATTAGCATGATGTCTCTAGACAACAAGTGTAGAAGAAACCTAATTTCAAAAATGAATGCGTGATGACAAAAATGGGTTCCCCAGCTGCTCTTCATTTCGGTGCACCTCGACTTGATCTAAGCAGGGTTAGGTGTTGCGCCGATCTGAGCCTAGGGGATGGGTGGGAACCCATTTGCGTAAGCAGTCCCCCCAGCGGGGCCGGAATCTTTTTCGAGGCCCGGATCCCAGCCTCTACCCAGCCTTTCCTGGTGGTCAGAGCCTTTTAAGGACTTGCTCGGGTCCATCTCTAGACAACAAGTGTAGAAGAAATCTAATTTCAAAAATGAATGCGTGATGACGAAATGACGATTTTTTTTTTTTAGGGGAATAATTTTGACATTATCAGCAAATTTGACCCTCAAACCTGGCGAAATGCATGAATGATTTCCAATTTCTCGGCGCGGCGTCCAAGATCCTGAAGTTACAATGGGTCTAGTTACTAAATGCAGAGGTTCATAGATAAAATGGGAACGCGTGATGGTGCAGTATCTCTATTGATGATCGAATGTCTAATTCCATCGATTGACAGAGAATTCGATCTCTAATCTTCACGAAATACATAGAAATGAAATCTCTGTATTAAGAGAGTATAATGCCTCTAGTTTCTGTGTGTAGAAGGAATACAGTGAGAAAACTAGATGTAGGATCATGTAAAATTATTATGCTTTCTTGAAGGTCGAATTCTGCTATCATTGGCGAATTCAATAACCCCTAAGCTTTGTTCAAACGCGAGTTGCATGATGGATCTACAGGCAAAATGAAGGTGTTAATAGTGAACATCTATTCTATCATATGCACCGCGTCGTGAGGTGATTTCCTTTCATTGGCGAGAATTAATCTTGTGGTATTTGTGTTACCTTCTAAATCTCCAATGCCTTTGGTATTATTTTCCCAAGCACACTCTTTGCTCGAATTATTCATGAATATATCAATCCTTTTATATTCTTTTGACTTCTCATGATGGATGAAATTGACGCACAACTGGTTTCTCCAATTAACAAGGGACACTTAAATTTCATGGCGTTCATGAGACTTAATGTATAATATACATGAAAACCTATATGGCCAAAAAAGGGGGAAAAAAAAAGAACATCCCAAGCGCCATAACTTGGCACGAAAGGATACATAAGTGCCAAAACTTCCAAAAAGTACACTTAAGTGTCAAAATTGAAAAAGAAAAACAAATACTTAAGTGCTAAAATTGAAGAAAGAAATACTTAAGTGCCAATAGCGAGAATTTTCGGCCAAATAGCTAATGTTACTTTTTCCGACGAAAATTTTAAATAATGTGACATTTCTTTAAAAATATTTTTATTCAACTTTATTCAATTTTCTTTTAAAATCGGATTGAAAAAAAATAAAAGCTAAAATTTATTGAAAATACTATATTAAAAAAAATGGCAAGGCTTGCCAATGGGTGTTTCCGTTGCCACCCATCACCGGAGGAGCCAGCAACCATCACCGAGCTTGAGCAAGGGCGCCTAGATCTAGGGGACAACGACAACCCTCTCTAGTCCTAAGCCAGTGTTAGCATTGCCTTTGCCCAAGTTGAGCGAGGGTTGTCAACCCTCGCCTGGGACTGACGAGGTCTCACCCTACTTAGTTGACGTTGTTTAAGGGTTTTTAATTTGGGGTGGAATATAGAGGATGACATCCTTTTAGACAAGGATTGCTGAACGGACATTCTAGCTAAACATGTAGACTAGTTTTATTAATAAAATAATACCACATTAGATTTCCGACAAGCATTGCTGAAATTGACACTTAAGTGTCTAATTTTCAAAAAAGATAACAATTAAATGTACCTTTTGAAAATTTTGACACTTACATATCTCCTGTGCCAAGTTATGGCCCTTGGAGGTGTTCTTTAGCCATTAAAAAAAAAAAAAAGAAAGAAGAAGAAGAAGAAGAAGGTACATGCTATTGCAAAAAAGGGAAGGAACTACATGAAACTTATTTCATTATATGAGATATTTATAGATGAGGGGTGTTTAAATGATGAGACTCACAAATATCAACCTTTATTCTAACCACATAGACGCTTTCATTCATCATCATCAACCTTTGTCACGTCATGGCCAAAAAAAAAAAAAACCTTCGTGGAAAATAAAAATCAAGAGCAAACGATGACGAAGGCTACTTGAAAATGTCAAAATTTCTCTTTTGGAAAATGATGGACAAGTCAACCCCAAGTGGAAAATAAAAATCAAGAGCAAACGATGACCAAGGCTACTTGAAAACGTCAAAATTTGACTTTTGGAAAATGATGGACAAGTCAACCCCAAGTGGCATTTATATAAGTGATCAAAAGTTATCTCAAATGATGATAAAAAAAATAAAGCAAAAAAGAATTGTGAAATTTTTTTACATATTTTTCTATTTTGATAAAGAGCACATGAATATATTTATAAGCTTTATTAGACAATTATCTAGGTAAGAAACCAATCAAGTTATGCATAATCAATGCATCATTATGAGAGTTATGAAAATCAAGGAAAATATCTTAAATTATTTCTCAAAATATCCTAAGTATCTCTAGTATGAAGTAGATCGTTCCCATATCATTCTATGCCACGACAAAAAAATTAGCAAAGACTTGGACGGAGTCCTACATTATCGCTAGAAACGAAGTTTCATGATATTGACAACTTTTTTTTTTTTTTTATAAGCAATATTTACAGCTCGTTATGCTTGCGATAAGGTATATTTATGGAGATATATAGATTTAAATAAGTTCGTTTGTCAAGAGTTTTCCTCTTGAAAGTGTTTCTCAAGAAATTGTTACAACTTATGAGGTGAGCTATTTAGACATTAAATTAAATATTCATCTGACAATTTAAGTTTTAAAATAATTGATTATGATTCCACAAAATTTCACAAAAGTAATGATAGACTTATGAATAAAAATTGTCATATCGTACTAGAATGTCTCCTAACATTCGGATGTCTGTGGTATGAACTTCGCTAATCAGCCATGTGGGCTCATGTTTCTTGGCATTGGAGGTGGAATCATCACTATTGAGCCAATATGTATCTGCGGATTCCCTTCCCGTCCTGAAATTATTTTGGTAATTGCATGCATCAGTACCAAAACAACCAAATAAGCATCCTCAATGCATAAGTAAAACCATTCATCTGAAGTATACCATATTCAAATCAAATGCTTAACCACTCAACTCATTCTTGGGGTAGATAAAGCCATATTCGATGTTTCTTTTGTCCTTAGGCACTAACTTTAAAATTGTACATTATATCAATATATCCAGGAATATTAATTCTCAAACTAATGGTGACACCACATGTGCACTTCTTTAGGATGGTTTGGAAGTGAACATTACATATAAGTTATCTCTCTAAGTTCTCTCTCTCTGATTAAATTTAGACTTTTGGGTTAATTAACTTTTTAATGGTCTTAATACCAACACATTTACAAAGTTTAATTTTGTTTACCGTATTCATTCCATTGTTACATGAATGTTTCCTTTTTTTGACTTTGCACTAGCGCTGTATGTAACATAAAACACAAATAAAAACATGTAATTATGTTATTTGTTAAAGAATAATGGAAGAAAATGAAATATTTGCATATCCTTTTCACGATGGTCCTTCCTATAACCTAGACAAGACAAAGGATGCAAAAGTATGTTTACTTTAAGAGGATACATCTAGATAAGGAAATGTAAATTTTACTTTGTATTTTTTTGCCTTAAATGTCGTTTCTAGTCATTTCGTTACTTTTGCATTCTAAACAAACATGGAGGAGTCATATTCAGGAATCCACAGGAAATTATCATATCAGTTCCTAAAGTCAATCTTTTTTTTATCTCGAACACTATCCTTATACAAATACAAAACGTGAATTTCTGGGTTGTACTCCGTTCATAAAATAGAAAGGTTCACAATTTGTACAGAGAACACGGTTCTGATTTTTCATCATAGATGTAAACTACCAAGGTATATGTCAATACGACCGGCTTTTGTTGATCAATAAAGTTAGTGGGACATTCATGGAATCCGAGATTTACTCATCTTAGGCAGATTCCTTGACTATAAAATAAAAAGAAAAATAGGAAAAAAAAATGAAGTCTAAGTAAGTACCTTTGGAAGGGTCATAGCCGAGGCTCTAGAGGTGACGATATTCTTGACACAGAGCACAACAATGGCAAAAGCAATGAACATAACAATCGTTGCATGCATTCTGTTGCCATCTGAATTGAGTCTTCAACCTTCTACGATTGCAGCAACCGCAGCAGCAAGCTCCTCCCAAAAAACAACCCGTCAAAGTAGCAGCTAAGCAGTAGAGTGCGCCTTTCGCAACACAAGCTGCAACAAAACGAATATAATAATATCATCGTTGTTGATTTTTATCATTTGAGGTAAATTACTGTAGCGGCCCTCAAAATTCTGAAGTGAGACATACATGTGCAATTTGAGGCAGGGATGCAAAATAAAATTTACCAGAACCTAGCTTTGATATTAAATTAGAAAGTCAAACCAAAAGTTTAAGCTAATAGATGAAAGAAGGCCATTAGCGAGCGATGTTGGATATTTCAATCTTTTAAAACATTATTTCAAGTACAAAATGGCTATTGCTGTTCGGAAATGTGGCACGCATTCCCAATTTTTCAAACACAGACTTGTAGATTTAACTCAAAAGATTGCACACGCCACCGATCAAAGCCTAACCATCTGTCTCTCTGCTCTCCACAGCTCATTACCATGCCGCCTGAGCAGCTCCTTCTCCTCTCTCTCTGTGCTTTACTCAGAGGTCTACGATGGTTGCATATGTCGTCCTGCCTCAGATTGAGATTGCAGGATATGCATGGCTGGAGTTTGCAATTACGAAAAGGTTGATGGTTCGTGGAGGTTGAGGATGAGGGATAATGGGTTTGTGAAAAAGAAAAAGAAAATACTAGTTTACAAAAACATACATGAAGATCCTTCGTTCGCGAACACGGCGATCCTCCCAAAAGTGACGCATGGGCAAAAAAGCGTTGTGCAACCTGAAACACGTACAACAATATTATACATATCACAGCATCCATGAACTATACTTAAAATTATACAACTTTGAGAGGACAAAAAGAACAACAGCTGCATGGATCGTCGCAACAATGAAAAATATCGGATGACCAAGCGACGGAGTATTTCTGTTGCTCCGGAAGATGATGGTGGTGGTGGTGGTGGTGGTGGTGTTCCTGAAGATAATTAACGGGTAAACCGGTGCCGACCGTGTATCCTTGAGAACGAGGAAGAGGGTTCGATCTCTGGGACGACATGGTTATGTCCTTTTAAGGTCAGCAAGATGTGGAAGATAATGATGGCCGAGTACTGGGGGTTAAATAAAGTGTAGGATCTTCGTGATTGGAAAAACTCCAACCAAAGTGTGGTGTGTTTCTAAGATGATCACAAGTGGCTTCGGTCTTATTTATAATGCGCAAGCTTTGATTCTATAGCTTTTCTAACACAACGCGATGGCTTGTTTAGTCTACGCGGTAGTCTTGCGATAAGTGTACATATGGTCGTGCTAACGCGTTATCAGTTTTGTTGACAAGAAATTGCGCTGCTAAAAAGCTCAAGACACAAATATGGACTCATTATTTACTAATGTAATTTGTGGAAAGACTTGCCAAGTTATTTGATATGAATGATATGAGCCTAAAGTCAACACTACCCATGTTGGGGTATAATACGCGAAATCACCAAAGAAATAAATAAAAAATAATAAGGACACCAGAAATTTACGTGGTTTGGTTTGAGTATCCGTACCTATGTCCACGGGAAGAGTCAGCATCAAATAATTCACTATAATTGGAGAATCAGAGTTTATAATCACTTACACGCTCAAGTGTTTTTCACATCTATATTTAGCCCAAACTCAAAGTGTTTATAAATAAACAACTTACTTGGACATAAACTTACGGCACAAAATTACCGCTCGCTCAAGCTCGAAACAAAATGCTTTACATACACCAAAATCAGGACATACAGCTTCGCGTATTTCTTCAAAGTTTCTCACGGCTTGCGGCTTCTGAAACGTTGGATAGGCGGCTTCTGGTTCGGCGGACGTAGGGTTCCTTTTGTTAAACCGCTTCACGCACGCCTGAAAGAGGAAATTCGTGCGTGTATGCCTGGGTGTGTGCCCAAGGTCAAAGGTTTGACCTTGGGCCCGACCAATTAACCAACCTTCACGTGGAGAGGCTTCACGCGGCTTTCCTTTTTTATTTCGTAGGTTTCGGCCGTCCGAGAAAAGGACAAAAAAAACTTGCAATTCTTTATGTAAATTTTCATGCAGTCCAGTGAATTTTCTTCTACATGGGAAATCTTTATCAACAAAATTCGGTATAATAAATCGTCATTCAAATTCAAACTTGAGACAATAATTTAACAACCCATTCCACCATTCCTACCAACCCGTCGATCTAGAAATAAGCGTCCCTCTAATTACTAAACATACGGGCTTTATCAGACTCACCCATATCTTAAAAAATAAATAACCTTTCTAACGCTAACCCACCATTACTCTTTGTGAATAACAGTGTCTTTTTTACAACAAAGTGCGATGGAGATGCAATTCGTAATTAGAGACTATTTCTCAAATAGAAAATTCTCAATTATAGACACTTTCTTTCTTCTAGAAACGAAATGAAATCAGTAAGAACTAATTGCTGCGAGTGAACTTTTTCAAACTTTGAATTACTACTTAAATATAAAACTCATTTAAGGAGTGAATAGAAACTTTACTAGATCTTTTTTCTTGTTTAAATTTGTCATGTTTTTACCTGGTTTCATCTAGAGTTATTTAGAATTAGACCACATCAAAATGATTTTCTCTTTAATTGCCATTTATAGATCACTTATTTTTACTGAATTGGGAAGACAAATTTGTATTCTATTACGTGAAAATCATGTTAGATATCATTTTAGTTGTAACAACGTGAAAAAATTTAAAGAGTGACAGGAAACCGATAAAGCAAAGAGAGAATAATAAGAAGGTCAATGCTAGCCTAATGGTGCCGTAAGTGCTTCAAACTAATGGTGCATTTTGTGCCTTTAGTATCACTTCAAAAGCAACAGGCTATGGAACACTCGATTAATTAATAATTTAGCTTGATTAGTAGGAGATTGCAGACTTTTTGTGGATCAGAGAAATGAACAATTTTTTTTTTTTTAAATTTAATAACTTAATCTTGATATAAAATCTTTAATAATTTAGCTTGATTAATAGAAGATTGCAAACATTGTGTGGATCAGAGAAATGAACAATTTTTTTTTTTAATTTAATAACTTAATGTTGATATAAAATCTATTTCACCTGAGATAGCTTCAAATCCACGTAGCAAATTTGAAGAGCAAATTTTAATTCGGAAATAAAATAAAAAATTAACAAATTTCACTCAAAACGATTTCCCTAGGAAACCGGGGAAAATATGGAGCCGGAGGGGTGGGGGTGGTTTTCAAGACTGCACCGTTACTATGCCAAGCTTTTTCCAAAAATAAACTAAAAGATCACAATTATGAACTATATATAATTTTTCCATGGCCAACACCTTTTTATTTTTTATAATCCAGCGCAATTAGGCTAATTAACTGAAGGCCCATTAGAACATTTTATCAGCCCTTGAACTGATTAAATTCGTTTTATTTACCTTTACAAGTGACCCTAACTTAGAATAGTTTCATGGAGTAAGTGAAATTTGAATTTTTAACTTTCAGTTCCTAACTTGGAAATCTACTGACACCTTGACCAATTGTGTCAATCCAGAGGATTGGCCTAGCATCTTTATTTTTGAAAGTGATATCTAACATGATTTTTACATAATAGAATACAAATTTGTCTTCTCAATTCAGTAAAAATAAGTGATCTACAAATGGCAATTAACGAGAAAATCCTTTCGATGTGGTCTAACTCTAAATAACTCTAGAAAAAATGATAGAACATCAGTTGTCTACAAAGATTACCGGTAGCTAGAACGTCATAACCTTTGTAGATTTTCTTTGAAGTTCTGTACTGTGGTCAATTTTCACACAGCATTCTAGTATCAAGCCAACGTAACTTGTGAAAGACATCATATGTCGTTCTCGTAAACTCAAGTTTTAATATTTCTTTGTAAGTCATCCTTAGCCATTTGCCTGTTTATCAAGTTTCATGAACTTCTAGTTTAGTGCAGTACTCAAAGTAATTTTTATGTAGTTGGTAAAATCTAAACAATGGTAAAAGTAATTTTTATGCAGTTAGTAATTCACCTATTGTGCATGTACAAGTTGTCTCAATCATGAAGGTGATTATAATATCTAGTCAGTAGTGGGAACATAATTTTTCCAGTGTGGGTTTTGTGAAGTGGACAATGCAACTTGTGAAAGACTTCATACATCATTTTCATAAAGTCAATTTGTGTCGTCTCCTTTTATGTCTTTCTTAACCCTTTGCCTCTTCATCAAGTTCCACGAACTTTTAGTTTATTGCAATCCCCAAAATAGCTATTGCTCAAATACGTCCTTAATCACGCTAATCATTGAATCGCCAATATGGATATACAAGAGAGAAAGATGGTCTCGTTCTTCAATTTTTTGTTCAGTGCAGGGAATATCTCAACACAGCTGAGTATCTGAAAAGGGAAGGAAATACATGAAACTTACTTCACTAGGCAAGATATTTATAGATGAGTGAAATTAAAATGATGAGACTCACAAATACCAACCCCTTATTCTAACTACATACACGCTTTGATTCATCACCATCAACCTTTGTCATCGTCATGGCCAAAAAAAAAAAAAAAAATTAAATAAAAAACCTTTGTGGAAAATAAAAGTCACGAGCAAACGATGACGAAGACTACTTTTTTTTTTTTTTTTTCATTGGTCGGCCCTACGCTAATCCTACTTGAAAAAGTCAAGCCGAAACCCACTTAAAATCGTCCCCACCCCAATTTTGGAAACCCCCAACCTCCCCTTCCAAGATGGAAGGGTGGAGAAGTGGTTGATGACGAAGACTACTTGAAAACGTCAAAAATTGACTTTTGGAAAATGATGGAGAAGTGCCCAAGCGGCATAAGTTATCTCAAATGATGATATACGAATAAAGCAAAAAAAAAAAAAAAATGGTGGAATTTTTCTATATGTTTTTTGTGTTTTGATAAATAATACATGAATTTATTTATAGGTTTTTATAGATGATTATCTAGGCAACAAACCAATCAAGTTATGC
Source organism: Eucalyptus cloeziana (assembly GCA_014182715.1). NCBI lineage: Eukaryota > Viridiplantae > Streptophyta > Magnoliopsida > Myrtales > Myrtaceae > Eucalyptus > Eucalyptus cloeziana. Next base: position 29,313,081 of record CM024641.1, on the reverse strand, counting down.
ACAGTCAATATACCATTACGAAAGATATGAAAAATCAAGAAAAATATCCTCAATTATCTTAAAAAAATATTTTAAATATCTCTAATATGATGTACTTTTGTCATGGATAAAACTTCCAGCCGGAGACCCCCCTACTTACCGGCAATGCCCGCGGTTTGTGTCCGCCACAGTTAGCTCCCCATTCCCTTCCGTTTGCTATGTAGATGTGCTCATGGTATGGTACGAAAATTTTTTAATGTTGCTTTGGTTGAAAAACCGCAGCCGATTTAGAATGAGTTTGTCTTGATTGTTGCCGATGATAGACCAGCGGCGGGCGATATGGTGGTCCGGCGGTGGTCAGAATGGACGACTGACGAAGGGTGATCCAATGATGGCCGGAGCTTCAGCGAAAGCTTGTCCGAAGGAGGCGTCGTTCTTGGTGCAGGCAAGTTCGGGAAGAAGACGACGAGCTCTTGGGGAAGAAGATGCGGGAAATAATAAAATTATATAGGAAAAAGAAATAAAAAAATTAGAAAATAAAAAAAAAAATGTAAAAAATGTCATAATGAAGCTTGGGTGGGATATGTTTGTTGGGGCCGGCAAGGTTGAATTAAAGACGAGCTGATTAGAAAGTCCAATGATTTGGACTGAGGCGTTAAGGGCTCAATTAATTGGGCCGAGTATAAAAATTGGGTTAAGAGAACCGGTTGGACCGAATTGAGCTTGTGGGCTGACTGCTGATTGGGCTTAGAATGACTAGAAATGGGGAAATTGACAACTTGGGTCGTATTGTTGTTATAGCCCGAGTCCATCGGGCCATAATCACATTAGGACCGGGCCCTAGAGGCCGGTCCAAATCCTAACCCAATCCGGATCTTTAGGGTCCGGGTCAAACCAGTAATCAGACCAGGTTCCCTGGCCTTGTCCGAAGTCCATTTCCCAGAATTAATAAAAAGTAATACAAAATTAAAAATTCAGAAAAGTTCAGAAAAAAGTTTAGAATTTAGATTTTGTCTTAGCTTCATTAGAATTTTGGTGCTAATTCTAGTTTAAAACTAGTTAGCATAAGAAAAGATGAGAAAATCTTTTGATAAAAAACTGAACCCAAAATTGAAAAATTCAAGGCTCCACAATAGGACTTTGAATCCTTTTTTACTTTTGAGAGACAATGCTAGGTCGCTATATACCCACTTTCATTTTGACTCTGAAAACGTCAAATTGTGCTTTTTCAATAATTGGCTGTTAATTTTTACTTTAGCATGGTTAGGTTAAATCACTATGACCATAATATACACTCATTGCTTGGACACTTGGTAGACAAGAATCTTAGGGTTCATAATTGGTAAAAAGATTGTTTGGTCACTTTAATGAAGAAATGATCAAGATTAGGTATTGAACATGCATTAATTAGACAATTAGTATAATAAAGTCCCCGATTCATAAATCTTTGGTTGCATAAAAAGTGAGGTCTCATCTCCTTCGTCACTTGGCTTGTAGTTGACCTTAGTAGGTTAGTGGTGACTCTTTTCATAGAACTTTTAGGATCAATTTGAACTTAAATTGCAAATCCCATGCCACACAAGGTATGATGTTGGGAGAGACCACATTGATGATAGAAACTTCGTTTGCGGTGTTGTCAAGTGAAGGTCCATTCGAGACCTTAGCTTGTATGTATCACTTGGACTATCTCATAAACATATACCTCTAAACTTATTCATCGAGGGCGACCCCTCAAGAGTAGGTCACAACAATAATTAGTTGCATTTTTTTTTTGTCAGTCCTACTCTATTCATATTCTACACTCACTCTCAGACTTTTGCCCTGCCTCTTGTAGGGCGTGGGAGTCGAAACCCACTCTTGAAACTTACGCGTCCTCACCCCATTCCCTCCCGAGAAGGTGGGGATTTGAACCCCTCACCTCCCCCTTCCATATTGGAAGGGTTAGCCACTAGGGCGAATCCCAGTGGTTAGTTGCATGCATTTGAGTATCTTTATTCATAGCTTTTTATGAGTCTTAATTGTGGTGTTGCTTTTAAGTGTCTTAAGGTCAATTCCCCCAAGAGTCTATTCGGTTCCAAGAATTCAAAGAGTCTTCTCTTTTATCTCTAAAAATAGAAACGCAATCATACCACCCCATGTGGTGGTTGCGCTGGCTTGGGCTTTCATCCCCCTCACGAAGGGGACGGGTTCAAACCCCAGCGTGCAGCTGCTAGTGGTATTAAGTGTGACGCCGTGGTGGTGGTCCTGCGCTAGTGTTACCAGGGGGTTTACGGTGCGGTTGTCAGTTACAAGCTGGTTTCTCCTGTCTCAAAAAAAAAAAAGAAAGAAAGAAACGCAATCGTCTGTAAAATAGACGTTGATTTCAGTATATGAATATTTGAAATTTTCCTCAGCGTGAGCGAATAGCTTTAGAGAATGGATAACCCTTATCCTAGCTTTTTTTTTTTTTTTTTAAATCCTTGAAGAGTGGATTACTCTTTGTTGGTGAACCAAGAAGCCCTTTATCTTTGACTAGTGGTTTTCCTTTGGCCCCTAGTGGTGAGCTTTTCTATCATGAAATCCATTATCCTTGGTGGGAGATTCATTCTTTAAGCTTTGGTGATGAATTTCGTCAATCCCGATCTTCTTCCTTAGCTGGTGGTGCGTCCTTTAGGCCTTGGTGGTAATCATAATCTATTTTGAATATTCATTTCTCCATCGACATCTATCCCCACACACTTTGACCTATCCGTACTTTCTTCAACACCACTCAAAACACATTTGTGTACCCCGCAACCACATCAACATGTGCTTAAAGGAAGATATTAAATGACTTGTACGGTGAAAAGTATTTCTACATCAATTAGAGTCTCAACCATTTTATAGTGGCAATATTGGTGTTGATTTTGGGAGATTTCTTTTGTACTTACCTGACTATGGGAGACAACGGTTAATTCCACTTAATCTAGGTAGATTTCTAAAATTCCATTTGCCAAAAATAGAATTTTGTTATGTGTTTACACATGCAAAGTTTAATAATAAATTTGAATTATTGACGGTCAATCGTAAAATGTGACCGTTTATTATTAGTCTAGCCAACTATTTGTAATTCATGAAAGAAATAACAATTTCACCATCCACAAACTCAATAATAGTTGGCAGTTGTTTTTTAGATGTCACAAGTGGCCGTATTACTGTTTACAAGTAACTAATTAAATAACAATTTCACCATCCACAAATCTAATACCACATTACCACTTGTTTTGTAGATTTTACAATGTGGCTGCTGGAAATTTTCTTTAATTATTGTTAATATTTGTTATCATTATATTCTTTGAAATTTTTCTTTTGCTTTTTTTTTACCGCCTCGCCCTCAGCCACGAAGGCCCTAGGCAAGGCTGCGACGGCCCTCGCGCGCTCTAGGTAGTGTCTAGCTCTGGATGGCCATGAGTGACATTGCCCAAAGTGGGCAAGGATCGTCATGGCCTCACTAGCGATCAGTGAGGCCTCAACAACCTCGCCTAGGGCCTTCGTAGTGAGGGCAAGGTGGCCCTTGCCCAAATCTAGCTACGAAGGCCTTGGGTGAGGCTGTCAAGGCCTCACCAACTGCTAGAGAGGGTATGATGACCCTTGATTGCTCTGGGTGGCGTCACCGCGACCTCGTCTAGGGCCTTCACGGCCAAGGGCGAGGCAGCCTTCACCTAATCTAGACAAGGTTGCTACGGCTAACGAGGGTCGCTAGTGACCCACGTCGGTCCTAAAAGAAAAAAAAAAGCAAAATAAATATAAAAATAAAGAGTTCAGAAAATGTAAAAAAAAAAAAATTCCACATAAAATTTTTCGTTGGAATTGGCACTGAAATAATCGATTTTTCTCCGATATGGCACTAAAGTGAGTGAAATAAAAAGTTTTTGCACTCAAGTGAGCACCGTACGAAAGTTTTGGCAGTCATACTATTCTTATGCCCATGTTTCATCAATGTATATATCACTTATATCATGAATGAATGCCCATTCATAAAGATTACCATGAATGAATGCCCATTCATGATCTATCGATTCATGTTTGGCATTCTAGACTCTGACTCACCCAATACTCGAAAATAAAATGCAAACTTCAAATTAGTCACGATAAAGATGTTATGAATGGGGCACCCTTAAGACTGGATTGGTCACCCTTAGATAAAAGTAAAGAGTACTTATTTTTTACTTTTTTGCTAAAATTTATTATATTATAAATGTTATGAAAAATTTACATGTGAATTTATGTGTCAACATTTAACTATTCTAAAAGTTTCAAATTAGAGAAAAAGGTCAACATTTGTGAATTGCTAGATTTAGATTAATTAAAAAGTGAAGATCAATTCAGATAATTAACATGCTAGTCGCTTGCAATCAATAGACCATACATATAATGAAATTGAACATGGATGATTGACAAACTCTGGTAAATTATCTTTTCTCGAGTTAAATGCCAGTAAAAAGTAAGACTTTTTAAGTAAATAGAACATGAACGAACCAATAAGGTGTTAAGTCGGATGGCAAAAAAGTCTGCTCTTCTTGTGATGTTAGATTTAACCCCAAAGAAAATCTTGTGCACCAAGTCGATGTGAGGGAGGGCGACCTTAAAATCATCGGAGGAGGCGCACTAGTCATGGTGCGCGAAAGCTGATCAGGAACCATTAAACCTGAACCTTCAACTTAAGGTGATGATTAACTATATAACATTTATCGTAAAATGTTGGATAATCCCGATTCTCAACTTAATATAACGGCATTTTCAAGTAATATAATCTTTAGTTTGAGTGGACTACGTAGTTTTTATAGTAGTATTTGTCATTTTCTCCTATGCTAGGCATTTTTCACAGGGAGAATTTGCCATGTCTGGGGTAAGGCAACATGGGGCGCGGATTCCTCATGCCAAAAATCCATACCTATCCACCGGTGCAAATCGGTGTAATTAGTCGTGCCAATTCACTAGGAGAGAAGAAAGGAATATATTTTTTACATTCACATAGTTTTCATTTCACCTTAGAAACTTTTTTGACATGTTTCGTATACATCAAACTAACCTCAAGAAAGGTAAAGTTGTACAAAATAAAGCTAAACTTGTTCTACAAGGATATTCTCAAGAAGAAGTGATAAATTATGATGAGACATGTGCACTCATTGGGTGATTTACATCTATTATTTGCTATACCTGTTATTATGATTCCAACTTATATCAAATGAATGTGATAGTATATGTCTAGATTGTTTTATTAAAGATAAAGTTCTATGTAGAGCAATCACCAGACTTTGAAGATCCTAGATGAGAAAATTGTGCTTACAAGCTCTGAAAAGCTTTACATAGTCTCAAGCACGCTCCTTGCTTGGTATGAGAGATTATGTAGTTTTGTAATTGACAACAGTTTTGAAACAAGTAAAATAAACACAACTTTGTTTTTTTTTTTTTTTTTTTTTTTTTGTAAGGTAACAACTTTGTTAATAAAGAAGAAAGACGAATATATTTTGTTAGTGCGAACTTATTTAAACGACATGATATTTGGTTCCACTAATGAGAAATGTGCAAGAATTTTCCCAAGTCTACGTAAAGTGACTTCATAATGAACATGATGAGTGAACTTCTTCTTGCTCAGGTTTCAAGTAAAACAAATAAAGCATAGAATGTTTATATATCAAGAAAATATATATATATATATATATATATATATATATAAATAAAGTCAAGAAGTTTGGAAATGAAAATCTGATTTTTTTTTTTTTTTTTTTTTTTTTTAAATTACTCTCTGTTTGTCCTATTGGATTAGATATAGGAAAAATACAGTATAATATATTCTATCGAAAGGTAGTATTCTCTGGCAATACCCCAATAATTTCCATCTAGTAGACATCATTAATGCAGAAAAAAAAATTCTTATGCATGAGTTTTATTTGCATATTGGGTATAGGCTTAATAGGAGTAACTGAACTCGCCATTAATGGCAAGTGACAAACAAAAACTCTCCTTTATGCGGGATAAGCACACCTACTTATTGTATAAGTGCAATCGAGTCCTTAAATTTTTTAAAAATATATATATAATTAAATCCTAAAACTTATTAAATTAATACAATCTAGGTCGTCTGTTAGCTTTACCCAAATTGGTAATTAGAAAAAGATGTTTGCCTGTTTTCTTTTTAAAGAAAGACACTAATGTAGTTGTAACTTTAGGAATTATAAAAAACAAATAAAAAAGTTAGAAGGAAAAACTTCATTTCAAGATTTTCGTGGAATTGTTTGCTCCTGAATCTCAAGCTCTCTCCTTATTCCACCGGCCACTAAAGTAGATTGCTTCCGGTCTTAGAATCGAACACAACAGTCCTTGGAAAGTATGAATGGAGTTCATAACTCTCGATTTTTTTTGTAAGCATTTGAGCTCACTAAACCATCATATGACAATAACAAATTCAAAGTACATTAAAAATGCAAGTGAAAATATTGTATAGATCTAAAGTGAAGCCCTTTTTTTTCTACACATGATCCGCCTCCTCCTATTCTAGTTTTGGAACTGTGAGATATTATAGGACCAAATCAATTGTTTTAAAAGCTGCTTTTAAAATAGTTGATAGCAACAATTAACAGTGGATCTATAAAATTTCACAAGAACAACTTCGAGGTGATGGGTTTAATATGTGATGATGGGCCTAAGTGGGCCCGTCTGCCCATGTTGGGCCTAAAAGCCCTGCCCACAAGATAAGGGCGCATGGAGGAACGGTTGTGATGTGAAAGGTTGCGTTGTTTTTTATACGAGGGGTTGTGTCCTTTTGGAGGGACGTTTTACGTTGAAGAGATGCGTCTCTTGGAAAAGACACTTTAAGGGAAAGAAAAGAAAGGGAATAGATTTGACGTACGTATGTTTTCACTTTGTCCCTTTTTCCCAAAAAGAATGTACGCCTCTTTTTAGAGTTTTCTCCTCTTAACAGCAACAGTACGCTACTCGGTAGAGCGGGATCAAGATTCTTCCTCGAACTTCAACATTGGTGTTTAATCTGTGGCAAATAAGGTATACTCGATTCCATAATGTATCTTTGATCGGTGATACATGTGTTTTCTGGGCTCGTTTTCTGCGTTCATTTTAGGGGTTCGATTGAGTATCGGATCCATTTTAAGGAATTCATAATTCCCAACATTGGTATCAGAGCCATCGTTCATGTTTCCCGATCCATTTTTCATGTTTATGATTTGTTTTTGATCGAATTTTCGTGAAACACCGCAGTTGGCTGATCGGGGATGGAAAATCCCGACACTCGCGTCATCGTTCACCCCGTTTGTGATTTTCTATAAGTCGAAATTCATTTTTGATAGCGTAGGGTCGAAGCTCTCATCGATACGAGAAAATTTAGTGGTGGATCACTGCTGGAGGTCACCAAACGCGGCTAGAAGGAATTGGTGTCATTGGCGCGCACGCCGATTCGGTCTTCCTCAGGCGCGTGCGACGCACGCGAGCGGTCGCTTGCGTGTGCGCGGCACGCCCCAGCTGATGTCAGCGTGACGTGCGCTAGCTGACGTTAGCGTGACGTCAGCCCGCGCACACGCATGGCACGTGCCAGTCAGTTCGTCCGACCCGGCCTGACCGGACTGACCCGACCCGACGGCCGTTGACCCGATTGACCCGTTGACTCGACCCGTTGACCGTTGACCCCTTTGACCATTGACCATCGTTGACCGGCGTTGACGACTGTTGACCTACGTTGACCGGCAAAAAAAAAAAAATGAAAAAGGAAAATTTTGTATTTTCCAATTTGTTCGTTGTGGATTATAAGTAATCCCTTTTTTTTGTTCTGTATATGTTGCAGGAACCATGGAAGATTATGTATTTTCCGTTTTGTTCATTATGAATTATAAGTAATCCTTTTTTTTTTTTTTTTCATTACCATAATGGAACTAGACTTAGAACCAGGGAAGGAAGAGTAGTTTTCTGCAAGTATGCATTCCCATAGTGGGCGAACAACCCGTTCAAGCCCTTCAGGGACGGCCTTTTAGCAGAAAGCTATTCCGCCCTTTAGTTCAGAGCCTAGGGACACCATGATAACCAGGATGGAAACGCTTCTAATCTACCCGAGCTGCATTTCCTAGAGGATTCTACCAGTTTGGAGAAGAAAAGGAGCTTAGAAAGCCATAGAGGTTTTTACAAAACACTCACTTTACTTCAGGGGACTCTGCCCAACACATTACACCCTCCTTGCCTTATATAGACAATAAGAGGTCACAAGCGAACAAGGACCAAGCTCACTGGTCCGGAAAACAAACAGAGGCACTTGAAACTTCTGGGAGGGAATTATTAACACACTGTACTGTGAACAGTACTTTCCCTAGCCTAGTGCTACAGTGAAAATGTACGGACATCGGCTTTTCAGCGGTCTCGTCCGTTACGGGCATTGTAGTCGTAGTCCGAGTCATCTGAGCTGTGTGCAGTTGCCAGAAGATGTGCTTCATATTTTTGTTCAAGAGCTTCAAGATCTTCTGGCGAGAGGATATGATTCAGCTGATGTGATGATGATGCTTCCTCATAAGTCCAGTGGGACGCTTCTTCTTGAGCCCAATTTGTATTGTCATGTTCTGTAGTATCAGCAGGAATACTTGGCTGAGGCCAATTAGATGGCTGTGCATAGCAGGAGGTGTCCATATGGGACAAGGACGAGGGTCCTTGGTCGTAGGGATCTTGAGAAAGAGGACCTCCCCAGCATGCATAGGGGTCTTGAGTAGACTGGACAATGTCATCTTCGCTTGTCATTTCATGTTCCTGGGATGATGCAGCTTGTCTGTATTGCTCTAGTGCTTCCTTAGCTTCTGGTGCTAGGTCATAATGATTCCACGCAGTAGGTTCATTATAATTCCACACTTCCTCAGGAATGGTTTTGTTTTCTTGGCACAGGATTCTCTGGAGTTCTCGGTACTGGTGTTGACAAGATCTAATAGATCTTGGATAAGATTTGTGAATCCGAGCTTCTTTGTTGTCCAGATGGGGTTTGTAAGATGTGGTTCCTATTTCAAGGGGGGCATGAATGATGCTGCCATTGTTTTTGAAAAAGTGCCATGGACGTTTGAAAAACAGGATGGTATGGACTTCAGGATTTGGTGTTGCGGTTCTTAGTTCTTTCTCCAAAAGATGCTTCCAGTGAGTAGGAGGATAGAACCAATTGAGAAAGTCTAGAAGATTTTGATCACTTTCTCTTTCAACATTTCTTCCGAGTAAGAATATCCTGGTGAGGTTGGCGACGAATCTTCTAGTTGGGATTTCAATAACTATCAAGTACTTATTGGTTAAGTACCATAATAGCGTCTTGAGCTGATCGGGGAAATCATCTTCCTTCTAGATAAGAGGATGTATAAATGGATAAACTGGATTTAATCCCGAAGGATAAAGAATCGAACCTGCATTGAATCTGAACAAATCTGTGTGGCATTGCCACATGAGAGCTTCTAAATTTTCTGTGAGATTGTCATTCTGGATTTGTTCAATAATCTCCTGGGGATATTTCCAGCTTGGCAAATCTTCTCAATCTTGTATTTTACGCCATGATTGAGCATATGAAAAGCCGGTCTTTTGATGTACATGTTGATTTCAGCTGGTGCCTTTGGTCTTGACAGGAAATCAGCAAGAACATTCTTTTTTCCTGGAATGTGTTTGGTTTCAAAAGAATATTTTGAAAACCATTCAGCCCATCGAAGTAGTTGGGAATTTGGAATCGCTTCGTTTAAACTTGGTTATCTGAGGAAAGGATGCCATGTCTAATTCTACCAGGAAGTGATGGCCGATGAGATGGAATTCAAACTTCTTGATTCCATTTTTTACTGCTAAGATTTCTTTGAAAGTGGAATGGTAATACATTTCGGATTGAGAAAACTTTCCACTTTTATGGGCACAAAGGTGTCTCTTACCATCAATTTCTTCAAGTAGAATGGCTGCCCGATTCGTCACCGGCGTCGCTTTGAAGAATTCTTTTACCCGTTGACGGTATCTTCAAAGTGGTGGGAGATTCTGCATAACCTCTTTAAGCTCGCCGACGCTTTTGTCTGAATTTTCCCCAAGGGGGAATTCTTCTTTAGCATGGATTGCAAAGGAATCGGGAGTTTTGCAAGATTTGGAACAAAATCCCCGAGATAATTGATTATCCCAAGGAATTGCTTTGTACTTCCTTCTTTGAGAAATTTTCTTGAGAAACTTTAGCAGTTCCTGAGCAATATGCTGCCCTGGATAGTATGTACCATTGTTGAGGTGCATACCAAGAAATTCAATTTCTGTTTGGGCAATATTCATCTTTTCGCCGAGAAAGCATGATGCCATGCTTTTGACAATTTCTGCAAACCTGCTCAAGGAGTTGGCAATGTGATCGCTCATCGGACTGTAGAGCAAGATATCATTGATATATACTTGCTGCACTTGAGAGAATTGGTTGGAAGATACGACACATGGCCTTTTGGAAAAGGGATGGTGCTACCTTTAGGCCAAACGGAAGAACTTTCCACTGGAAGTGCTGGTTTGGAATACAGAATCCTGTTTTGGATCTGTCTTCAGGATGGATGCCCAATTGCCAAAATCCGGCTTTTAGGTCGAATTTGGAATATATATAGGCCTTTGTTAATCCAGTAAAGAGAGAAACTCTGGATGGTAAAGGGAATTTATCATCCTGGAGAAAAAGGTTGAGGGGTTGATAGTTGATTACCAATCTCATTTTCCCTCTGTTCTACTCAGCACGCTTATTGACATAAAAGGCTTCACAAGCCCATTGAGAGTTGGAGATTTCAATAAGGCCTTGTTGCAATAGTTCGAGCATTCCTTTGAGCTAAAGCCGGTGTTCGGCTTCATTCCCATGTGGCTTGCCTTGGTTGGATTTATATCTTCATTCTTCTTGAAAGGAAGGCGAACAAAGAATTCTGGATTTTCCCATAAAGGATGGGAACAATTTTGAGCAAATTCCGAATGGGATTCTCGAACAAGATTCTAACAATCTCTCGCATGATTGGGTCTAACAGGCTCATCTGAATGGAAAAAAGTCTCTGAATGTTAACGAACTCGAGAATTGGTCTTTATACCTAAGACCTTTTCCTGGAATGATACGAAGCTGTGAGATTTGAGTCATGATGTCCCAACCAATGATTAGGTCTTTGTTGGGAAGATTGGATCCAAAGATTTTTGTGGGGAAGAACTGAACAGTTACAGGAGTGGTCCTCACATTTGTGGAGAAGGTGTCTCCTGAGGCAGAGTTGAAATATCGGACATAAGGAGTCCAATATTCTTTAGGAAAAACTTTGGTATCCAAAATAGAACAGCTTACTCCAGTATCAATGAGGGCAATAACAGTGATAGGTTTAGCAAACTTTGAAGTGAGGATTTTTACAAGGAAGTGGGGACAATGAGTTTGACTTGAGAATATGTCAAGGTTTTGTTCTGCAGGTGTGGGTGATATGTGAAAAATATCTTCAGATTCTGGGTCCGAATTTTCACTGGAAGTGTGATAACAAGGAATGATACAAAGGGTTTGTTCGGATGGTTCTTCGTCAGCAGAGAACAATGATTCTACATCATCATTTTCGAGAGAAATACCTGTTTCGTTCTCAATTTGATGTATCAAATGATGCTGACCTTTTCGGCTTGGGGACAGTTTTGGCAAAATGTCCGTTCTTGTTGCAGACGTAGCAACGATTCGACTTTTTATGGCCCGTGCGATCCTTTCTTTTTCGTAGGTATCGCCATTTCTTCTTTCGGAAGTTCTTGTGGCCATATTTGGATTTTTTCATCTGGAACTTCTTGAAATGTTTCTTCTTTCGAGAATACTTTCCACAAGTACCATCACAGTCTTGCTTAGAACATTTGATCTTCAGCTTTTGGCGAGAGTAGGCTGTCTCAAGGCTCTTATCACTGGTGATGTAGGATTGGACCATCTGGCGCTTTAGGCATATTTCTTCAAGGCATAGATGGATTTCTTGTTGTATTTCTCCCAGGGGCATATCCTGTACTCTCTTCTGTCTCCCAAAAAAGGATCTTTCGACCATTTGGGATAGTTCTTTAGGAACGGAAGTCAGGAAAACATGCTTCAGATTTGAATCGGCTCCAATTTGGTAAAGGAGCTGGAGCATTATTCGATAATGCTTATCAAGATGTTTCTTCTGGAGGGAACAGCATTTTCTTTCGAAAAACTCTCTTCTTTTCATCTCTATGAGGTCGGTGGGTTTTCCCACAAAGAAGTGGTATAGGATAGTAATGGCATGGCTAAAATCGGTGACATCGTAAAATGAATCGGTCTTGCTCGACACCGATTTCCACCAAAGTTTAAGGCTTCCCGTGAACCTAGTAACGAAGTTGTAAAGGACATCATTCATATCATGGTTGGTGATGGACTGAGTGTTTAACCAAGTATGAAATTCCTCAAGTCTTTCTGGCCATTTCTGATAAGGAATATCATCGATGGTGAAAAACTGCTTTGATGCCATGGACACATGATTTCTCGGATTGTCCCGAACAATCTCTGGGTCAGAGTAATTTGATTCCATTTCTGATCCGGGAGGATCGGCCATAAATATAGAAGAAGTTATTGGTGCAATAGGAAGGGGATCAGGTCTAGGAACTGAAAAGGATGAAGAGGATGAAAATGATATTGAATCAGATTCAGTATCAGAAGTGGTAGGATCAGTTTGCTCTACTGGAAATAGAGTTTGATCATTTGGAGGTGTTGGATCGGTCTTGTGGACCGGATCAGGATGTCCTTGGACACTCAAATCCTTTAGAAATGATTCTAATGGATTTGCTAGCATCATTTGATCTGGTTTTTCTCTTATGACAACCGAACATGATTCTGCAGGAATTTTCTCTTTTCCTCTTTCCTTTTGGATTCGATTCAACTCTTTAAGGCGATCTCGTATATCTGGTTCCTTTCTGGAGGGATCTTGTGGAATGGCCTCAAAGATAGACGTCTGGGGTTGCGGAAGTAAGTATCCAGTTCTTACTGGAGTTGCAAATGGATCAAAAGGTCGTCTAAACCTTCCTTCTTCAAGAAGTTGGATTTGTCTTTTGAGCTTTTCTATCTCCGGTTTTGGGCTCTCTAGATAATGGTAGCCTAGACGTTGCCCTGATTCCAAGGCATTTAGCCTCTTTTGGAATTCAGAAACCATTTTCTTGGTAGTCTCATCATACTTTCGGAGATATTGTTGCACAATTCCAATCTTGGAATCAATTGCTTTGAAAGCATTGTTTTGTGCTAGCAGAGTCTCTGATTGCCAATTTAAAACAGCTTCAGCAGCAGAAGTCTTTTTCTGTCTCCCATTTTCATCCACATCAGTGGGGGTAGGTACTTTAGGAACATGGTGGTATCTGCCTTGTGGATCAATGAATTCCTCTGGGGCGGGAAACGAGAGTTTCGAACATTCTCTGGCAAGAGGGGGAAAGTCAGAATCGTGAAACATGGCAATGGAGGAAATAGGTGGTATTTTTGCTGGGGCTTCAAGTGGGTAGGAATGCTTCTTAGCCCATTTTAAGATTGGCTTGTAGAATGGAGAGAGAGCTTGTTTTTTCTGAGGTGATGATGGTGGAGGTGATCTTGGTGGATCTGGTGGAGTTTGGGGTGAAGTACTGACCTCTGGTGGTGGAGGTGGTGCATAAGAAACCATGAACTGGTATTTATCACACTCACCAAGAGTATCAACGGAGGGGTCTCCGTTTAAGTATCTTTGGTACACCTTATCCTTTGGCCTTTTTCGTCGAGGTGGAGGTCTATCATATGGATTTTCCTTATCAAGAGAATTCATACAATAGGAACATTGGCAAAAAGGATCCCAGAAACAATGGCCATCTTTGTCTTTATAGTAATGGACAGGATGTCCATCAGCATTAAAGTGTCGAACAAGCTTTTTTGGATCTGGTTCGGAAATTGATTCAGAACACATGGTTCGATCATGAAGAGGGTTTGGAAGATAGAAGGACTTTCTTCCTTTTCTTTGCTAAATTTGATGGAAACAGTTCCATCTTTTTTCCGGACGAACTCAGAGTCCGTAGACTAGAAAGGCTTGTTATGTTGATGTAGCTTTTCGTAGTTGGTAATCCAAGTCTCTGGAAGGAGCTTGCCCAACGTGTCCTTCGGGATTTGCCGAGGAACATGAATGCATGATGCCTGATCATTCTGCATGGAGATAAACAAAGCATCTTCATTACCATTGTTGAAGTTTAGATCAAGAGCATGGTTCTCGTACTCGATAAACCATCTGGTAATGCGGGGTTGCGGCTACGAGTCGGCGGTTTGAGGAGCTCCGGTGAGCTGGACTTGAACTTTTAGGAAAGAGAGTAGGCCGGGGGTCGACGGAGCGATGTTGAAGTTGGGATACGAGTTACAAAACTGTTCCAAAGATTCGAGTAGTTTGAACAGTACCGATGCAAGCATGCTGATATTGTAAAAATCTGGTATCTAGCAACGCAATTCTTGCCACAACGGGCAAACCTTTACGGCCATGAAAGGTGAGAGCAAGACGAACAGTGCCATAATGAACATGAGTGTATCCCTGTTGAGCCCATTGTCTGGGGAATTCTGGAGGGATCTGAAGAGTAACAAAGTACTCATTTTCAGTAGCAGGAATGGGGTGTTGGTCGAATTTGGAGGACTAGACGTACTCTTTTACTTGCTTTGGAGTTTGGTGAATAAGTTGGCGGATAGAGCGGATGGGTGAGAATGACGTATTGGGTTTAGCAAAAGCGGAGTAAGGGTTCATGAGAGGGAGCTGGGTTTCAGAGATCTTGGTTTCATCACGAAGAGAGACTTCGTAAAGATAATCTATCTTAGAAGCATTGGAAACACGAAACTCTGGAGGGGTTGAGGAGGATGTAGAAGGGGCAAGAGTAACGGGTGCTTCGAGAACTTCAGGTTCTGTAGACATGATGTAAATAGATCTTCTCAGCACTGGATTCACCTACTAAGCGCATGGAACGGATAATATCACAAACGAAACCATGGCTCTGATACCATAATGCAACAAAACCATGGAAAATTCTGTATTTTCCCTTTTGTTCATTGTGGATTATAAGTAATCCATATTTGTTCTGCATTTGTTGCAGAAACTATGATGCGTTATGCACGCATACTTGCATTTCTGAGAACGGACGAAGAAAATGCAAGACTTAAAGGGCTAATGACAGAGTTAGCTAATTATCGGTGGAATGACGGTGATGTAGTATCACACATGATCATGGTCAATCAGATGATACAAGAAATCATCTAGAATGGTTATCCTATGCCGGATTTTGAGAAGGTGCTGTCCTTAATAAACACTCTTCCACCTGAATGGCAAGCAGTGTTAGATCGTCTATGGGAGGTCAACGTGGTCCCAGATTATAGGAGGCTTATAATAGCTTTTGTAAGAGAATACTATATAATCGAGTTAACTAAAACTTCAACCCTTGGGATGAATGCCACATGGCGCAGAGTGAATGCGCCTTGGAGGTGGCATGAGAGCTCTCCAAAAGTTTTTCCATGGTTGGCCAATGTGCCTTCGAGTTCTTAGAGATTTTTACTAATAGATTAGAAGAGACTTTCCCTACTTATTTCTTAGATTAGTTTGAGATGTTTTAGGTGTAAATATTTCTTTCTATGTTGATATTTTTCCTTTGAATATATTACTTAGTGTAATTGACATGTTTAATTATTGAAAGTTCAATGTTATTTATTGCTGTAAATTAGTATGTTAATTTACGATTAGTTGTGGGAAGTTCAAGAAAGTTTTAGTGACTTTGCTGAACTTATTTTGCATAGAAGATTATATTAATGATAGTTTTGAGTTAGGATTTTTTGGATGATGATTGGAAACATAGTGACCTTTTGATTCTGAAACCTTACTTGAAATTATTCATTAATATGATGGGTCTGTGCAAAATGGATGCATAAATGATAGGCATTAATAATTCATGTATATGTGTCTGACATGTTCAGATCGATGGCTTTAGCAACTAAGAACATAATTGCTGATTTGAACAAAGAAGACAAATTGAACGGCGAGAATTGTGAAATATTGAATATGAAAATTCAATATGTGCTTGAAAAGCAAGAAGCACTAAAAGCTCTTGACCATGTTATGGAAGATCTTGAGGATGCTATGTGCCACCTTGAGCTAGCAGAGGACCGCCAAAAGGCATTTGAGCGGGAAGCATATATTTATTGTGCTGCTTCTAGCTTAGTAGGGGCTTCGAGCTTTAAGCGCAAGCACATTGATTCATTCAATGGGTAGAAATGCAAGGGATCAAGTCATTCTTGCAAGAAACCAAGAGCTAACCAACATAAGAGAGGAAAATGTCCTCGAGTGAAGAGTATTTCAAGGGTGAAGTGTTACAACTATCACCAGAAGAGTCACTACGCTCGTGACTATCGCGAGCCAAAGAAGGTATTCATCCTTTGTACTCTTAAGAACTTTGCTAATGTGTCAAGTTCTGTATTCTTAGTTGAATCTAATCCTTTGTAGACTGTAGATTCGGAAGCAACAGACCATGTAACGAAGGATAGAGAATCATTCGTGGAATTCCGATGAGTATCAATTGGAACTAAGTGGATCTATGTAGGAAATAACTCCAAAGTAGAAGTAAAAGGGATTAGCACCTACCGACTGAACATGCGTGGTGGGCGCACTTTATTCCTACATGATGTATTGTATGCTCTGGAGATTCGTCGGAATTTAATGTCTGTCTTAGTGATGGTTAAGCTTGGTTTTAATATGAACTTCCATAATAGTGGTGTGGATTTGTATTTGGATACAAATTACTATGATTGTGGTTATTTTTTAGATGGTTTCATTGTATTAAATATTGACTATGGTAATGCCAATGTTTGTTATTCCCTTTTCACATCTCTTAATTTATATGATAATGATGTGAATGCGTGGCATGCTAGACTTGGTCATATTTGCCAACAACATATGAATAGACTAGCCAAAGAGGGCTTGTTGGGTAACATTGAAAAAATTGATTTGCCCATATGTGAGCATTGCCTAGTAGGGAAAACGACAAGAAAACCATTTGGAAAAGGTAAAAGAGCTGAATTTCCTTTGCATTTAATTCATTCTGACGTCTGTGGTCCGATGAATGTGAGAGGAAGGCATGTGGCTGTTTATTTCATCACATTTATAGATGATTATACTCAATTCAGATATGTCTATTTGATTTCTCATAAATCTGAAGCATTGAGTTGTTTCAAAAGGTTTATGAACTTGGTAGAAAATCAATTAGACAAGAAAATAAAAGTATTGAGATCCAATCGAGATCAATAATATTTGTCTGATGAATTCAGAAATTTATGTGATGAAAAAGGAATAGAAAAACAGTTGTCTATTCCATATACTTCTTAACAAAATGGTGTTGCGGAGAGAAAGAACAGAACTCTACTGGAAATGGTTAGGTCCATGAGGGCGCATGCTAACTTACCTATCACTTTTTGGAGTGATGCGTTATTAACTGCTGCCTATATACTTAACCGAGTGCTTTCCAAATCAGTTACTTCCACTCTATATGAGTTATGGATAGGTAGAAAACCGGACTTAAGTTTTCTTAAGCTATGGGGTTGTGCTGTCTATACTCATGAGCCCTCTTACAAGTTTAGGAAATTGAGTCCAAGAGGAAAGAAGAGTATTTTCATAAGATACTCTGAACACTCGAAAAGGTATGTGTTCATAGGTGAGCAGGAAAGTAGAAGTATGACTGAATTCGAATCACGAGATGTCACATTTTTAGAGAATGAATTTCCTAAGAAGGGCGAAATAGGTGAGGATTACTCCCTATTTGAAACCTTGGATCCGGATAATGAATTTAGTGGAGTTCGTCCAAGTGGGAGTAACATGAGAGATGATGAATTTAATTCAACTCACTCTCAATTACAACCTCATGATGAAACGATATTGTCATTATCTAATCCAAGTGAGAGCATAATGGGGAATAATGTGCAAAGTGTACAATCTCCCATATGGCGAACAAGTCGCAAAAGTATTCCCCGTCGACGCTTTGACATTGAAGGGGAAACTTTTATGGTTGCTCCACAAGATGAAGATGAGCCGATAAATATTAATGAGGCTCTAAATTGCCCTAGTAAGGAAAAAATGGATGCATGCAATGAAAGAGGAGATTGAGTCAATGAAGTCAAACCATGTTTGGGAACTAGTTGATTTTCCAAAAAGACATAAAGCCATTGGGAACAAGTGGGTTATCAAAATAAAGTGTAAAGTTGATGACTCGATAGAAAGGCATAAAGCTCGCCTTATGGCGAAGGAGTATAATCAACATGAATGAATTGATTATGAATAAACATTTTATCCTATAGTGAGATTTACCTCGATTCGCATTTTCTAGCAATAGTGGCAAGTATGGATATTGAGTTACATCAAATGGATGTAAAGACTGCTTTTCTCAATAGAGAATTAGAGGAAGAAATATATATGGAATAACCTGCTAGTTTCATTATGGAAGGCCAAGAAGGAAAGGTATGTTGACTTTTGAGATCGATATATGGCCTTAAACAGTTGTCGAGACAATGGTATATACGTTTTCATAATGCTATAATGACATGTGATTTTACAATGATTGATGAGGATCATTGTGTATATATCAAAAGATCTAAAGAGGTCATTATCTCTTTCGCAAGAAACATACATAAATAATGTTCTTGAATGATTTCGTATGCAAGAATGTAAACTCATAAATACTCCTATTGCAAAAGGTGAATGATTGAGCCGTAGACTGTGTCTAAGGACTCCACAAGAAAAGGAACAAATGAAACATGTTCTTTATGCTAGTGCTGTGGGATGCTTAATGTACGCTATGATGTGTACAAGACTTGACATATGTTTTGCAGTTGGAATGGTGAGTAGATACCAATTCAATTCAGGTCAAGTACATTGGAAGGCTGTTAAAAGAATACTGAGGTACCTAAAGGGAACTGCTGATTACAAGCTGAATTACCAAGGAAATGATATGTGACTTGAAGGCTATTCAGATGCTGATTGGGGAGGAGATTTAGATGAAAGGAAATCTACATCTGGTTTTGCTTTCTTACTAAATAATGGCGTCATATCTTGGAGCAGTAAGAAGCAAATGTGTATAGCCTTGTCCACGATGGAAGCTAAGTTCGTGGCATTATCAGCAGCAGTACAAGAATGTGTTTGGCTTAAGAGATTTTTGGATCATTTAGGTGTTATTGGGTATGCTACAAATCCATTATTGGTTAACTGTGATATCCAAGTAGCTATAGTGTACACCAAAGATCCAAAATATCATGGCAAGACCAAACATATAGATACCAAGTATAATTTTGTCAAAGATATGGTTGAACGAAAAGATGTGAACTTATAGTACATATCTACACATAGCATGGTAGTAGATCCTATGACAAAGCCAATACATAGAGATGTGTTTTGTGGTCATGTAAAATTTCTAGGACTGCGTAGAGGCTGATGAACTGAATATTGTAATTTCCCCGAAGTGTTCACATTTAATGAATTTGTGTTTTTTCATTATTAATGCCTATGAATCTTTGTTTGACGTTTATGCATCTTAATGCTCGGTGTATTATATAAAGTTGAGAAAGTATGTCGAACAGATAAAAGATTAGTCCACTCACACGGGTAATCACCTCTATTTACTATGTAATAAATAGAGATGAGACGGTTTTTAAGCTTATTATCTAGGTGATAATTGAGGGCTCAAGCTTAAAATACATATGTCACCTTAACTGAGTGTTAAGATGATGACATAATATTTACTATGTTTGAAAGTAAAATAACCCACATTTTTTACTTTATCTGTCTATGATGCCAGATGTGAGTTCTGATGAATTCTATGAATAAGTAGATATGTGAACTCAAGTTAAACATTAGGTATGTCTGAATTATCATCTGTACGGTATTGATGGTGTAGACATACGTTCCATGGGAAATGAGTTAATACCGTAATACGTATTTCATACTACGTATGCATGAGCGACCAATAAGAGTGGCAAAAGTTGGATCTCAACTTTTATGCCGTGTGAGACTCTTGAAGAAAATAGTTCCTCAATTTTTAGTGCCCTCATGACTCTTACTTATTCTCAAGATTTCTATTCTGTGTTTGCTATCTTAGGATGTTGCCAATGATCATGAATTGATTCGATCTAATGGGATATTTCTAGAAAAGCAAGTTGAACTGAAATTGAGAGTTTGAAGGAAAGAGGAAGATCGAATTTGGAGAATCACATTCTAGTTTTGTATTCATTGGTCGACCAATTATAATTGTTTTTGGGATAATCATAATTGTAAATACAATATATCATTGTTTAAAAAGAGATCAAGAGAGACATAAATGTGATCGATCGATCTAGGGTACTGCATACTAAATCTACTTAGAGTGTGATGCCCATTATGAGCTACTATATATTCCTAATAGATGTATGGCAATGAGCTCTAAAAGTATGCTGGTCGCACGGATTATTCACCAGTATGAATGTTGCAGAGAGTTGAAGAGGATCCTGTTCGGCCCACCATGTGCGAGTGGGAGATGATGGGTTTAATATGTGATGATGGGCCTAAGTGGACCCATCCGCCCATGTTGGGCCTAAAAGCCCGGCCCACAAGATAAGGGCGCATGGAGGAACGGTTGTGCTGTGAAAGGTTGCGTTATTTTTTATACGAGGGGTTGTGTCCTTTTGGAAGAACATTTTACGTTGAAGAGATACGTCTCTTGGAAAAGACGTTTTAAGGGAAAGAAAAGAAAGGGAATAGACTTGATGTACGTATGTTTTCACTTTCTCCCTTTTTCCCAAAAAGAACGTACACCTCTTTTAAGAGTTTTCTCCCCCTAACAGCAACAATACGCTCCTCGGTAGAACGGGATCAGGATTCTTCCTCGAACTTCAACATTGGTGTTTAATCTGTGGCAAATAAGGTACGCTCGATTCCGTAGTGTATCTTTGATCAGTGATACATGTGTTTTATGGGCTCGTCTTCTGCGTTCGTTTTAGGGGTTCGATTGAGTATCAGATTCGTTTTAGGGAATTCGTAATTCTCAACACAAGGCATAAATTACACCATAGTCATATCTAATTTCGATCCCCACATCGAGCTTAGAATTGTTCAGGAACCAACTATTTTTCTCAATTGGTTGAGCGCCACCCCACTCTTCAATCTTCTTTGATGACATGGGTTGTGGCCCTTGCCTCAAATCTGGGTGAGGATTGTCTTCTTGTTGTAGACGCTGTAGGTTTGGGCTAGGATCACTGCCATCATTACTGGAGGGGTGAGGGTCGCTAGTGCCAAGGTTGTAGATGACCTTGCGGGCAAGTGGCGAGGGCTGCCACCTCGCCTGGCTCACTCACCGGTCACCACACGCGCGCGTGCACACGTGTTGTTTTCTTTTTCCAGCACGTGAAGGTGGTGGCAAGGGCCACGTAGGCTTTTTGGTTGAGTCCAAAGAGGGGATGGTGGCCCCTCACCGGTGTGAGGGTGGCCGCCACAACGCCACCGCCTCAACTAGAGCCACCGCTGTCCTTCTCGACTTCGGCTTTTCCTCTATTTGATTCTTCCTCTTTTTCTAATTTTTCAGATTTTTTATTTTTCTAAAATCTTGAGATCAATTTTATCCTTTTAATTTACTTTAATATTTTTTCCTAAAATGGTTGACATGGCAACCACATCATTGCCTCTCTCTTCAAAAAACAATAAAAGATTAGCTTTTTTTCATTACTAAATTGGACGGAGGTACCATTAACTAAATTGGAAAGAGTAAACGGAAAGACTTGGTTGTACCAATTTAACAAGTTTTAAATATTCATTATACATTTTAAAAGTCTTTAAGACCCCATTGCAATTTCAAAACAATTTTTAAAATTTTCAGTGCACTTATCGCTATATTTAATTGTTATAGATATTGAAGTTGATGAAACATTTTAATCGTATAAAAAAATTTCTAAAAGGAAGTTCAATATCCAACTCAATGCACCATGTTTTATTCTAGTACCGAGCGCAAATGGAAATATTTCATGCTAATTGAATAACAATTCAGAAGAAAATAAGATTCACATACTAAATATACGACAAAGGATGTTTAGCTCCTAATCATGATATGTCGTGACAAATGGGAAGAACCGGGCTCCGAAAGATGGAAAATGTCACCAGCTTAATGACCATACTAATTGGGGAAAGTGGTTTGTGTGGACAAAGACGAAATTAAAGAGCTTTTATCGACAACAGTAAATATAGAAAGTGTTGTTCTTTCAGCTGGTACGTCCATGATGGGGTGTGAACGGAACGTACCGTTTCGTCTTGATGCGTTACGATGGAAAGTCACCAAGGAGGGGTACGAAGGGTGACGTATAAAATCTCCCGAACACAACTATTGGGAAAAAGTTGTCAGATCATTTTGCACTAAATCTCTCTCAAAATTCCATCATCAAGAAAGAAGGCGTTCCATCTTCAATTTAGCAAGAACGATCGTTATTTACGCTGTGGAAATCGGATGTTTTCCTTGTGATTGCATCCAGACTAACGTGAGGAAGTGTTGTTCGTGATTGATTCGCAATTCAACGTTCGATCCGGGGCTATTTACTGTTTGCGCATCGGAATAAGGTAAGTCGTTTTCCGCCGACAAGTATTCCATCAGAAAGCTTGGTGATAGTGAATGTAGAAAGCTTGGTCTAGATAATTAATACATTGATAGCAGAGCTCTTGCACCAAAGTCAAACCGTCCAATGTAGATTTTATCAAGAATTGTTTTGGTGGGTCAAAATTGTTTTGATTGATCACTCAATGAGTCGATTAATTACACATCATTCACTCTGTTTTGTGAATATTCCTTTAGTTCCCAAAGATTAATCCGCAAAAATTCTATTTGTAAAAAAAAATAAAAAATAAAATAGTTATGGAGTAAATAGGAAAATGAGTTATTAACTTACTACATATATACACGTATAGTTGAATTCGTTTTATCTTTTTTAAAGATCGTGAGAATGTTAGATAAGTGGAAAAATTAAATTTCTTATCTAAATAACTGTACAAGTTCGTGGTTTCTATCTTACAAACCTTTAACTTTTTCATTATTTTGATCTTATTCCCTTCTTTTTTTTTTTCTTAAATACCTTTTAACTTCACTGTTTTGATATTATTCCTTTTTCCCGATCAATTTGCTCTTTCCACATTTATAATTAATAATTAGATGTTTGCCAAACATATATAATTAAAATTACTACTAACCTCTTTATACATTGCATGAATCCATTTTAATTTTTCAAAAAAATCAATGACAGACAATTAAGCTTTTTTATCTAATTAATTTAACAATAAAGTAATATGTGCAGGGGAAATGGTAAAATAATTGAATTATTTGATGGTATGGCCCAATCACAAAGTTTTATTTTACCCAACTTTCTTGTTGTTTATAGTTATCGATTCTTAAGTACCACAAGGTGGGACCTTTCAAAATTCATACATAGTGACCTTTGAATGCACTATGGACAGTTTGTTTAGCACTCATGTCAGATTTACATTTATGGGACTACATGAATGTCAATAAAACAAAAGAACACGAGGAATTTGTATTCAAGTATATGTGTACATGGGTGTGAACAAGTTTTACATTATCTTGAGCATTTCCATAAACAGAACTCTCAAGCAGATAACTCCGTTCCAGTGTTCCCATATGAAGTTTTTGCACGAGAACTTTCTTCATCCATTTTTTGAGGTAATTGTAGAAGGAAATTTTCAAAAAAAAAAAAAAAAAATCCACACTTTCGGAGATGATCATCTCATGACAATGCCAAACGAAGTGACAAGTAAGCTCATCAGCCACATCAGTTTGGATGATAGAATTATGGTAGATGATGGGGACGCGGGTTCCGACTCTTGACCACCTTGAGGAGGATCGCTAGTTCTATCACAAGAAAACTAGGAACAAATTGAATTCACCGAGTGTGCCGTTAGAGTCAGCTTTCAATTGTAGAGATTACAAAACTTGAAAGATTCGTAGTACAATTAAATTGAAAACAAGTAATGAACATAATCTTCAAGAAATGGAACTCTGCAGAACCAAATGCAATTGGCTTTGTATGAGATGTTGCAAAGGAACTAAAGAAGTGAATGATCGTCATGTTGAATAACAAATGGAATTAGACATGCAACAAATTTCATGAAAGGCAGTGCGAAGGCGACACATGAAAGACTTCATATTCAAGAACGGGAAACTCGAGATACCGGTCTTGAGTGTACAAGACCACACCGAGTCACAATTTCAAAACCTAATCGTGTATGAGCAGCATCATCAAGGCGGAGACATCAAGTACTTTACGGATTATGTGACCTTCACGGATTGACTCATAAACTCTTCAAAGGACGTCGAGGTGCTCCGCCCATGTAGGGATTATTAAGAACTACTTGGGTGATGATGAGGTGGTTGCGCACATATTCAACAAGATGGGTAACTATGTCACTCTATCCAATTTCTATTACTCCAAGATCTTCAAAAATGTGAATGCGTATTGTAACAAGAGGTGGAACTTTGGATGCAAAACTAAGGAGGGAATATTTCCTTAGTCCTTAGGCTTTCTTGTCCGTTCTTGCAGCCATCGTGTTGCTCCTTCTCGCAGCAGCTCAAACATTACTTAGTATTCTTTCTTACAGAAAGCAAAAACAAATGTGATCAATATTGGTTCATATATTTCTCACAGTTTATTAAAATATCTAAAATATTTTACACATAATTGGTAAGATCTTAATGTCACAAATGGTCCCCGAACTTTCATCTAATGTTCAATTTCATCCATGAGCTTTCAATTTGCTTAGTTTGGTCCCTGAACTTTCATCTAATGTTCAATCTAGTCCCTAACTATTTGAAAATTGATCAATTTCCCTTTTTTAATACCAAACTTTTTTTATAAATAAAAAAAATACCAAACTGGGGTTTTTTTGGTAAAAAAATACCACATTTATGCAAAGTAATAAAGGTCAATATTTCTTTCCTTTCTCCATATTAAAAACAAATGGAAAAAAGGGATAGTAATAATAAATAAAGGTGAATCTTGCATTTTGATTTTTTTTTTATATGCAAATTACTGAATAATGTACAAAAGCCCATCAATCGATTTTTCCCTTTTCGGTGAAGTCCATAAAAAATCGATTGATGGGCTTTTGTACATTATTCAAGTAATTTGCATATACAAAAAGAAATCAAAATGCAAGATTCACCTTTGTTTATTATCACTATCCCTTTTTCCATTCGTTTTTAATATAGAGAAAGGAAAGAAATATTAACCTCTTTTACTTTGCATAAATGTGGTATTTTTTCGACCAAAAAAAAAAAACCAGTTTGGTATTTTTTTTATTTATAAAAAAAGTTTGGTATTAAAAAAAAAAAGAAATTGGTCAATTTTCAAATAGTTAGCTTCTAGATGGAACATTAGATGAAAGTTCATGGACCAAATTGAGCAAATCGAAAGCTCAGGGATGAAATTGAACATTAAATGAAAGTTCATGGACCAAATTGAGCAAATCGAAAGCTCAAGAATGAAATTGAACATTAGATGAAAGTTCGGGGACCATTTGTGACATTTTCCCTAAATCTTAATTTGTAACTTTCAACTCCTAATTTGATAATCTCTCAACACATCGTTTACTGCACCGATCTAGAGAATTGGGCCAGCATCTTTAAATTTGCATTTATCACAATTGTACAAGTTGTCTCCCTCACGAAGGCAATTGTGGTTTCTAGCTGGGTAGGTAGAACGTAGGGCTCTTAAATGCAGGACTCTTTCCATGTGTTCCATGAAGTTTCGTGAAATGGTCCGTTTTCACATAGTACAACGCAACTTGTGGATGACTTCCTCCGTCTTTCTCCTTAAGTCAATATTTGGCGTTTCTTTCTTAGTCATTCTGAGACTTTTGCATCTTCATCCAATTTATTGGAGTACCCTCCACCATCGGAATTTTGTATAAGTGGTTGGTGTAAGAGTTTTCCTAACACGGATTACATTAATTGATATTGTAATTTATCGTTTTACGAGATTGGTTTAAGGTAAGATAAAAAGTTTCTTAATTAGTCTAATATGTGACTGGCTAATATGAGCCGAATTGAGCCCGACCAGTAATGAGAGGGCTTCGCTAGACTCTATAAATAGTACTCAAGTTTATTCTCTAATCATAATACTCATAATTATCCTCATAAATGAGCATTTACTAAGCGTTAAGGGTGAGGAGCCGTCTCATTGAGGTAGTGATATTAATGGTAATAGAGGAAAAGTTCTTGAGTTTGGATCATCGCAATTTTGCATCAAGAATGATAGTCCAATTTGGGTACGCAAATCTCTTTACTTGTTTATATACATTCTTATTTCTAGCTATGGAGATTTTAGGTTATGCTTTTGTATCTTATATGTGATATCAGAGCCTCCATAAATTAGAATACGAACGCATAATTTTTTGCACCATTTTCGTGATTAATGTTCAATAAAAATCAATTTTTAATTACAAAAATAGAATAGGCTTGTCGAGACAAGTAAAATCGTGGTCAGCGCAACGTCAGGGGAGGTCGCATGCCGCCCCCTCCCCCCCCACGCGGCCCCATGTGCGGCCACGCACTCCCATGTGCGATGATGGCTAGTGCACGGGCTAGGGCCAACGTCATAATGATGTCAGCCACCAAGGTCATGGCACGGGTTCAACCCGACTCGTGACTTGACCTAGTTGATCATTGACCGACCCGATTGACCTAACCCAGATCCGACTCATTGACTCATTTGATGTGGCTCTCCATTGACCAAACCGGTCAACCGGTTGGATAGGGCGTTGACCAACCAGACTGGCAGTTGACCGGTGTAACCGGTCATACCAGATGCTGACCAGTCTGATCGGTCAGACCGCCAACTCAAATCAGTCTAGGCTGCCCTGCAAGTGCACTTCACGTGCCCCACACTCCGAACGCCCCCATGGGCACGTCTAGACTGCGATTGGGCCGTTCTTGAAGTCTATGTGCTCGTATGGAGATGCTATACACTGTGATATATTTATTTTTTATTCTTGATAATTTATAGATGTGAAAACCTTAAATACACGTGTTTGTTTTTGGGTATTTTTAGGGCATTTTTGTGTTTTTTCCATAGTTTTCTATAATTTTGGAAATACAGCTATAAGCTCACATGAATATCATCACATAAAGAATGTGTGGAGCATTGATTCATTGATAATGTTCAACATATATCAATGAATGGGAGCAATGTAATTGGCATAACATGTGATTTTAGTGACAAATTATCCCCGTCACTAAGGTTAAAAATAGTATATGATGTATGTGAGAAATAAAGTTTATATCCTTGGTATGAGAGAGTTTCGAAAATTTAATTGAATTGTGACCGCCGAAATGGCACACTTGATTGGGTTTGAGAAATATCGATCTCATATAATAATGAGATATCTCAGGTTCTAATGCGTGGTCATACTCCCAAAGGAGATGATTGTGTGTTAGTTCATGGAAGGATACATGACAGTATAGTAGAGGAGTGACTGATCCTAATGGTTTATACACCCAAAGGTGATGAATTCACGAAGATTAGAATATATTCTCATGACCGTTGTCATGTGGGGAGTATACATGTATTTTGCCCAAAGAAGATTATGTGATGATGCAAGTAACTCTTTGGACGTGCACTTGTATGTCTTCAAATTACACATTGTTCACATGATGCTAATTATATATTGTTTGTTATTTTAGTCACCTTTTAATGTAATTAATAACTCCATAACTATTGAGGTTTTTACTGTTCAAACTTTAAGTAATGGAAAGAGAATTTTTTGTATGGGAAAAAAGTAATCTGATTTACCTGTTATCCATAAAGCATTCCATTTAGGAACACTTGAAAAATGGCTTACCAACTTACTACACTATTAAAAAGGATGATGGAAACTTTGATGGCTTGAAATTATGTCTTGTTTAATGCCTAAGATTAGGATATATCTGCAATGACTCTTTAACATATGATGGTTTTGACAAGGTTAGAGATTACGCAAGATGGTAAATTTGAATTCTAAAAATCATACTCATAAAAGAACTCATGAAACCACATATAATTTTGACAATTTGGATCCTAAAAAGGCATTCTTCAAGGGATGGCGACCGTTGCTTCTTTTTAAGAAGAAAGACCACATAAAAATAGACTATATTAAATATACAAAAATTTGGTTATCCAAGCATAAGCCTGAAGGTAATGATTCTTTGACATTGTTTATGAATCCAAATCTTGTCATAAGCCAATCCAATTCATGGTGGGTAGATAGAGGTGCAATAAATTTGTTGTGTTTATCATATGAGAATTCATAAATCTAAGGAAACCAAATCAGGATGAATAATAACTCACTGTGGATAACAACGATAAAGTTGACGTTAAGTTTGTTGGAGATATCATTTTAATTCTAGATTCTATTTTTAATCTAATGTTAAGAAACACATTTTATATACTTTCTTTACGATGAAATTTAGTTTCCGTATCATATTTGAATATATGTACCTATTTTTTTTAAATTAAAAAAATGTTATTTTTATGTTCTTTAATTCAAATAAGATTGAGAACTCCATTATGTCCAATGGATTGTACAGATTGTGTTTAACTCTTAATGATAATATACGTCGCGTATACGGTCGAAAAGACTGTTTCCAAAAGACTTTTGACTGAGAATTAATCCCATGCATTAACGTCTAAAGAAATAGTAGACAGGCTGATAATATTGACATTCTATCTACTCTTTAAAGTTACCTAAATAATTGCGTAGACTATTGTTGAAGTAAGATAATTAAGATAAATAATAAAACAGCAGTCTAAAGTTCTAACTTGTTGGAGGTCATCCATATTGATCTTAGTGGACCTTATATGGTAGCGTTGTATATAAATTTTTATTTCAACACAATTATTGATGACTATTTCTTTCGTACTTGATTAAGAAAAAGTTCGAATATCTAAATAAATTTAAGAATTTTTTTTAGGACTTAAAAAAAAAAAAAGTTTGAATAAGTCTTAAAGATTGTTAGACTTAACCATGCTGGTGAATATTTTGGTAGGTATGATAACACTTGATAACTTAAAGAGCCATTTGTCAAATACTTGGAAGATTCTAGGACGGTAACTTAATTTATTATGCCTAAAAGTACTAAATATAATGATGTGGCCGGAAAGCGCAATATCACCCCTATGGAGATTATGAGGAGTATGTTTAGTAGGAAATTTATCCAGCTTTCTGTGGGGTGATGCTTTGAAAGAGATCTTTTCACATACAAAATTATATTTTTACCAAAGTTGTTGCATTGACTCATTTTGTGTTATGGACTAGATGTAAATCTAACTTGAATCATTTTAAAATTTAGGAGTGTCCGGCAGAAGTGAGGTTTTATAATCCAACGTTAAGTAAGTTGGAATCCAAAACCACTTGGGATTAAATTTTGTATCTTACCCAAATCATTCAAAGGGTTATCGATTTTATGACCCTAATGAAGGTATAAGAATTGTGGAATCACATATAGTAAAGTTTTTGGAATTCGAAGTAGTCACAGAGGATAGCTGCTCTCAAACTATTAAGGATAATAGTACAGTGGAAATCATTGTGTTTTTGTCTTTACCTATACAAATGATTGTGGAGTTTTCTACACCACAAACTAAGCCTATTTAGGTTCAAAATACTGTTATTGAGACAGTTCTTGATGAAGTTTCTCAAGCCTCTTAGGTGTAGGATGAAATGGTTGTAGTTCCACTCAAGCGATCTATTAAGGAGAGACGATTAATTATACCACAAGACTATAGAGTCTATTTGTGAGAGCATGACTATGATATCTATTGCATGGTCAATCTAGTGACTTATACAAATATTGTTTCTTATCCTCAATCAGATCTAAGATTAGATGCAATGAAAGACGAGATGCAACCTATGAAACATAATAGTGTTTAGGAACTTATTGAGTTGCCCGAAGGTCACAAGCTCATTAGTCGCAAGTTGGTGTATAAGACTAAAAATGACTGTAAAGAAAGATTGAGGAGTTTAAAGCCAAATTGGTAGCTAAAGGATTTCACTTAGAAAGGAAGGGTGGACAGTGAAGAATAAAAATAAAAATTTAGTCTCTTCTAAAGATTTTTCATAGTGACCATGGCATTAGTAGCTTATTTTGATATATAATTACACCAAATAGATGTTAAAACTATCTTTCCAAGTGGATACCTTGATAACGAAGTCCATATGGTCTAATTCGGAGGTTTTATAGCAGATGGTTTAGGTAAGTTTGTGTGTAGACTAAAAAGTCTTATTTGCGGCCTCAAGCAAGTTTCCAGACAATGTTATTAAAGTTTCATAATGTTGTTACTTCATTCAGTTGAGAACAAAATAAATCAGTGTATAAACTGCAAGGTCAGTAAGAGAAAATTTATTTTTCTCACACTCTATATATATAATATCTTGCTTCCAAGTAGTGATTTTGAATTACTGCATGAGACAAAATATATATTATCGAAAAATTATCACTAGGTTACTGCTAATAAGCTTTTGAAGTACTTAAAAAAGACAAAAAACTATATGCTGATTTACAAACATGTTCAAGTCCTGCAGTTAGTAAGGTATTTGGATGTAAACTTTGATGGCTATTAGGATGGCATGAAGTTGACAACTGAATACATCTTTATGTTAGCAAGAGGTGCGATAAACAGAAATCTATGTCATTCTCTATTATGTAAGCGGAGTTTGTGGTATGTTTTTCGGCTATTACTCAGGTTATTAGGCTCCGAAACCTCATTAGAGAGTTGATTGTATTTGACTTTATGAATAGACCCATATTGCTATATTGAGACAATAACTCTGCAATGTTATTTATTAACAATAACAAAGGTATCAAGGAGTCTAAACATATGGTGACATTATAATATAGTCTATTTCCACAAATGATATAGTTGGATATCTACTAACTAAAGGCCTTCACCATTGTATTCTTAAACGACATGTCATTAACATGGGCTTAGGAGCATGATGAGATGCCGTTATTTAGTGGAAGTTGTTTCAATTTTGCTCTAATAAAGTTTACATCTATATTTGTTACATTTAGTAATATTTTAATATGTATCAACTTTTGCATTCAATAAAATATTTATGAATGTATTGTTATTTTGTTAAATATATATTAGGTATTGTATAAATCATGAGTGAAGGTTAGGAGCATTCAGTTATTAGCCTTGAGCATATGTTTTGTTACACATACAGAAAAGTTAACCGTAAGGATAAGGCATATGTAGGGTTATTGAACCATAAAGATATTTTCTAGTGATATATGTTTTTGTGATACTTAAGGTAAGAGAATGTTAATTGACAAATGAGATAATATATAAGGTATTACTATCAATAAAATTAAATACACTTGAGTCTTTATCTAATTGTTGTACTATTGAATCCAAACCAATAAAGTTAAATGTATTCGTGACCATGGAAGGCTCTGTGTGTATACATGCCCGTGATTCAATATTTGAGAATTTATAGTATAGGATTGACTATTAAGAATTATCTCTACAATAAGGTTCGCACATACAGTATAATTTCAATTAATATAGCCCAAGTAGGAAAATATAAGAGTTTTCCTAACATGGGCTATATTAATTGATGTTGTAATTTACCATTTTACGGGATTGGTCTAAGGTGAGATATAATATTTCTTAAGTAATCTAATATGGGGCTGGCTAAGGTAGGTCAAGTTAAACTTGGCCCGTAATGAGAGGGCTGGCTGGAAACTCTATAAATAGTGTTCATGTCTCTCCTCTAACCATAACACACACAATTATTCTCACGAAAGAGTGTTTACCAAGCACTAAGGGTGAAAGACTATCTTATTGAGCCAATGATATAGAGGGCAATAGAAGAGAAGTTCTTGAGTTTGGATCACTACTATTCCGCATTAAGAATGATGGTCCAAATTAGATGTGTAAATCCGTTTACATGTTTATATGCATTATTGATTCTAGCTATAGAGATCTTAGGTTGCACTTTCACATCTTACAACTCTACGGAACCAATGCAATTAACTATGTATGAGATGTTGCAAAAGAAGTAAAGAAGTGAATGATCTTCATGTTGAATAACAAATGGAATTAGGCATGCAGCAATTTTCAAGAAAGGCAGTGCGAGGGCGACATGAAATACATCATATTCAAGAACGGGAAACTCGAGATACCGGTCTTGAGTGTACAGGACCACATCGAGTCACAATTTTGAAACCTAATAGCATATGAGCAGCATCGTCAAGGTGGAGACATCAAGTACTTTACGGATTATGTGACCTTCATGGATTGCCTCATAAACTCTTCAAAGGACGTCGAGGTGCTCTGCCCATGCATGGATTATCAAGAACTACTTGGGCGATGATGAGGCGGTTGCGCAGATGTTCAACAAGATGGGTGACTACATCACTTTATCCAATTTCTATTACTCCAAGATCTTCAAAAATGTGAATGCATATCGTAACAAGAGGTGGAACGTTTGGATGGCCAAGCTAAGGAGGGAATATTTCCTTAGTTTTTGGGCTTTCTTGTCCATTCTCGCAGCCATCATGTTGCTCCTTCTCGCAGTAGCTCAAACATTATTTAGTATTCTTCGTCATAGAAGGAAAAAATAAATGTGATCAATGCTGGTTCTATATTTCTCATAGTTGATTGAAATACCTAGAACATTTTACAGGTAGTTGGCAAAATCTTATTATGTAACTTTCAACTCCTAATTTGATAATCTCTCAACGCATCATTTGACCGCACCAATCTAGAGAATTGGGCCAGCATCTTTATATTTGCATTTATCACAATCGTACGAGTTGTCTCCCTCGCGAAGGCAATTATGGTTTCTAGTTGGTTAGGTAGAACGCAGGGCTCTTACATGCAGGACTCTTTCCATGTGTTTCATGAAATTTCGTGAAATGGTCTGTTTTCACATAGTACAACGCAACTTGTGGATGACTTTAAGTCAATATTTAGTGCTTCTTTCTTAGTCTTTTTGAGACCTTTGCATTCATCCAATTTATTGTAGTACCCTCCACGGTCGGAATTTTGTATAAATGGTTGGTGCATCTGATAGTCTCATTTTATCTCTACTTCACTGAAAAACGCTCCCACAAAAAGAGAAGAACTGGACACTACGTGGTAGTAGCTGGTCTAGCTTGGCGAGAAGAATCAGCAGCCACCAATGTAATCAAGTAATTCTTGCGAATTTCCTTTCCCTTTTTTTGATCCTTGACTGTTGTGATTATTCACATTGAGGAAAAAAAAAACATAAAGTTGAAGGATGAGACCATTTCTTTTAATTCCGAATTATGGTCCTTTAGGCACCTCGGAGTTCCGAGCGCACGCACATCCCTCGGTGGTCAATGAAATTGCGACGCCCAGGATGTGTCGCCGACCCATAAATTTTATTGCACATGCGGTAATGACAAATAAAACCCCTCACAGCAAATAGTATGGGATAGAAAAGTAGGATAACAAATTCACAACCAAAACACGCCTTTATAAACAACCGACTAGTTTATATACATTACTAGTCTATTTACCAAAAAGATCAGTCCTCAAAAGGAAACTATCTTACTATCCCCTAGTCAGACAAGTTCACCGATCCTTCGGACTCCACAGGCTCCAGGGGCGTCGGGTCCACCTCAACACCATCAGGATGGTCAGCTGTACATTCGCCAACAATGGCGTTGACTATCGTAGCAGAGACCTCAAAACCCTGGAGGGGACTAACTCTATATCCATTGAGCCCACGACGAAACCACGCCTTAAATCGATGAGGTACACTCAGGTGGGCCCTCATTGACCTAGACGGTGGTCAATACGAGCTCATAGACCAAACCTTGTGGCCTCCGGGAACGGGGAAGTCAGTAACCAGCTCCGTAACCCTTCTAGGCATTCCAATTGTTAATCACGACCACACATGGGCACGGCCTACTCAACATTCGGCAGTCTTCTAGCGTAGCCAGGGATCGCCTCATCCCTTGAGCGCGGCAACGTCCACCCGACACATATCGTGGACGGCATTCCCGAAGGAGCTTGGGTCCGGCCTCTACCGCGATCTGGCATCCATTTATAGGGCATCCCATATAGAGGCACATCCACCTGACTCATTTCGGGGATGGGTTCTTTTAACCAACACATGACCATTCAATCTCGACCAAGGACACCATGCATTGCACTCAAATGCCTCGATTAAAATAGTGAACTTGGCCTATTTTTTCATATTAGAAATACACGGTAAAATAATCGTGTGTGGGTACACGGTCAATTTGAACCAGAAAAATTGATACCCTTTCTTTTAAAATCCCACTATTTCATATAGTCTTTAAAACCATTTTCGATGTTAAGACCTGACACCTGTGATTTTCTAATTAAATATCGAAATTTCACAATATTGGAATAAATAACCAAAATTCCAATCACCACTCAATTTGCACAAATTATCACTCAATCGAATAAACTAAGCACACCACTGCAATCGCACTAAATTCCAAATCCGACTATCTCGAGATAATTTCCGGAAAATATTAAATAATTAAATAAATACCAAAATTAATTAAATAATTCAATTTAAATTCAATAAATGCCAACTTAGGCCGGAAACGCTAATCTAACCACCTAAATGGGCCTAGAAAATTTCCGAACCTATCTAAATAAATAGCACGATCTAATTAGCCCTTAATTAGTCTATTCTAACCACCTAACATGCACAATTCAATAATTAAATCACTAATCTAATCTAACTAACCACCTAATCCCTAATTAGCCTAAACTAATTATCCACTAAGCGTCATTAACTCCCTAAGTAGAGTTTAGCAAGTAAACTCACCGGTTTAGTGGGCCGGTGAGTCCATGACATCGGCGACGTAGAGGTGAGCGACTCTCGAGCCTGCGGCGACACCAACGGAGGTCCGGGTGGGCCTAAAAAGGGGCCATGAGCCCTCATCCCTAGCTGAGAGTTCGGCCACTGCTTGTTGGGTCGAGACGGCTACTTGGCTCGGGAACCGGGCACAGCGGGACGGTGAGGCTATTGCGGGGTCAGGCGGGCGACGGTGGTGGTTCCAACAGCTTGGTGACCAGCGATGGGTTGGATAGAGGCTCGGGAGACGGCGACTAGGCGTGAGATGAGCGGGAAGGAAGGACAGTGCGCGCGAGCGCGAGCGGGCAACTCCGGCTGCTTCGACAGTGGTCAATGGTGAAGGGGGAGGCTTCTCTGGTTTGTCTCTGTAATTTTGAGCTTTAAAAGTGCTCAACAATGGATAAACTAGGTCTCAAGGAGGAAGAAGGAGCTGCTGAAGAGAGGGGGGGTCCTATTTGGCCGCAAAGTCCATGGAAATATCCCCTTCTACTCATTGCATGCCCCCACTAGCCTTGGCTGTCATCCATGGCCAATTTTGGGCGAATTCCCCCCAAATTGATTCAATTCCCCTTCAAGACTTCTCCAATTGAGCTCAATTTGATGTCCATAAATTTAGCTAAGGTGCCATCGTCCATATCATGATTTTTCCTCGTCAATTGAACCAACTTGATGGCCAAAAATGTGATAAAAAATGGTCCCTCGAATTTTCCTGTCCAAAATAACCTTACTTTGATTTTTCGCAGAAATCTTCGGTTTACAGAAAAATCTTCGGAGGATAAGTCGACGCTCCTAAAATGAATCGTGACATGACAGAACTTTCAATTTTTGAAATCAGGTTTAAATTCGACGTTAATTTCAACTGGACGCGATTTTAGCGTGATCTAGCCTACCGGGTAGCTTTTAGGAAATTTTAGCGCAATTGACCCGTTGTCGATTATTTTCGAGCCACATTGTGCATCTTTGACACATTGGTGACTCTCGGTTGTCGTGAAAATCTCGAGATGTCAAATACGAGTACAAGGTATAGAAATGACAAAAATCGGTCTAGTGCCATTCGACAGAAATTTTGCAATCAGGTGGGATCACCCACACACTAATCATATACCTCTATCGAATCGACCTATCTCTGGTCTCTGATCGATTTTGACGGTGCCGTAATGACCCTTATAGATTAGCACGGTCGAGCAGTCAATTTATGGTCGAATTCTCAAGTCTATTGCATTAAAATCCCTTAACGGCTTCACTCGATAGATTAATTATCTCGTGAGTGATCAGCTCAAAGAAAAAGACTATAGGCGCGTCGATGAAAAGCCTGACTCATTCAATTGAAAACAGAACATGAAAATCAGGATATCACATCATATGTGTCATGAAAATTAGTATGATGACCAAAAGTGAAATTTAAAATATCATAAGAGGACAGTCTTTATAAGTTGCCCTTAATCAAAGGGAAGCACATGTAAAACAATCGTCTTTGTTTTACTACATGCGGCAAAATAATATTGGAAGTGCTAAAAGTTATAATTAACCTTTTTTTTTTCTTGACATGGTAGTGCTTCAACAAAATGATTTTTGTTGACGTGAAGACTGCGCTGCTAAAAAGCTCAGCACACGAGAATGGACTACATTAATTACTAATGTGACTTCTGAAAAAACTTGCCAAGTTAATTGACTGAGCCAATTTGACGTTTTCCTAAGTTTTCTTAGCCTTCTTTACTTTTAGGGCTTTGTTCATTTCTCACAAAACAACTTTCAAGAAATCATTTTTCAAATTTTCTTGCATCCGTTTCACAAAAAATAAACTAGTTAGGGAAAATATTTTCCATTAGCAGAAAAAATGTCTTTTAAAATAGGAGAAAATATTTTCCATTTTTCAAGATGAAAATATTTTCCTTACTCACTTTCTCATATCTCACACCCATATTAACCTTCCCATCTTTCTTTCTTTTTTTCCATTTAAAAAATTGAATTTTTAATTATTTTTTTCTTTTTATTTTTTCTTTTCTCTTTTTCTTTTTCTTTTTTAATTTCTGTCTTGCTAGTCGCCAATCACAACAACGGCTGACTATCGACCACGAGATAAGCCTTAAGCTCGCCAACCTCTAGTGATCTCGTCGCTCACTAGATCGGCAAGCCTCAAGCTGGCAAGGCCTAAGGCCTTGAGCTCGCCGATGTCAAGCAAGTTGGACCTCGCCTTCAACCGGTCGCTAACCGGTGACTAGCTAAAGAAGAAGAAGATAAGAAGAAAGATAAAAAAAAAAAAAAAGGAAATTAAAAAATCCATTTTGAAAAATAAATTGATAAAAAATTATTGAAAAAGAGTCCATTGAGGAAAATATTTCCTTATTAAATAGCGAAAAATATTTTTTGTTTCATTTTCAAGTTTCAGCCAAATATTATAAAATAATTATATATATATTTTAAAATAAGCATTCTCACACTTTTTGTGAATCGAATGAAGGCTTAATTCAATGAATATGCACTGGTAGTCGTCTCAGCCCTCTGACAGTGCAGCCTAAGGATGGATAGGGATTGATAGGAATGCCGATGGACGACAGTGTCCATTCCGTTGTTCCTGCCAATCCGTCGGTCTAGAAATAAGCGCCCCTCAAAATTCCTAAACGTGCGGGCTTCATGGAACTCTCCTGTATCTAGAAAAATAAAGAACCTTCCTAAAGCTGACCCCACCATTACTCCTTGTGAATAATGGGCCATTTTTACTACAAATGCCATAGAAATGCAGTTGGCAACTGGAGACTATTTCTCATATAGAAAGTTGTCAAATATAGTTATGATTTCTTTCTTCCAAAAAGGAAATGAAACCAAAAAGAATTAATTATTGCATGTGAACATTTTTTAAAATTTTGAATAACTACCTAAATATAAAACTCGTTTGAGGAGTAAATTAGAAACTTTACCAGATCGCTTTTCTTGATTAAATTTTGTCATGTCTTTTATTTGGTCTTATTTAGAGTTATGTAGAATTAAAGCATATTGAAATGATTTTCGAGTTAATTGTCCATTTATAGATGACTTATTTTTACTGAATTGATAAGGCAAATTTATATTCCGTTATGTGAAAATCATGTTAGGTATCATTTTTGTTGTAACAACGAAAAAGAAAAATTAAAGTGTGACGTGAAATTGGTAAAGCAGGGAGAAAATAATAAGAAGGACAATGCTGGCCTAATAGTGCTGTGTGTGCTTCAAACTAATAGTACATTTTGAGCCTTTAGTATCACTTCAAAAGCAACATGGTACAAAACATTTGATTAATTAATAATCCAGCTTAATTAGTAGAAGATGCCAGGCATTTTATGGAAGAGAAAAATGAATAACTTTGTTTAAGTTAATACCTTAATATTGATATAAAATCTATTTCACATTAGACAACTTTGTAGGAAATTTGAAAAGAAAATTTTAATTCCAAAATAAAAAAAAAAATTCCACTCAAAATCCCACCATTTCCCACTTTGGGAAATATGGTATCGAGATTGCAACATTACTATACCAAGCTTTTCGCAAAAATAAATTAAAACAAATCACAAATATGGACTATATATATTTTTGTGGGAGAAGAACAATAGAAGTGTCAAAAGTTGTGTATGACGTTTATTTTAGTGCCAATTTTTTTTTTTAAATCACTTAACTGCCATTTAAAAAAAAAAAAAGATCATTTAAGTACAACTTCGATATGAGTCGCTGGAAATCTAACGTGGCCATATTTTATTAATTTATTAGTCTTACGTGGCCAATCAACATACAACACCTAAACAATGTTGTGTAGACAAGTTGACAAGTGATTATTTGACTGCCAAAAATTACAGATATGAATCACTTGAGTGCTAATTATTGTTAAAAGTGATCACTTAAGTACTAATCGTTATTTTAAAAATATCACTTCAGTGCTAGTTATTGTTAAAAAGTATTCACTTATGTGCCAATCTCAATTAAAAAGTGATAATTTTGCAACATCGTTTTGGATGTCCATGTGGATTGGTTTTTTTAAAGATAAGCCAAGTCATATTAAAATTTTAATTATAAAGGCCACGTAATTAATTTGGCCAAAATTTATCGTCGAAGACACTTAAGTAAATGTTTTTTTTTTCCAAATTTGGCACTTGAGTAAGTTGGCAAAAACTTTTGGTATTAAAATGAACGCTGTACATAACTTTTGGTACTACGAATATTCTTTTCCCTATTTTTCCATGGCTAACACCTTTTTATTTTTGATAATCTAGATGGACAAGTGCAAGTAGGTTGACTAACTGAAAGCTCGTTAGAACAAATTATCAGCCCTTAAACTGACTGAGTTTAGGTCTTTTGCCCGTACAAGTGATCCTAACTCAGAGCAATTTCATTCGGTAGGTGAACTTTGAATTTGTGACTTTAAGTTTTAAAGTTGGAATTCTACTGATCCCCCAACCAATTGTGTCAATCTACAAGATTATGCTAGCACCTTTAGTGTTGAAAGTGTAATAAGTTGAAGGAATTTATAGTAACTAGCTAATAGCTGGAATGTCAGAATCTATTGACCCTCCGACCAATAAGGGGTTGGTTTTCGCATAGTATAATGCAATTTGTGGAAGACTTCATGCGTTGATCTCCTAAAGTCAATTTTTTATGTTTCCTTGTGAGTCTTTCTTAGCTCTTTACCTCTTCATCAAGTTCCATCAACTTTCAGTTTGTTGCAGCCCAACTTTGCACGCATTTGGTAAAATCTAAACATGTGACTTCCAATTTTTAACGTGGAAATCTCTTGATGAGCCAATCAATTGCGCTGAAACACAGGACAAGACAGGCATCTTTACCTTTTCACCCATTGCACGTGTACAAGTTGTCTCCATCGTGATGGCAATTATAATATCTAGCCAGTAGTTAGAACATAGGAATCTTTCCAAATTTCCATTTAAGTTTCATAAAGTGATTGGTTTTTTGCATAATACAATGCAACTTGTGGAGGACTTTATAGGTCGTTATCATAAAGTCAATTTGTGATGTCTCTTTTTAAGTCTTTCTTAGCCTTTTGCCTCTTCATCAAGTTCCATGAACTTTCATTTTATTGCAATCCCGAAAATAGCTTACGCATGGAATCTGAACATGTGACTTGCAATTTCCAAATTGGACATCTTCTTATGTGCCAACAGATTTTTCATTAAGGATTTGATCTGCATCTTTATATTTACGTTTGTTATAAGTGCACAAGTAGTCTCCATTGCGAACGAAATTATGATATTTAGTTAGTAGCTTGAATGTAGGGCTCTTTCCAAATGTTCCATTAAGTTTGTAAAATGGTTGGTTTTCACTTAGTACAATGCAACTTGTGGAAGACTTCATATGTTAATGTTTTCTTATGTCTTTCATAGCCTTTTGCCTCTTCATCAACTTCATGAACTTTCAGTTTATTACAAGAACTTCCATCTTCAGAATTATTGATGAACAAGGTGGAAAGAGATGAATGAAAGCATGTTTTCTTTTGTAGGGGTACCAATTTCGTGCTAAACTTTCCAACATTGCCAATGTATTCATAAATCTTTACACCAAATTTCAATATAATCATTCCAACCAATTGCTACTAGAAAAATCACATAGGTGTCGATCTAGAAGTTGTCTGTATCAACATGCAACATAACAACATGCAACGTAAGACAATCAACTGGACGAAAAGTCAGCAATTTTTGGCAATAATGGGCAGAAAAACTACATTGAAATTTTACGTAAAGATTGAGAACTAAATTAGTAAAATT
Organism: Eucalyptus cloeziana; assembly: GCA_014182715.1. Lineage (NCBI taxonomy): Eukaryota > Viridiplantae > Streptophyta > Magnoliopsida > Myrtales > Myrtaceae > Eucalyptus > Eucalyptus cloeziana. The sequence goes on along the minus strand of CM024641.1, from coordinate 29,272,490 downwards.
GGAAAGTTAAAGTAAAATTGGCATTCATACAATAGAGTTAGGACTGGTTGGGTAATTATTGTAGATATAAGCGTCCCCTTAATTCCTGGACGAATAGGAACAGGAAACTAAAACAACTTTACGAATATGGACTATATATATATTTTCCATTGCCGACACTTTCCTTTCTCTGATAATCTACGAGGACGAGAGCAAATGACAGGCCAACTGACGGAAGGTCCATCGAAACATTCCATGAGCCTCTGAATCAGTTAAATTCTAACCTTTTACCTGTGCTGCTAGCCTAACCCAAAGCATTTTAGATGCATTTGGTAGAATCTGAATGTGTGTGCCTTCCGGTTCCTAACTTGAGAATCTCTTGACTTCCCAACCAACTGTGCTCATGCAGAGGATACAAGTCTACATCATGAAGGCGATTATAATATTTAGCCAGTAGCCAGAAAATAGGACCCATTACAAATGTTATAAAAAAAAAAAGCTATAAAGATTTTTAAAGTGGTCAGTTTATGCATAGTAAAATGCAATTTGTGGAAGACTTCATTCGTCGTTCTCATAGTCATTTTTTAATGCTTTATTATGTCTTTCTAAGCCTTTTGCCTCTTCATCAACATCTAGGAACTCTCAATTTAATGGTAACTTCCATCTTCAGAATTATTGACCACCAAGGTCGAAAGAGATGAACAAGAGCATGTTTTCTTTTGTAGGGATACCAATTTAGTCCTAAACTTTCAAACATTACCATAGTCATAAACCTTCACACAAAATTTCAATGTAATCATTCCAACTAGTTGCCACTAGAAATCGCAGACATGTCAGTCTATAAGTTGTCCACATCAACATGCAACATAAGACAACCAACGACGACTGAATGCTATGTTGGTAATTTTTGGCTACAATGGTTAGAAGGACTACTTTGGAATTTTGTCAACATGCAACATAAGACAACCAACGATGACTGAATGCTATGTTGGTAATTTTTTGCTACAATTGGTTAGAATGAATACTTTGGAATTTTGCGCAAAGGTTGATGACTAAATTAGCAAAATTGAAAAATTTAGATAGAATGTTTATTCATACAATAGGATTAGGACTGATTAGGTAATTATCCTATATATAAGCGTCCCTTTAATTTCTGGACTTGTGGGAACTAGAAACTAAAGCAGCTTTAAAAATAGGACTATATATATTTTTTCCATGGCTGACACCTTCCTTTTTCTGTTAATCTGTGGGGATGAGCGCAAATGATAGGCCGACTAACAGAAGGCCCGTCGAAACATTCCATGAGCCTTTGAATCGGTTATATACTGGTAGTCCAACCCAAAGCATTTTACATGCATTTGGTGGAATCTGAACGCGTGACTTCCGGTTCTTAACTCGAAAATTTCCCTACGCTCCAACCGACTGTGCTCATGCAGAGAATTGGGCTGGCATAATTATATTTACATATACTACAAATATAGCAAGCTGTCTGCATCTTGAAGGCAATTATAATATCTAGCCATTAGCTACGACGTAGGATCGTTTACAAATGTTAAAGAAAAAAAAATCCATGAAGAATTGTAAAATGGTCAATTTTGCAACTTGTGGATGACTTCATACGTCGTTCTCATAAAGTCAACTTGTGGAAGACTTCATATGTGTTTTCTTTTGTGTGGTCTCAAGTGAAACATGTTTGTATTTGGTTTGGTGGAGTCTCATTTTATTTATACCCATATCACTGAAAGCACAATCCCACGAAAAGAGAAGAATTGGTCTAGCTTGGCAAGAAGAATGAACAATCACCAATTCAATCAAGTAAGTCATCATGAATTTCCCTTCCTTTTTCTGATCCTCCACTATTAGATCATTTTTGTAATTTTTCCTAATATATTGATTTGTTTAAATTCGATGCCAGCTTCACATGTTCAACTCTAGTGCTTAGTCAGCATTCTCCATTAATAATCAAGGGAAATGCATAATTTGTTTTGAAAATTTATTCGGAAATTTGTTTATTTATTTATTTTTTGAGGTGGGCATCCAGGGGGAGGATGTTTGGAGATTAGTTTTAGGGTTATATATTTCCCAAAAAATGGTAGGATGACCAAAATTAAAAACTGGCAAGAGTATATACAAGGACATTTTTCATAAGTAGCCCTTCATGAAAGGGAAGCACATGAAGAACCATTTTAAGAACATGAAAAACCATATTCTTGCTTTACTATGTGCTTATTATCACAATAATTATGTCGTAGCCAATACAACATGCTGGGATCTATGACCATTCCATGTTGCAAGATCATGTCTCAATCCACATCGAGAATATGCTTCGCGGTATGCCTGCCACTTGTTAGGGAAATCCCTTATGATATTTTGAAGATGACAAAATAAATCAAAGGCTACAATGTGTTTAATTGTTGAGTAACAAACTATGCGGATGATAGAACATATAAATGATATTGTCAAAGTCCGAAGACTGCTAGAAGACTAAATGTAACACATGTCCAAAGTTTATTCTGAAGATTTCTAGATTTCTGTGTCAAAGTTTGAAGACTGCTAGACTTTAATGTCAAAGTCTGTTCTACATTAGAAGTCTGCCCACTTTGACAAATTCCAGACTGAACCTGAATGAAAAACTAGAAGACAGACTCTATGCTGAAGCTGAATTTATTCAAACTATATCCAGACCTTAAAACTAAATCTATTCAGAAGCAGAATATGCTCAGACAAATTGTAAAGTTTATTGCTCTTAGACTTTACGTCTAGAACGAGACAAATCATAACACAAGCCCCAAACATATAACGGCTAGTGATCTGGTTTGGATTCTACATCAAGATTGATTTGATTGAATCAATCTAATTGATTGACAATTAAATCTTGAAGACAAGAACTTTCTATACGAAGAAGCTCTACTTATGGAAACCAAGATTCTGTTTGTATGAGCGATCATAATCAATTTGGGATTCTACTTTTATCACTCAACGACTACCAACTCTTCTAGATACAGATCTGTCCAATGAGTAGATTGGCAGACGATCCTCAAGATGCTGTCCAACGAGTAGATTGGAGGACGATCCTCAAGATACTATCCAACGGCTAGTTTGGAAGTGGAGGAGTATTTAAGGAGATGAAGGACCGATGAGCAAGTAAGAGACGAAGTGTAGAATTTATAATTCCAAAGTTTGAGCAAACCTCGATCATACACTTGTCTTTGGTGAGCTTAAATGTTTGTGATCGTGAGAGAAATACCAAAAGAGTGACTTAGTGAGATAGTGTGATCTACTACTAAGTGTTTGCACTCAAAGTTGTAATCTCTTGTTGATTGTATAGTGGAATCCAACTAGAAGGCTGTTAGCGTGGGAGAGTGAACGTAGGCTTGATCTAAGTCGAACCACTATAAACTTTGTGTTTCTATTCTCTTTCCCTGAACTCCTTTATTTTGTTCGTAGTTCTATTTAACTGCTAAAGTTTGAACTCCCTCAAAGTCTGTTGTTCTTCAGACTCGGTTTCAAAAGTCTGTTGTTATTCAAACTTAGGTTAAAAGTAAAGGTTTTCACTGCATTTTGCAGAATCTGTTTTCACACCTATTCACCCCCCTCTAGGTGTTCATACTAGCACTTTCACCACTTCGCTGGAGCATATATTTAGGGTCCTTCATCAATAGCGCCAAGTCAATGAGAAAACCTATGAACCCAGTGATTCTAGCCATCGGCCTTTATCACTATGGAAATGACAAGTTCAAATTCATGGACGTGCAAAAACTGCAATACTCGTAGCAATTGCTGAAAAGGAGAGAGGAGGGGAGCGTCGACAGGTATGTGCTGACTCTCAGGGAACTGGAACAGCGGGTGCGTAATTGGTATGCGGAAACCATCGACCTTCCCAAGAAAAGTTTCTTGCGATGATGCTCATTGATGGTTGTTTCATCGTTGAGCGTCAATAATTATATGTTCTTAAAATGGTTCTTCAAGTGCTTCCCTTTCATTAAGGGCTACTTGCGAAAAATGATCTTGTATATACTCTTGCCAGTTTTTAATTTTGGTCATCCTACCATTTTTTGGGAAATATAACCCTTAAACTAAAGGAGTTAGGAGTCAGGTTTAGGGCTATGCAAGGGGGTCAACTGAGTGACATCAAATTCAAGAACAGGAAACTCGAGATACCGGTATTAGAGGTAGAGGACAAGACCGAATCAAAATTTCGAAACCTGATTGCGTATGAGCAGCATCGTCAAAAGAGAGACATCAACTACTTTACGGATTACATGGACTTCATGGATTGCCTCATAAACTCTTCAAAGGACATCGAGGTGTTTCGCTGCGGAGGGATTATTAAAAACTACTTGGGTGATGCCAAGGTGATTATGCAGATGTTCAACAAGATGTGTGACTACATCAATGTATCCGGTCCCTATTCCTATTACTCCGAGATCTTCCAAAATGTGAATGCGCATTGTGGCAAGAGGAGGAATGTCTGGATGGCGAAACTGAGGAGGGAATATTTCCATATTCCTTGGGCTTTCTTGTTCGTTCTTGCTGCCATTGTGTTGCTCCTTCTCATAGCAGCACAAACAGTATTTACTATTCTTTCTTACGCAAAGTAAAGTTCAATGTGATCATTGCTGGTTCATATATTTCCCCTGGACCATCTACTCGTGTTCCATAGCCAATAGTATTATCTTGTTTTCCATTGTGGACAAACCCCTCGTGCTTAAAGAAACATAGTGGAAAGTATTTATGCTTTGAATGAGGTCCCCAAGTCTGTCTTCATTTGGAACTAGATGATTACAACAAAAAACCAACAGGACATTAGAGACCAACTTGGCCTATGGATCAAAAAGAAAAGCAAAAGAGGTACATCCAACTTAGATTATTACAATAGATATGGTAGGATCACCCTAAGAAGTCTCTTCTTCCCACAAAAATATCTAGCTGGTTCTCTGATCATGCTTGACCTAAAAAAAGTGTTTCAATTCAACTTGGACCGCAACTAAAAAGAACACACAGCAGCTTCATATCTCTGAACGATTTGATGGAATCCACATCAATAGTAGGAGAAGTTCTCCAAATGATATTATCAACAACCTCTGAATCAGGATGGATACTCCCAAAAAAAAAAAAAAAAAATCAGCCTTTGGACCGTCTCCTGATCAGATATACTTGCATTGATAGAAAGGCCATGCTACTCTGTAAGAAAACAGCAAACCAATGAGCTCCATAACATCAGTCTTATTTTGCTGATAAATTTGTCTAAAACAGCCCAAGTGAGGGAAGGAATTGTTCCATGGGAAGCCTTATCGGAACAACATTAAATTCTCATAGAAATCAACCTGCATTTAATAACAGAAAGGCAAGTATAATTCCTATTAGGATGGTCTAAAGCACATTCATTCATGTCAGCCAACAAAATATGCAATTAGTAAGGAGGTAAGTTTATTCACCTCCTTTCTCTGCACATTTGATGTCATGCATTTAATAACAAAACTAGAATTAGCTTAAAGTCTCTAAACACATACTCAATAAATAGTACATCCACCAAGCATTCATCCTTGCAACAACATTTTCCAAATTGCACAATACATCTCTCCTTCCTGCCAAACCAAGCACAATGCACCCAATGACACAATAACATCACATGATCAGCAGATAGTACATCCATCACAGGTTAGAAGCCACAGGTTAGCAGGTCCAATAAGTCTTAAAAGCAAACATGTACATGAAATATTTATAATAACCCCATGTGGTGCTTCTCATGTGATTAGTATGCTCATAGGAGTTAGTTGAATCTTCATTCATATCCGATTGAGAAGACACTTCATTGCCGCTTTTGGCATTTGTTTTTTCATTTGGTGTTTGACCATTTGTTTTGTTTGTCAATGCAAAATATAATCCATCTCTTTCAATGAGCATGTAAGAAGAAGAACCACAACTTGTAAAGGTAAGAAACGCAATATCGAAGGGTAATAAAATACTAATCGCAAACTAAAAACTCTTCACATGAATTTTGACGAGGCAGAAAAGCACTCACCCTTGTAGGGGCAAAACCAAAGAGCAAGAAAAATACCAGAAAGGGGGGTGAACAGAATCAGAAAAAACAACAGTCAGTATAAACAACAATGGATTTGGAACAATTAGAACTAGTAATCATCACCTAAGTTGAAGCAAAGCTCCATTTGGATCAATCTTGGTCAACAATTGTGGATTTGGCAAGGAACCAAGAGAGATAAAAACATGAACAAAGAATCCTAAAATTTTGTCCAATTCGACTTAAGCAACCCAGAGAAAGCCCAAAACAGCCCCACTGTGGTCCGAGTAAGCTATCAAAATGAATAGCTACTAAAGAAACGGTTACTCACAGTACTTTAAGTATATGCTTTTAACAGTTGGGCAATGTGAGCAAAACATTAGTGTAATTAAACCAAGGATCTAAGGAAAACTACAAAAATGGAAAGGGGGGATATCATGGGTACAAAGCTAATTTTCAACTTAACCAAGGAGGTTAAGGATTCTTGCTAACTTCAAATATCATAAAGTTTAAACAAGTAAGGTAAAATATTGTCACGCCCCGAACCTCAAGCACTCGCACATCCCTCTGTGGTCAATAAATTTTTTGACTTCCCAGGATGAGTCGCCGACCCTTTCATGTTATTGCACATGCGGAAGTGAATAAATAATCCCTAGACAAAACTCAATTGGGATAAAAAAGTAGGGCCACAATTTTTGAAAACCACAACACACCTTTATACATAGCAGACTAGGTCATTTACAAAACTAGTCTATATTCACAAGTCTACAAAAGTAGAAGGACTACAAGTCCTCTAAGCATTCGAATCCTCATCAGAAGACCCCGGAGTCTCCTGGGGGCTTGGACTTGGGTTCACCACTACACCACTAGGAGGGTCAGCTGTACCCTCGCCATAAGCGACCTTTGACACTGACACTGGGACCTCAAAATTCTAAAGAGGACCCTCCCTGGGTCCATTGAACCTACTACGATACCATGCCCTGAATCGATGGGGTACCCTTTGAGGTAGACCCGCATCGACCCAGACGGTGGTCCTCATAAGTTCATAGATCCAGGCTCCTTGGCCCCCGGGAGTAGGGACATCAATGACCTACTCTGTAATACTCTTTAGCCAACCAAACCGTTCTGGAGGAACCACCATCTAAGGACCTGAAAATGTTGAGTCCACGACGGGGTGAGACAATGTTTTAACAAGTTCACCCCCTAAAATCTGACTAAAAGGAAAATATGCCTAGAGGCCTAACCACTCAAGTCAAAAGGCTTACCTCGCCTTAATTCCTTCTTGCATGTCAGTACACTTCAAATATTAATCAATCAATCCAATCGATTGATACAACCAAACCATCAATCCATTCACTCAATCAATTCAATTGAGTCGATACAATTGATATCATCCAACCATCGATACCATCTGTCACTTCAATAATATCTATCAATCGATATTATCTATCTATTCAATACTATCTATCAATTCAATACCATCTTTCACTTCAATCGATTCGATACCATTATTGCTCCCCAAAGCTAAAATGGATGGTATAGCTCACCAAAGCTGATAGATAGTATAGCTCACCAAAGCTGATAGATAGATTTGCTCACCCTAAGCTGTTATATGCTTGCTTAAGCTGATATATGCTCGCCTAAGCTGATTTATGCTCGCCTAAGTTGAGGTTGATTAATATTGCTCACCAAAGCTATTTGTTGGTACTTAATAACCATTTTCGGTGTCAACACCCGACACCCAGTATTTTTCACTTAAAATACCTATATACCACAATCATCACTCAATTCCACAATACAACATTCAATTATAGAAACTAAACACATCACTGTGATCGGCTCGAAATTCTAGCGAGTGGCTCTCTTGGTATAATTTTCCGGAAAATATTAATTAATTAATAATTAAATAAATTCCGAAAATGAAATTAATTTAATAATAAATATTATAATTAAATAATATTTAATTTAAATAAATAACATAATTAATTAAAAGTCTAATCATACTTAACATTTATCTAATTGCATAATTAGACTAATTAATCCATCTACTAATCTAATCATTCATCTAATCTAATTATCATTTAAATAATCTAATCTAACCACCTAAACATGCTTAGACTAATATAAACACCCCTTAAGCATAATTAACTCACTAAGCATAGTTTAGTGAGTAAACTCATCGGTTTAGCATTCCGGTGAGTCCACAGCGATGGCAACGCCAAGGCGAGTGATAAACTTCGAAGCGGTGACACCAACCAAGGCCGAGAAGACACCTAAAATGGGCCTCAAAGACCGAAAGCCTTTGTTGGTTTTGGTTTCTGCTTTGCTGGTCGAGGGCTAAACCGAGTGACTCGGTGGGCTGGAAACGGGCATGGCGAGGCTAGGCGGCTTGGACGGGTGGCTGAGGAGGTCGACGGCGGCTCACGGTGGCTGGGACAGCTCCAGTAGACGGTGAGCAGGGCACAGGTGGCGAGTGCGGGCAGCGGAGACGTGCGAATAGCACACGATTTAGACGGCAAGCGGTCGCGATTCGCGGGCTTGGCGAGCAGTCGGACGGCCTAAGCAGGCGGCAGTGGTCTTTGGCTAGCTGCTACTGGCTTTCCTCTGGTTTCTCAAGCTCACTCCATAGCTCAACAATGGAGAAAGGTGGGCTGGAATGGAGAAGAAGGCTGCTGAAGCAAAGAGGGACCCTAAGTGGCCTTCAAGCCTCCACACCTGTCCAATTCTCCTCACACATGCCCCCACCAGCGATGGCCCTCACCTTCAGCCATTTTCCTCACCTTAGCTTCCTCAAGAAGCTTGCCAAAGAGTCCAAAATGTTATGCACCACAGGGGCTACGAATTTTGGACCTTTGCACTCCAATTCCATCCAATTCTCACTCAAATTAATCCAATTGGAGCCCAAACAATTCAGCCAAGGTTTCTTTGTCCATCTCATGACTTTTCCCCATCAATTGATCCAACTTGATGGCCAAAGATGCGATAAAAAACGGTCCTCTGACTTTCCCGATAAAAAACGGCCTTACTTTGATTTTTCGCCAAAAATCTTGGTTTGTAGAAAAATATTTTGAGGATGAGTCGACCTTCCTAAAATGACTTGTGACATGACAGAACTTCCAATTTCTGAAATCGGGTTCAATTTCTCGGTTAATTTCAATGCGGCGCGATTTTAGCGCGTCTGAATCTACCGAATAGCTTTTAGGAACTTTTCGTGCAATTAACCTATGGTTGATTATTTTCAAGCCATAAAGTGCATCTTCGACACATTGGTGACTCTCGGTTGTCGTGAAAATCTCGAGATTTCAAATACGGACACAAGATATCAAAATGACAGAGAAGTCGGTCTAGTGTCGATCGACAAGAATTTTGCAATTAGATGGAATCACCCACACTTAATCACATGGTTCTGTCAAATCGACCTATCTCCGATCTCTAATCAGTCTGTGCCATAGTGGCCCTTGCAAATTAGCACGGTCAAGCAGTCGATTCTTGGTCAAATTCTCAAGTCTATTGCGTTTAAATTCCTTAACAGCTTCACCTAATAGGCTAGTTATCTCGTGAGTGGCAACTCAGAGAAAAGAGCTATAGGCACATCGATGAACAGCCCAACTCATTCAATTGAAAACATAATTGGAAAATCAGGATGTCACAAATATGGCTCGCTTCCAAGGATAGGAAAAGCGATGCAATCACAAAGTTGAAAGGAAAAAGTTATTCATATAATATACTACTTGACAAAGCTATTAATTAGTTGAGTACCCTCACTGGATAAAAGGGACAACTTGAAGCCTTAAGAGAATATAATTTGCTGGAGAACAAATACTAGCTATTCATTCCATCTGAAGAAAAGAATGCTGCAGGATCTTGTAATAGAAGCAAACAAAAACAAATTTTCCTCACTCTTTCGCTGAAGTTAAAGAGGCTGGTCCTACACAAGGCTGTTAGGCCCATTATGCTTCAGAGATCAATCTTACACCAAATTGATGAGGAACTGTAAAATTGCCCTTACTCTTTCTTAATGTTTTGCAATTAGTCTCCATCCATGCAAGATGAGCACAAATACTAAATATTCATTCAATTTGAAGAAAAGGAGGCTGAAGAATTTCATAATAAAAGCAAACAAAGACAAACTTTCCCCACTCTTTGGCTGAAATTAAAGAGGCTAATCCTACACTCAAGGCTCTTAGGCCCATTATGCTTTAGAGATCAATATTACACCAAACTGATGAGGAAACTATAAAATTGCCCTTACACTATCTTAATGTTCTGTAGTCAGTCTCCATCCATGTAATATGAGCACAGGGACAAGATGGACACAGACATGGTGAAGAAAGGCTCCATGTAAAAGCTGCTTACCCAACAGAAAAGCAATTTCACCAAGAAAAGCAGTCTCTCATCCTTTAGTTCCTGAAGATTAATTTGCAAAAATTCTATTTGTAAAAAAAAAAAATCGAAAATTCATGGAGTAAATTGGAAATTGGGTTGTTAACTTACTGCATATATACACGTATAGTTGAATTCGTTTTATCTTTTTTAAAGAACATGAATGTTGTAGAAGTGGAAAAAATAAACTTCTTATCTAAATAACTGTACAAGTTCGTGATTTCTATCTTACAATCCTTTAACTTTTTCATTATTTTGATATTATTCCCTTTTTTATCTTAACAACCTTTTAACTTCACTGTTTTGATATCATTCCATTTTTCTCGATCGATTTGCACTTTTTATCAGTCCACATTTATAATTAATAATTATATGTTTGCTAAAATTACTAATAACCTCTTTAAACATTGCATGAATCCATTTTAATTTTTCAAGAAACATCAATGACAGACAATTAAGCTTTTTTATCTAATTAATGTAAACGATAAAGTAATATGTGCAGGGGAAATGGTAAAAAATAATTGAATTATGTGATGGTATGGCCCAATCACAAAGTTCTATTTTACCCAACTTTCTTGTTGTTTATAGTTGTCGATTTTTAAGTACCACAAAGTGGGACCATGCAAAATCCATACATAGTGACCTTTGAATGCAATATGGACAGTTTGTTTAGCATTCATGTTAGATTTACATTTATGTGACTACATGAATGTCAATAAAGCAGAAGAACAAGAGGAATTTGTATTTAAGTATATGTGCGCATGTGTATGCACAAGTTCTACATTACCTTGAGCATTTCCATAAACAGAACTCTCAAGCAAATAACTCCGTTCCAGTATTCCCATATGAAGTTTTTGCGCAAGAACTTTCTTCATCCATTTTTCGTGGTAATTGTAGAAGTAAATTTTCAAAAAAAAAAAAAAAAAAAAAAATTGCGCTTTTGGAGATGATCATCTCACAACAATACCAAACGAAGTGACAAGCAAGCTCATCAGCCACATCAGTTTGGATGATAGAATTACGATAGATGATGGGGAATGCGGATTCTGACTCTTCACCACCTTGAGGTGGATCGCTAGTTTCCTATCACAAGAAAACCAGGAACAAATTGAATTCACCGAGTGTGCCATTAGTGTTAGCCTTCAATTGTAGAGATTACAAAACTTGAAAGGTTCATAGTATAATTAAATTGAAAACAAGTAATGAACATATGGAACTCTGCAGAACCAAATGCAATTGGCTGTATATGAGATGTTGCAAAAGAAGTAAAGAAGTGAATGATCCTCATGATGAATAACAAATGGAATTAGACATGCAACATACTTCATGAGAGGCAGTGCGATGATGAATAACAAATGGAATTAGACATGCAACAAACTTCATGAAAGGCATGCGAAGGCGACACACGAAAGAAATCATATTCAAGAATGGGAAACTCGAGATATCGGTCTGGAGTGTACAAGACCACACCAAGTCACGATTTCAAAACCTAATAGTGTATGGGCAGCATCATCGAGGCAGAGACATCAAGTACTTTACGGATTATGTGACCTTCATGGATTGCCTCATAAACTCTTTAAAGGATGTCAAGGTGCTCTGCCGCGCAAGGATTATTAAGAACTACTTGGGCGATGATGAGGTGGTTGCGCAAATGGTCAACAAGATGGGTGACTCCGTCCCTCTATCCAGTTTCTATTACTCCAAGAGTGTATTGTAACAAGAGGTGGAACGTTTGGATGGCAAGACTAAGGAGGGAATATGTCCTTAATGCTTGGGCTTTCTTATCTGTTCTCCCAGCCATCATGTTGCTCCTTCTTGCATCAGCTCAAACATTATTTAGTATTATTTCTTATAAAAAGCAAAAGTACATATGATAATGTTGGTTCATATATTTCTCACAATTTATTGAAATATCGGAAACATTTTATACGCAGTTGGTAAAATCTTAATACGTAACTTTCAACTCCTAACTTGATAATCTCACATCCCACCGTGCACCAATCGAGAGAATTGGGCCAGCATCTTTATATTTTCATTTATCACGATTGTAAAAGTTGTCTCCCCCGTGAAGGCAATCATGGTTTCAAGCTGGGTTGGTAGAACGTAGGGCTCTTTCACCCAGGACTCTTTCCACGTGTTCCACGAAGTTTCGTGAAATGGTTCCGTTTTTCACGTGGTACATGGCAATGACTTCATCCGTCTCTCTCCTTAAGTCAATATTTGGCGTTCCTTTCTTAGTCTTTCTGAGACCTTGCATCCTCATCCAATTTATTCACATCTATTTGAGAGTCCAAAGACTACCTGCAACGTGGAAGCGAGACGTGACCGAGGGGCAGAGGTGAAGGGGAATCACCTCCTCTTCCTTCCTTTCCTTTTGCAGCATTTTCTTAGCCTCGGTCCTCGGATGCAGACAACCATCCCCCACTCACACTGACATCCTCGATTCACGAGCCAAACTTTTTCTCTCCCTGAAAAGCCATTGAGAGAGGTGAAATGGAAGGAGGGTCATTTTTTAATGGGGAAAAGTTTCCAAAAATATTAAACTTTGTTCAAAGTAATAAATTTATCTCAATTTTTTTTTTATTACATGAAAAATTCCAAACTTTACTAATCACGACACATTTATTCAAATTTTTTTCATGACACAAAAACTCTGAACTTGTATCCGTATGATACATTTATCCTAAACTATAAGGCATTTTCGTCTTTTACTTTTTATTTTTTTTATTTTTCTCTCTTCCTAGCGGAGGGAAGCCGAATTCAGGCAAGGGCTGCCCTCGCTAGCGTCGGGGGAGGGTAGCCCTCAGCTGGGTCAAGCAAGGGCCTCCCTTGCCAGATCTAGTGAGGGCACCCCTTACCCGACGTCGACGAGAGCTGCCCTAGCCAGCCCAGGAGAGAGCGACCCTCGCTTGCGTCGAGCGAGGACGGCCCTCGCTAGATCTGGCGAGGGCACCCCTCGTTGGACTCAAGCTAGGGCTGTCCTCGCTTGGGCTGGCAAGGGCATTACCCAGGTGAGGACCACCCTTGCCTAAGTCTGGCTTCCCTCCGTCGGCCATGGCGAAGGGAAGAGAGAAGAAGAAAAAATAAAAATAAATAAAATAAAAGAAAAAGGAAAAAGAAAAAATGAGACGAAAATGCCATTGATGTGGTAAATGTGTCACAGTTAGCAAAATTTGGGAATTTCACATCACAAAAAAAAAAAAGTTTGGGATAAATTTATCACTTTGAGCAAAATTTAGGATTTTTGGTGACTTTTACCTTTTTGTAATATCAACAGACCCCACGAATTCCACTTTGACATCGTCGATCCATGAGTCAAACTATTGTCACTCTAATTCTCTCCCTTGAAAAGTGATTGAGGTTGCGTTTAGTTTAACTTCCCAAAGGTTTTCAGCCTTGGAAAATATTGAGATGTTTGGTAAGCCTATCCAAAAAGCTTTCAGTCAAATGCTGATCTTGGGAAAGTTGAAAGTCCAATACTGATATGAATCAGCTTTGGGCTTTCAGCATTTGACCAAGTGCTAAAATTATTATTATTTTCTCAAAACTACTATTGTAAATTTTTTTAGTTTTTCAATTTACCTCTCATCATTTCAAAACTATCCTTACCTTCAGAAGAGTCGACAAAGAGTTTAATATTTTTAATAAAAAAGAATAAAGAAATCCAAAATCTCTTTATAAAATAAGATTTGTCAAATACTTTTTACGCCAAAATAACTTTGCAAAGAATTTTTTATCAAATATAATTTGTATTTCTCCAAAGATATTTAGGCCAAAGATATTTGCATATTTCTAAGGTCAATTTTCAAAGTTGAACCAAACGCAACCTAAGAGGTGAAATGGAAGGAGGGTCATTTTTCAATATCAGCGGATCTCTGTTTTTTCCTCTCTATATAAGAGCACTTCATCAGTAGGATGTGAAGAGAATGGAGAGGGCCGTGTGAAGAAGCTCCTTTCCTTGAACTCTCTTTTTTCTCTGTGTTGGGATTGACAGATCCCCGAAAACCGGATTCAACACTAAATCAAACCCCTAAAACGAATGCGGAAGACATGCCCGGGAAAAATCACGTATCACCGATCGTAAAGCACACCACGGATTCGAGCGTACTTTGTTAGCCACAGCCTAAACACCGATGCCGAAAAGAGAGAGAATTTAGCCCTGTTCGATCCGATGACGTCAATTTGCCTTGAAGGGAAGATGGGTGTCGCCTCTTGCGCACTAATCCTTCTTTTTGGAGTGTTTTTGAGGGAGAGAGGGAGGAGAAACGTACGTTATGCCAAAAGGTGCGTTCCTCCCTCTTTATTTCCCTTTATATACATCCCCTCCAAAAAGAAACGTATCCCTTTATCATATTCCTTCGTCCATGGGCCCTAATCTTGTGGGCCAGGCTTTTAGGCCCATCGTGGGCGAGCCAACTTAAGCCCATATATAAATTAAAACCATCATCTCCCACTCGCACATGGTGGGCCAAAACCAACATGGGCGGACAGGCCCTACTTAGGCCCATCAATTGAAAATCCATCAACTCCCACTTGCATGGTGGGCCGAACAGAATCCTCTTTTCCTCTTGCAACATTCATACTGGTGAATAGTCCGTGCGACCATCATACTTTGAGAGCTCGTTGCCATACATCTGTTAGGAATATATAGCAGCTCATAATGGGCATCACATTCCGAGTAAATTTAGTATGCAGTACCCTAGATCGATTGATCACATTTATATCTCTCTTAATCTCATTTAAACAATGATATATATATATATATATATATATATTGTATTCACAATTATGATTATCCCAAAGACAGTCATAATTGGTCGACCAAAGGAATACAAAACCACAATGTGATTCTCCAAATCCGATCTTCCTCTTTCCTTTAAACTCTCAATTTTAGTTCAACTTGCTTTTCTAGAAATGTCCCATTAGATCGAATCAACTCATGACCATTGGCAACATTCTAAGATAGCAAACACTAAATAGAAATCTTGAGAATAAGTAAGAGTCATGAGGGCACTAAATTGAGGAACTCCTTTCCTCAAGAGTCTCATACGGCATGAAAGTTGAGATCAAACTTTTGCCACTCTTATAGATCATCTCATGCATACGTAGTATGAAATATGTATTATGGTATTAACACCTTTCCCATGGAGCGTATGTCTGCACCATCAATACCGTACAGATGATAGTTCAGACATACCCAATGTCTAACTTGAGTTCACGTATTTACTCATTCACAAAAAATTCATCAGAACTCACATCTGTCATCTTAGACAGATAAAGTAAAATATGTGGGTTATTTTACTTTCGGACATCGTAAGTATTATGTCCTCATCTTAACACTCAGTTAAGGCGACATACATATTTTAAGCTTGAGCTCTCGATTATCACCTAGATAATAAGCTTAAAAACAGTCTCATCTCTATTTATCACATAGTAAATAGAGGTGATTACCTGTGTGAGTGGGCTAATCTTATATCTGTCTGACATACTTTCTCAACTTAATGTAATGCACTGAGCATTAAGATGCATAAAGATCAAACAAAGATTCATAGGCATTAATGATGAAAACATAAATTCATTAAATGTGAACAACTCAGGGAAATTACAATATGCAGTACATCAGACTCTACGCAATCCTAGAGATTTTACCTGACCACAAAACACATCTCTAGGTATTGGCTTTGTCATAGGATATGCTACCATTCTATGCGTAGATATGTACTGTAAGTTCACATCCTTTCGTGCAACCATATCTTTGACAAAGTTATACTTGGTATCTATATGTTTGGTCTTGCCATGATATTTTGGATCTTTAGTGTACGCTATAGCTGCTTGGCTATCACGTTAACCAATAATGGATTTGCAGCTTTCTCATTAACACCTAAATGATCCAAAAATCTCTTAAGCCAAACTCCTTCTTGTACCGCTGCGATAATGCCACGAACTCGGCTTCCATCGTGGACAAGGCTATACACGTTTGCTTCTTACTGCTCGATGATATGGCGCCATTGTTCAGTAAGAAAGCAAATCCAGAGGTAGATTTCCTTTCATCTAAATCTCCTCCCCAATCAGCATCAGAATAGCCTTCGAGTCGCAAATCATTTCCTCGATAACTTAGCGTATAATCAGCAGTTCCCTTCAGATACCTCAGTATTCTCTTAACGGCTTTCTAATGTGCTTGACCTGGATTGGATTGGTATCTACTCACCATTCCAACTGCAAAACATATGTCAGGTCTTGTACACATCATAGCATACATCAAGCTCCCAACAGCACTAGCATAAGGAACATGTTTCATTTGTTCCTTCTCTTGTGGAGTCCTCGAACACAGTCTATGGCTCAATCCTTCACCTTTCGCAATAGGAGTGTCTATGGGTTTACAATCTTGCATACGAAATCATTCAAGAACTTTATTTATATATGTTTCTTGCAAAAGAGACAACGATCTCTTCGAACGATCTCTTGAAATCTTAACTCCAAGAATGTATGCAGCCTCACCCATATCCTTCATCTCAAAGTTGGAAGACAACCAACTCTTGACAAAGATTAACAAACTCCATATTGCTTCGGCAATCGCATATCATCAACATATAATGATATGATCACAAATTGATCCTTGGATCTTTTGATATATACACAATGATCCTCATCAATCATTGTAAAATCATATGCCATTATGGCATTATGAAAACGTATATACCATTGTCTCGATAACTGCTTAAAGCCGTATATCGATCTCAAAAGTCGACATACCTTTTCTTCTTGGCCTTTCACTATGAAACCAGCAAGTTGTTCCATGTATATTTCTTCCTCTAATTCTCCATTGAGGAAAGCAGTCTTTACATCCATCTGATGTAACTCAAGATTCATACTAGCTACTATTGCCGAATAATGCGAATCGAGGTAAATCTCACTACGAGAAAACGTATCTTCATAATCAATTCCTTCCCGTTGATTATACCCTTCGCCACAAGGCAAGCCTTATGCCTTTCTATCGAGCCATCAGCCTTTCGCTTTATTTTGAGAACCCACTTGTTCCCAATAGCTCTGCGTCCTTTTGGAAGATCAACCAGTTCCCAGACTTGGTTTGATTTCATTGACTCCATTTCCTCTTCCATTGCATGAATCCATTTTTCCTTACTAGGGCAATTTAGAGCCTCATTAATATTTCTTGGCTCGTCCTCGTCTTGTGGAGCAACCATAAAAGTTTCCCCTTCAATGTCAAAACGTCGACGGGGAATACTTTGGCGACTTGTTCGCCGTATGGGAGATTGTACACTTTGCACATCATTCCCCATTATGCTCCCACTTGGATTGGATAATGATGATGTCGTCTCATTATGTGGTTGCAATTGAGAATGAGTTGAATTCAATTCATCACTTCTCATATTACTCCCACTTGGACGAATTCCACTAAGATCATTATCTTGATCCAAGTTTTCAAATAGGGAATAATCTTCCCCTATTTCGCCCTTCTTAGGAAATTCATCCTCTAAGAATGTGACATCCCGTGATTCAAATTCAGTTATACTCCCACTTTCCTACTCACCTATGAACACATACCCTTTTGAGTGTTCTAAGTATCTTATGAAAATACTCTTCTTTCCTCTGGGATCCAATTTCCCAAACTTGTGAGAGGACTCATGTGTATAGGCAGCACAACCCCATGGCTTAAGAAAACTTAAGTCCGGTTTTCTACCTGTCCATAACTCATATGGAGTGGAAGTAATTGATTTGGAAGGCACACGGTTAAGTATATAGGCAGCAATTAACAACGCATCACTCCAAAAGGTAATAGGTAAGTTAGCATGCGCCATCATGGACCTAACCATTTCCAGTAGGGTTCTATTTCTTCTCTCCGCAACACCATTTTGTTGAGGAGTATATGGGAATAGACAACTGTCTTTCTATTCCTTTTTCATCACATAATTTTCTGAACTCATCAGATAAATATTCTCGACCTCGATCGGATCTTAATGCTTTTATTTTCTTGTCTAATTGATTCTCTACCATGTTCATAAACCTTTTGAAACAACTTATTGCTTCAGATTTATGAGAAATCAAATAGACATATCCGAAATCGAGTATAATCATCTATAAAAGTGATGAAATAAACAGCCCCATGCCTTCCTCTCACATTCATTGGACCACATACATCGAATGGATTAAATGCAGAGGAAATTCAGCTCTTTTACCTTTTCCAAATGGTTTCCTTGTCGTTTTCCCTTCTAGGCAATGCTTGCATATGGGCAAATCGACCTTTTCAATGTTGCCCAACAAGCCCTCTTTGGCTAGTCTATTCATACTCTGTTGGCCAATATGACCAAGTCTAGCATGCCACACATTCACATCATTATCATATGAATTAGGAGATGTGAGAAGGGAATAACAAACATGTGCATTAACATAGTCAATATCTAATACAATGAAACCATCCAGAAAATAACCACGACCATAGTAGTTTGTATCCAAATACAAATCTACACATCTATTATGGAAGTTCACATTAAAACCAAACTTAACCAACACTAAAACAGACACTAAATTTCGACGAATCTCCGGAGCATACAACACATCATGTAGGAATAAAGTGCGTCCACCACGCATATTCAGTTGGCAGGTGCCAATTCCTTTCACTTCAGCTCTGGAGTTGTTTCCCACATAGATCCACTTAGTTCTAGTCGAAACTCGTCGAAATTCTACAAAGGATTATCTATCCTTCGCTACATGGTCTGTCGCTCTTGAATCTACAGTCCATAGAGGATTAGATTCAGTCAAGAATATAGAACTTGACACATATGCAAAGTTCCCAATAGTACAAAGGGTGTGTACCTTCTTTGGCTCGCAACAATTGCGGGCATAGTGACCCCTCTGGTCACAGTTGTAACATTTCACCCTTGAGATATTCTTCACATAAGGATGTTTTCCTCTCTTCACACGAGGACGTTTTCCTCTCTTTTGTTGGTTAATTCTTGGTTTCTTGCAAGAAGGACTTGATCCCTTGCTTTCCCACATATTGAACGAATCAATGCGCTTGCGCTAGAGCTTGAAGCCCCTTCGAGCTTAAAGCAACACAACAAATATCTCGTATCCTGCTCAAATGCCTTGAGGCGATGATCAGCTATCTCAATGTGGCGCACAGCATCCTCAAGATCTTCCAGAACATGGTCAAGAGCATTTAGTGCTTTTTGCTTTTCTAGCACATATTGAATTTTCATTTGCAAAATTTCATAGTTGTCACCATTGAGCTTTTCACCTTTGCTCAGCTCGGCAACTATGCTCTTTGTGGCTGAAGCCATTGATCTAAACACATCAGACATATATGCATGAGTTATTAATGCCTATCATTTATGCATCTCTTTTGCACAGACCCATCATATTAACGAATAATTTCAAGTAAGGTCTTAGAATCAAAAGGTCACTACGTTTCCAATCATCCTCCAAAAATCCTAACTTAAAACTATCATTAATATGATTGTCATATGCAAAAATAATTCTATGAAGCTACAAAAACTTCTATAACTATCCACAGCTAACTACCCACAGAAACCAGCAATAACAGAAAGCAACAGATAATTGACATCCAAGATAATAATATGCTTTCACATAATACAACTAACATATAGGTTGCTACATCAACAACAATTAGGTAGTAAACATTACATCAGATGTCCACAAAGAACACTAAATAAAGACCAGCCATAGCATCTAAAACCAAGGCATCATACTACTAATAGGGAAAGCTGCTCCTTGGTTCAATTTCTTTTTCTTTTTCTCTGTAAAATTTTCAGGCATTCTTAACAACCACGGAAAAACAGATGGATATCCCTTAGGATTTCTCCTACGCACATTCATTCCTGGCCTAATCGAAGTCATTCCTTGGGTCGCAGTCTTTGTGGCTCCAACCCGATGATATTCATCTACGAATTCCATTACTAGCTCCTTATAGCTAGTAAATCCTTTGACCTCCCATAGGCGATTCAACGCTCCTTGCCATTCTAGTGGGAGTGTTCATAAAGAATCGCACTATCTGAATATCTGGCATGGGATAACCGTTCCAAATGACTTCTTGAATTTTGTTGTTGACCTCTATGACATGATCAATTATGTCGTCACTCTCCCATCGATAACCATTCAAATCGGCTATCAACCTTGAAAGCCTTTCCTTTTGTTCATCGACATTGTGCGCACGATGCGCGCGGCTTACGGGAGGCATTGTTCCCGCAACAAATGCAGAACAAAAAATGGATTACATATAATCCACATAGACATAATTGAAAAAGAAACACATTCTTCTCCTTTTTTCTTTTGGGTCAACGGTCAACGGTCGTCGGTTAATGGTCAACGGTTGTCGGTCAACGGTCGTCGGTCAACGGTCAACGGGTCAACGGTCAGGTCGTCGGTCGTCGGACCGGTCGGACCGGACGGGTCGGTCGGACCGATAGGACGAACTGACCGCACGTGCCGCGCGCGTGCGCGGGATGACGTCACGCAGACGTCAGCCGGCACATGCCGCGTGCGTGCCAGGCGTCCGCGGGTCGGGTCGCGGGTTGGGTCGCCGGCCGGTGACCACCCGGCCAACCGACGTCGTGCTGACGTCATCGATGACGTCATCCCAGCGGTTACCGACCGTTGGGTGACGTCATGCTGACGTCAGCACACGTCGGTCCGTCGACCGGCGAGTGCTGGTTCGCTAGCCGGTGGCGCGCACGTGTCGGTTCGCCAACTGGCGCGTGTGCCGCACACGCTGGGCGAGCCAGCGCTTCCTGGCGCGTCGCGCCCACGCACAGCGGCTTCTGGCCGCACGTGTGGGCGCGTGCGGCGTCTCCCGGCGATGTTTGACACATCGCCAGACTCGTCTCGACGACCCCTTTCTCCCTATGCCATCAGAATTCGATTTCGACTTACGAAAACTCGCAAAAATGGGCGAATAGCACTCAGGTGTCGGGATTTCTCTCCTTGATCCGTACGGCCGAATTACTTTCACGAAAAATCAATCAAAAACATCAAACAGGTCGGGAAAAACGTGAAATAGGGCTCTGATACCAATGTTGGGATTAACGGATCCCTGAAAACCGGATTCGACACTAAATTGAACCCCTAAAACGAATGCGGAAGACATGCCCGGGAAAAATCACGTATCACCGATCGTAAAGCACACCACGGATTCGAGCGTACCTTGTTAGCCATAGCCTAAACACCGATGCCGAAAAGAGAAAGAGAATTTAGCCCTGCTCGATCCGATGACGTCAATTTGCCTTGAAGGAAAGATGGGTGTCGCCTCTTGTGCATTAATCCTTCTTTTTGGAGTGTTTTTGAGGGAGAGAGGGAGGAGAAACATACGTTATGCCAAAAGGTGCGTTCCTCCCTCTTTATTTCCCTTTATATACATCCCCTCCAAAAACAAACGTATCCCTTCATCATATTCCTTCGTCCATGGGCCCTAATCTTGTGGGCCGGGCTTTTAGGCCCATCGTGGGCAGGCCAACTTAAGCCCATATATCAATTAAAGCCATCACTCTGGTTTGCTGATCGACGGTCCTCTTGAGCTTGACAACCATGGCGGCGACGTTGAGGCCTGTGCTCCCTCTGCTCCTGTTCGCGGTCCTCTGCTTTCACGTTGCAGGTATACCCAGCGTAATCCTTGGACTACTTAAATTAGACTAAGTGAGGAGAAGAGAGGTGTGACAGAGGTGGCGCAAAGATAAGCAGTGTGGTGAGCGGCCCATTGCTTGCGTCGCCGAAGCTTTAGGTCACCGACAAGGATGATGAAAATGGATCGTCATCTTCCCTGCATTTCTGTTAAGTGGGCCTCCTAATATTTTAAATGGATCAAAAATTGATTGTAAATTCTCATTCATTTAAATCAGATTCAGTTTTTGGACCCAGTTTTAGGTGGGTTTTTAAAAATGTTTTACCCATATGCAATTGATATAGATAAAATATGAGACCAAAAATGGATTCATGATCCATTTTAATATCCCTACAGTAGAACGTGGGATCCTTTACAAATGTTAAAAAGAATAAAAATCCATGAAGAATTTTAGAATGGTCAATTTTCGGATAATAAAATGCAATTTGTGGGATCGTCCTCATAAAGTCACTTTCTAATGTTTTCTTACGTCTTTCTTAGCCTTTTGCCTCTTCATCAACTTCCAGGAACTTTCAGTTCGTTGAAGTAACTTCCATCTTCAAAATGATTGACGAGCAAGGCCAAAAGAGATCAATGGAAGTGTGTTTTCTTTTGTGGGGTCTCAAGTAAAGCGTGTTTGTATTTGGTTTTAAAGGTTGATGTTTGACGGAGTCTCATTTTATGTATACCCGTATCACTGAATACACAATCCCACGAAAAGTGAAGAATTGGTCTAGCTTGGTGAGAAGAATGAGCAATCACCAATTCAATCAAGTAAGTCATCATCTTCCCTTTTCTTTTCTGATCCTTTACTGTTAGATCATTTTTGTAATTTTTCCTAATATATTGATTTGTTTAAATTCGATGCCAGCTCCACATGTTCAACTCCGGTGCTTAGTTAGCATTTTTCATTAATTAATCACACGGAAATGCAGAATTTGTCCTGAAAATTGATTCGGAAATTAGTTTTCTTTTTATGAGATGGCCCCCGGGGGAGGGGGATGGGGGATGTTTGGAGATTAGTGTAGGGGTTATATATTTCCCAAAAAATAGTATGATGACCAAAATAAAAAAATAAAAAAATGGCAAGAGTATATACAAGGACATTATTCGTCAGTAGCCCTTAATGAAAGGGAAGCACATGAAGAACCATTTTAAGAACATTAAAAACCATTTTCTTGCTTTACTACGTGCTTATTATCACATTAATTATGTTGTAACCAATACAGCATGCTGGGATCTATAAGCATTCTAGGGTGCGAGATCATGTCTCAATCCACATTGAGAAGATGCTTCGCAGTGTGCCTCCCACTCCAAGGTTGCATAGTATATTTAGGGTTCATCATCAACTACGCGAAGTCAACAATAAAGCCTATGAACCAGTAATTCTAGCCATCGGCCCTTATCACTATGGAAATGACAAGTTCAAATTCATGGAGGAGCAAAAACTGCGATACCTTCAGCAATTGCTGAACAGGCTGAAGAGGAGAAATAAAGGGAGCGTCGACAGGTATGTGCTGACTCTCTGGAAACTAGAACAGCGGGCGCGTAATTGCTATGCGGAAACCATCGACCTCTCCCAAGAAGATTTTCTTGCAATGATGCTCATTGATGGCTGCTTCATCGTTGAGTTGTTCCGTAAGTACAATATTATGATACCGACAGACAAAGACGACCCGGTTATGCATCAACTGAGGATTCGACCCAGCATTAGGCGCGATTTACTGCTGCTAGAGAACCAACTCCCACTTTTCGTCTTGAGCAAGCTATATGACCTGACTAAAGGTCCAGACGAGCATCCTGAGTTCATCTATGTCGCCACCACTAGACCCCAGCCGACATCGGACGATTGACAAGGAGAGTGAACATCTTCTGCATCTATATCACACGTGGTGGACTTCTGGTTTGCTTGAAAAGGCCCGGCTAAACTGCAGACAACTGAGACCATTCATCTCCTCGGTGACAGAGCTAAGGGAGGCACGAGTTTGGTTTAGGGCTGCGCGAGGGAAAGAACTGAGCGACATCAAATTCGAGAATGGGAAACTCGAGATACCGATCTTGAAAGTAGAGGACAACACCAAATCAAAATTTTGAAACCTGATGGCATACGAGCAGCATCGTCAAGGGAGTGACATCAACTACTTTACGAATTACATGAGCTTCATGGATTGCATCATAAACTCTTCAAAGGATGTCAAGGTGTTTCGCCGTGCAGGGATTATTAAGAACTACTTGGGCGATGACGAGGTGGTTGCGCAGATGTTCAACAAGATGTGTGACAATGTCGTTTCATCCAGTTCCTATTACTCCGAGATCTTCCAAGATATGAATGCACATTGTCGCAAGAGGAGGAACGTCTGGATGGCTAAACTGAGGAGGGAGTATTCCCATAGTCCTTGGGCTTTCTTGTCCGTTCTTGCAGCCATCGTGTTGCTCCTCCTCACAACAGCACAAACAGTATTTACTATTCTTTCTTAAACAAAGTTAAATGTGATCAATGCCGGTTCATATATTTCCCCTGGATCATCTACTTGTATTCTGTAGCCAAAAGTATTATCTTGGTTTTCCAATGAGGACGAACCACATGTGCTTAAAGAAAGATAGTGAAAAGTATTTATGCTTTAAATGAGGTCCACAAATCTCTCTTCATTTGGAACTAGATGATTACAACACAAAACGAACAGGACATTAGCAACCAAGTTGGTATATGGTTCAAAAAGAAAAGAAAAAAGAGGTACAACCAGCTTAGATGATTACAATTGATATGGTACGATCACCCTATGAAGTCTCTTCTTCCCACAAAAATATCCAGCTGGTTCTCTGATCATGCTTGACCTAAAAAAAGAGTTACAATTTAACTTGGACTACAACTAAAAAAAAAAAACACGCAGCAGCTTCGTATCTCTGAACGATTTGATGGAATCCACATCAATAGTAGGAGAAGTTCTCCGAATGATATTATTAGCAACCTCTGAATCAGGATGGATATTCCCAAAAACAAAATCAGCCTTTGGATTGTCTCCTGATCGGCTATACTTGCATTAATAGAAAGGCCATGCTACTCTGTAAGAAAACAGCAAACCAATGAGCTTCATAACATCAGCCTTATTTTGCTAATAAATTTGTCTAAGACAGCCCAAGTGAGGGAAGCAATTGTTCGATGGGAAGCCTTATTTGTGACATCTTGAATTTTAGGTTCTGATTTTAATCAAACGAGTTGGGCATTTCATCGACGCAATTATAGTTCTTTTCCCTAAGCTGATCACTCATGGGATAACTAGTTTATCAGGTGAAGCCGTTAAGGGATTCTAACGCATCAGACTTGAGAATTCGACCAAGAAACGACTGCTCGACCGTGCAAATCTGCAAGAGATCATTACGACACAATAATATTGATTAGAAATCGGAGATAGGTCGACTCAACAAAGGTATGTGATTAAGTGTGGGTGATTTCACCTAATTGCACAATTCTTATCGATCGGCACTAGACCGATTCTTCTGTCGTTTTGGTACCCTGTGTCCGTATTTAAAACCTCGAGATTTTCACAACAACCGAGAGTTGCTAATGAGTCGAAGAGGTACATTGTGGCTTGAAAATAATCAACCACAAGTCAAATGCGCGAAAATTCCTAAAAGCTACCCAGTAGGTTAGGACTTGCTAAATTCGTGCTGAATTGAAATTAACCGTGAAATCGAACCCAAATTCAAAAATTGGAAGTTCCATCGTGTGACAAATCATTTTAGGAACGTCAACTCATCTTCAGAAGATTTTTCTACAAACAGAGTTTTTGGCGAAAAATCAAAGTATGGTTATTTTGGTTCGGGAAATTGGTAGGCCCGTTTTTGGTCGCACATTTGGGATCCAAGATGGTTCTATGGACATGGAAAAATGTGGATTTAAGTGTGGTTACATTGGTAGATTTTATAGACTTCAATTTGAGCTCAAGTGGATTTAATTGGAAGAGAATTGAAGGAATTTGATGTACAAATGTATGAAATTCGTATGCCATGGGGGGAGAGCTATTTTGCACCTATTGGAAAGGTTGTGGAGGAAGATTGAGGAGAGAGAGTGGATGATGTCATGTGATGTCATGGTGGGGGCAAAGCAAATGAGAAATTGGCAAGTGTTGAGCTCTAAAGAGCCCAAGGAGACCCCCCTCTCTTCAGCAGCTTCTTCTCCCTCAATTCAAGGCTTTCTCCATTGTGGTAGCCTTGAGAGAGATTGAGAAAACCAAAGGAGATCAGCCAACAGTCGCCCAAGACCGTCGCTTGCCCGTCGGACCCGATTTGCCCTCTGTTTTCACCCCGTTACAGTTTTTGCTCCAGCCGACCTTTCGCCAAAGATTCGAGTAAAAAGTCAACTTCCCGGATGAATTAGTGAACGAGCCACCCATCACCGTGACGAGAACATCCATACCGTTCCAACAAGCCTGATTGCATTCCAAATGGAGCAACCAGCCGTCCTATGCGGCCGTCGCAAGCCGCCGGTCCCCGGTCCATCAGTTCGCCTGCAGCCTGCACCGTTTCGCGTTTTTCTTCATTTTTCTCTCATTCTGACCATTCCTTTGCCCATTCCATCCACCCACAAGATCCCCAAGACCCCTAGGAGCTACCGGTTACCGACCAACCCCTTCGCCAGAGCTCCAGCTAAGCCGTTCAACTCAGTTTCTCTTCCGACAAGGCTGTTTTTCAGTGCTTTCTGAGGGAGCCCGTGCTGTGGTTGCTGTGTTAAGCTTGGGACCACCTTGGATCACTGTGGTTGAGGTCTCAGTGCATAGCCACCATCGTCGCCGCCGCATCGGTGCCTCCGGCCCGCTTAACGGGTGAGTTTAGCTCCTAATCCTTCGATTAGTGCCTAAACTTGCTTGGGGTTGGTTTAGTTAGATTTAATTCTAGTTTAGGAGATTTAATTAAGTTGTATTAGCCCTAAGATAGGTGGTTAGATGGAGGGATTAGATTAGTTTAGCTTAATCTTGATTTATTTGCTTAATTGTGCTTATGTGTTTAATTAAGCTTGTTTTGCTTAATTAACTGTTTGTTTGTTTTAATTAATGTTTTTTTTTAATTTCTGAGTTAAGTTTATTATTTATTTAATTCTGAAAATTTACTGTTCACGCGGTACTGTTCACACGCACTGTTCACTCGAGAGCGAAAAATTGCTTTGTTTCATGTGTGTTGATTTTATGAAGTGAATGGATGTGTAAATGCATGAGCATCCGCATGAATTGAGTACCAGATTGTACAATTTGAGTATGTGTAGTGATTGTGGGGCATTTGAGAGTTGTTGGGTATGTTGTTGTTGGTTAGATCAAGATAACCACCTAATTTAGGTTGTGCCCACTGAGCCGTAATTCAATATTACCACTTAATCTAAGTTGTGCCCACTGAGCCGTAATTCAATATTACCATCGAATTTGGAATTGGTTGTGCCCATTAAGCCGTAATTCAGTATTACCATCGAATTTGGAATCGATTATGCCCGCTGAGCCATAATTTAGCATTACCACCAAAGATTTAGTAGGCCATGCTCGCTGAGCCATAATTCAGTGTTGGGATTGAGTAAATGAGATGACCAGGGAAATTTCTCGTGGACATGTAATCGACTAAGTCGATTGATCGATGACTCAATCTGAATTGATGCATTGATGTGTGAAATTGTTATATGCATTAATTATATGCATGAGTGAATCACATTATTTATGGCACACACGCATGAATCGATAACGTGCAGAGTGTGGCAATGGCCAAGTGAGATCGCTTGTGATGCGACTCTTATGTGATTGATGAACTGCATCATTTAATGGCCATGTGCATCACGTGTATTGTGCTGAGATGTAACGTGCATGGTATGGCATACCAGGTAAGGTTGTGTGAACCGACAATTGATTGTTGGTTGTTAGTCGTAGTTTGTTTGAGGGGAGGTCTAGAGAGATACCTCGAGTTGAGTTGGTGTACTAACCAGGGCTTAGGGGTGGAACTCGTTGAGATTTATGTCTCATTGGTTATTGAATAACCATTTTCAGGTCCCTAGTGTGAAGAGCCAGAAGCTTGAAGTGGAAGGGTCAGGAACATAGGTGGCTTAGTAGTTCTTTATGACATAGACCTTCTGTATAAGCTTGAAGTGTTTATAAAAGTGTAGTTGATCTGAAATTGGTTGTCCTGCTTTTCTATCCCATGTATATCGTTGTCAGGGGATTAGTTAATTTGCTTTCACATGTGTAATAAAATAAAAAGGGTCGGCAACAAGTCCTGGGAATGGCGCGAAATTCTATCGACCATCAAGGGTTGTGCTCGCGCTCGAGGTTCAAGGCATGACATTATTGGAACAACATTAAATTCTCATAGAAATCAACCAACATTTAATAACAAAAACACAGGTATAATTCTTATTATGATGGTCGAAAGCACATTAATTCATGTCAGCCAACAAAATATGCTATTAGCAAGGAGGTTAGTTTATTCACCTCTTTTTCTCTGCACATTTGATTTCATGCATTTAATAACAAAACTATAATTAGCTCATAGTCTCTAAACACAGACTCAATAAATAGCACATGCACCAAGCATTCATCCCTGTACTAACATTTTCCAAATTGCACAACATATCTCTCCTTCCCACCAAACCAAGCACAATGCACCCAATGACACAACAACATCACATGATCAGTAGATGGTACATCCATCACAGGTTAGAAGCCACAGGTTAGCAGGTCCAATAAGTATTAAAAGCAAACATGTACATGAAATATGTATAATAACCCCATGTGGCACTTCTCATGTGATTAGCATGCTCATAGGAGTTAGTTGAATCTTCATTCATATCCAACTGAGAAGACACTTCCTCCCTCGCCGCTTTTGGCATTTGTTTTTTATTTTATTTGGTGTTTGACCATTTGTTTTGGTTGTCAATACAAAATATAATCCATCTCTTCCAATGAGCATGTAAGAAGAAAAAGCACAACTTTTAAAGGTAAGAAATGCAATATTGAAGGGTAATAAAATTCTAATCACAAACCAAAAAGTCTTAACAGGAATCTTGACAAGGCCAAAAGGCACTCGAATAAGGGCATAACCAAAGAGCAAGAAAAACACCAGAAAGGGGGTGAACATAATCAGAAAAAACAATAGATAGTATAAACAACAATGGATTTGGAACAATTGGAACTCATAATCACTCACCTAAGTTGAAGCAAAAGCTCAATTTGGATCAATCTGGTCAACAATTGCGGATTTGGCAAGGAACTGAGAGAGATAAAAACACGAACAAAAAATCCTAACATTTTGTCCAATTTGACTTAAGCAACCAAGAGAAAGCCCAAAACAACACCAATGTGGTCCAAATAAGCTGTGACATCCTAGATTTTCAGTCATGGTTTCTACTGAATAAATCGGGTATTTCATTGACGTGCCTATAGGGCTGTTCTCAGAGCTAATCACTCTCGACATAACTAGACTATCTGGAGAAGCTATTAAGGACTTTAAGGCAAATAGACTTGAGAATTTGACTAGGAATCGGTTTCTCGATCGTGCTTATCTTTAGAGGTAATTACGGCACAGTTAAAAATCGATTTGAGATTAGCGATAGGTCTGTTTGACTGAGATGTGTGGCTAATCGTTGGTGACACCACTAAATTGGAAAATTCTCATCGATCGGCCCTAGACTGACTCTTCTGTCATTTTGGTACGCTGTGTCCGTATTTGAATCATCGAGATTTTCATGGCAATTGAGAGTTGCCAATGTGTCGAGTGGGTTCATAGTGGCTCGAAGAAAGTCGACCACGGGTCAATTGCCCTAAAAATCTTTGAAAGCTACCCAGTAGCCTAGGTCATGCTAAAAACGCGCCGAATGGAAATTAACTGCGAATTCAAGTCAAATTTCATAAATTGAAGATTCTGTCATATCACAATAAATTCTAGGAACATCGACTCAGTTTCAGAAGATTTTTCTAGAGCCCGAGACTTTTTGGGAAAAAGTCGGCTTAAGACCGTTTTTGTGCAGAAAAGGTCGGGGATTGTTTTTGATTACAAATTTGGGATGCAAGATGGATTCATGGGTGAGGAAAATTATAAATTGAAGCATTGAGGTACCAATTGAAATTGTAAAGGCCAAATGAGGTTGTATTCAAGTGAATCAATTGTCCATTTGGTGTTGAATGGTGCCAAATTGGTAGCTCCCCCTTGGCCTAGCCCAAAATGCACCATTTCAAGAGTTGTTGGTGTGCTTTGGTGGCTCAATTGCAGCCATGGGATATTGGCTTGATGGACAAGATTAAGGGGGACAATTTTGTGGAAATTGTGCATGGTAGGCCTCCATTCTTATCTCTCTCTCTCTCTCTCTCGGCCGGTCAAACCACCCCATTCCCCTCCATTCTCACCGTCCACAACACCCAGTAGCTGGAGAAGAAGAAGCTACAGCCGTCGCATGCCAAGCCATCGCCGGAGACCGCCAATCGCGCCACTGCCTCGCCACACGCTACCCGCGCTTGACCGAGCTGCCGCCCGTGACCTCGCCTCCTGCTTCGCCATTCAGCAGCTCTGTCCAACCGTTTCGCCCTCTGTCCAGCCATCGTGATCAGCTAAGGAAGCCTGCCAAAGTCCTCGTTTGGACCAAAACCACCACCATTGTCCATACCTGAGCCTTGCCGCCTGTCAAAGTCAATAGGCAAACAATGATGTAAATCCTTTGTCAAAGTTGTTGGTGGTCAAAGGTGATGTTAAATTGGATATCTATATCAACACCGAAAAAATTCTTCATAATATGTTCGTATAATTTAGCCACTTCTAAAACATTATTTGGGATTTTGTTGACATTTTGCTCAGCTCTGCCTGTTTTCCCTTCCTCCTCTTCCGCATTTTCTTCTCCTTTCTCTTCTCTTTCTCTTTTGCTGCACCATCCTGTGAAGTAGAAAGATCAAATCATAAATTAAAATCAATGGCCCAATATGAAATGCTTAACTATGTTAATAGAGCAAGTTGAGAAAGCAAATGCAAACTCATGTAATAAACACTGCAGGCAGAACAAGTTCCATACGCATTTTACTCGTATTATATTTTAGAGCAATAAATAACACTCAAAATCTAAACCTAGTTTCCGCTCACTAAGTTCACCTCCTGATCAAACTCAGGTTCATTCTCAATTTTAACAGCAAATGGCTAGGATGATCGGTTCCAAGTTTGGAACCTAGGACCTACACTGTCAAGACCTGTTCCCAATTTTTGAAACCGGGAACTAACCCTGTGGACCCTAGAACCAACTCTAAAACCAAACTTGCCAGTTTCAGGTTTGACCGGCAACCAGCCACATCTTCTTTTCTTTTCAGTTTCATTCTTTTTGGTTTCATTGCAGCTTGGTTATGCTACAATATGCAGCAAATCATTTCAATCCATGAGGTTAGTTACCTGCCTGTCCTACAACAATTCAGAATCCATGGACACATAACTTCCCTGATCATCAAACAAACACACACACTTGCAGCAACAATCCAAAGAAAGCGTCATAAAAGATCACAACTACCAGTAATCTGAAACAACACTTCACTGACCAAAAAAAAAAATAGCACTTCACCAAAATGACTGCCGCCGCTTTTGATAAAAGAATGTTCACTTAACCTCCCTTGACCAAACAACATTAGAATATAGAAAGGCAGAAAAAACACCAGCTGATCATTCTTTAGCTGAGCAGAACATGTCCACGGGTAAAATTGTGCCAAAATCACTACAAGTCCTGAGCTTAGGTGGATTGCGAATCCAAGACTCAGAAGCCAATTACCCATCGACCATCCCTCCTTCCTCGCGAATCCACGACTCAAAAATGGAGACGAGAAACCATTAACAGATAGCAACCGTTTAAAACACATCGAGACGCACCATGACAAAACCAAACCATAGGAAACAAAGGGGAAATTAGGGCAAATAGGCAGCAAGAGGGAAGAGGCAAATTGGTACCAGAAAAAACCGTCGAGGCCGAAGAGCGAGCGTGACCGAGCGACAAGCCTCGAGGTCGTGAGTTAAAGAAAGAGAGCGGTCATGAGAGGTTATGAATGGGGCACCTAAGACAGGATCGATCAACCTTAGATAAAAGTAAAGAGTACTTCTTTTTTACTTTTTTGCTAAAATTTATTATATTATAAATGATATGAAAAATTTGCATGAGAATTTGCATGTCAACATTTTAACTATTTTAAAAGTTCCGAATTAAAAAAAAAGGTCAAGAATTGTGAATTGCTAGATTTAGATTAAATAAAAAGTGAAGATCAATTTAAATAATTACCATACTAGTCGCTTGCAATCAATAGAGCATACGTATAATGGAAATTGAACATGGATGATTGACAAACCTTGGTAAATTATCTTTTCTTGAGTTAAATGCCAGTAAAAAAGTAAGACTTTTTAAGTAAATATAACAGGAAAAGTCTGCTCTTCTTGTGATGTTAGATTTGGGCCTTGTTAGGAGCACACCGAAAGAAAATCTTATGCACCGAGTCAATGTGACGGAGGGCGACCGTATGTCGCGACCTCTTTTTTCCGGCGCCCGATCGGGGCGGGCGCCTGGCGGAGGCTAATGGCTCGGCTAGATTTATTAAGCCCGGACTCTCCCAAGTCCACCAATTCACGACTTTCATAGTCTAAGTTTTTAACCTGTAAGTTAATTCTTAAAACGGAGTCGCCACTAATCAATTTGGGATGGGTTGATTAGAAACCCATGCGAAGTATTGGGAGAAAATACTCGCTCCCGTGCAACCGAGAGAAATTAGGATCGGGGACTTGATTACACTAGTTAATCACTAATGCCCTTTCGGTACCTAATCTTGTTTAAACCCTGAGGTTTTTGGATGTTTTAGGGATTTTCCATGCATTTTTGGGAGGAAAACATTTTTGAGTCCTTTTCTATTTTTTGGACATAAAAAGGACTTTTTTTTTTTTTGGATTTTTGGCATTTTTTGGAAAATAAAAGTCTTTTTGGCTTTTTCTGAATTTTTAGCCTTTTTTTGATTTTTGGCATTTTTGGAAAATAAAAGTCTTTTTCGATTTTTCTAGATTTTTCTGGAAAATAAAACATTTTTTTATATTTTTATATTTTCTGTTTTTTTGGAAATTAAAATATATTTTTAATATTTTTCGAAAATAAATTATTTTTTTTGGAAAATAAATTAGTTTTTTTGAAAAAAAAAAAAACCAAAATGCGCACGGGCCCTCTACGCGGGTCCGATTTTTTTTTTAAATAAATGACGCTGCGTCGTTTTTTGGGGGGGAACCGGTGAAACCCTACCCGGTTCCCCTGACCCGGGTCCGACCCAACGACCTGGGTTGTGACCTGGAAAAAATCGGGAACCCTAGGGTTCCCGATTCACGGCGCTAAGGAGGAGGAGGGGTGGATCGACGCGGCGACGACGACGGCGACGGTGGTGACAGCGAGGAGGGGAGTGATGGCGATGGCTGTGGCAGCTACCTGGCCGTGGACAGCAGCTTGAGCGGCAGACGGTGGTGCAGCGACGGCAGAGGGCGCGACGCCCCTTTCCCTTCGACTTCCTTCTCTCTCTCTCTACCCTCTCTCTCTCTCTTCTTCCTCCGGCGAAGCTTGGATCCGCGGCCGCGCGTCCTCAGACCCCTCTGAAGTCTCTCAGTGGGGAACCCGAAGAGTGCAGCCCTAGATTGGCCTCCCTCTCTCTCGATCTGTGCCCTTCGTCGACGGAAATGGAGGCCTATTTATAGGCCAAGGGGCGGTCGGTCGACGGAGCTCGACCAGCGGCTGCCGCGGCCTTAGACGGCTGAACCGGCATCCTATCCAACGCTAGCTACCCCCCTACTCCACGTCCCATCACCGTCCGATGCCAGCTGCTCCACGTGCGCCGTTGTTCATTCCGTTTGCTCCGGCGCGTGTGTTGCAACGGCGCGAGGAAGAATGAGACTCGGCTGGGCCGGGCTAAGGTGGAAGTGGGCCGAGGAGGCCCAGAGGAGGGGTTTTCTGCTTTTGCTTTTGTTTTGCTTTCTATTTTTGTTTTGTTTTCCGTTTTTGTTGTTTTGCTTTGTTATTTTTTTGTTTTTATTATTTACTATCCGAAAAAAGGAAAAATAGATAATTAGTAAAAAACCTAATTTAAGAAGACGAAATTTAGGCGTCAACAGCTGCCCCTCTTTGAAGGTGAGTTCGCAGAGGTTACATTCAAAGACAAATTGATGCTTAAATTTTATCCATGCATGCGTAGCAGATTATATTTTATTTGATACGTATTATTCTATGCAGAAAAAGAACAATATAACTTTACATATACTAGGATAGATAAGAAGATACCTGGAGTTACTTACCGGGAGTGAGTGAGATAGAGTGTGAACCCCGAGTTTTGGCAAGTATCAAGGTGTCATCTTACCTGGTGATATGAGAAGGTTGCTTCTCTAGGACCCGAACTATTCTTCGGTCGCCTGTTAAAGCAGTTTGTAGTTTGTCTTGGACTCGAACCTTTCTTCGGTCGCCTTGACGGGAAATTACTTTTCTAAGACCCGAACCTTTCTTCGGTCACCTGTCAGAGCAGTAAGTGGTTTGTCTCAGATCCGAACTTTTCTTCAGTTGCCGTGACGGGAGATGCGCCAACCTTTCTCAGGACATCCATTTGTGGGTGCCTGATTTGTATCGAGGACACCAGTTGGTACCTGACTTCTCTCGGGAGATGCGCCGACCTTTCTTAGGGCATCTATTTTGTGGGGGTGTCTGACCTCTGTCAAAGACACCAGTTGGAACCCGACTTTTTCGGGAGATGCATTGACCTTTCTCAAGGCATCGATTTGTGGGGTGCCTAGTCTTAGTCAAAGACACCAGTTGGAACCCGACCTTTCTCGGGGGATGCACCGACCTTTCTCAGGGCATTTGTTTTGTGGAGGTGTCTGACCTCTGTCAAAGACACCGGTTGGTACCCGACCTTTCTCGGGAGGATGCACCGACCTTTCTCAGGGCATCGATTCGTGGTGTGCCTGACTTCAATCAAGGACACCTGTTGGTACCCGACCTTTCTCGGGAGGATGCACCAACCTTTCTCAGAGCATCGATTTGTGAGGTGCTTGATCTTTGTCGAGGACACCTGTTGGAACTCGACCTTTCTCGGGGGATCAATTTGTTGAAGGTACCTGGACATTCACAGGCATTGAAAGAGTACCTGGATATTCACAAGTACTAACTTGGAGGATATTTGGGCCTTTGCAGGCGTCGGAGGGATACTTGGACGACCACAAGTACAAACTCTTAGAGAATACCTGGATGTTTACAGATATTGAAGGGGTACCTGTATGATCACAAGTACTAGATGCTGGAAAATACCTGATTGCTTGCAAGTGTTAAAAGAGCACTTGGATGTTAACAAGTACAGACTTTAAAGGATGCCTGAATGTTCGCAGGCGTTGAAGAGGTACTTGGATGATCACAAGTACGAATTTCTAAAAAATACCTGGCAAACAGAATATCGAGGATGGGTCTCACATATTCGTGGAGGTCTCTCACCTTTTGATAATTGGGGAATATCGAGGACGTGCCTTGCATATTCATGAAGGTTTCTCACCTCCTGGTTATGGGGAATATCGAGGATGTACCTTGCATATTTATGAAGGTCTCCCACCTCCTGGCAATTAGGGAATATCGAGGACATACCTGGGATATTCGTGAAGGTCTCCCACCTTCTGGAAATTGGGAATATCGAGGACGTACCTCGCATATTCGTGAAGGTCTCCCACCTCCTGGCAATTAGGGAATATCGAGGACGTACCTCGCATATTTGCAAAGGTCTCCCACCTCTTGGAAATTGGGAATATCGAGGACGTACCTCGCATATTCGTGAAGGTCTCCCACCTCCTGGTAATTAGAGAATATCGAGGATATACCTGGGATATTCGTGAAGGTCTCTCACCCTCTGGAAATTGGGAATATCGAGGATGTACCTCGCACATTCGTGAATGTCTCCCACCTCCTGGTAATTAGGGAATATCGAGGACGA